>NW_023591781.1:978644-1112232 GCF_014843425.1 Jatropha curcas
AAATGTGTAATTGGATATGATAGAATGTTATAACTTGATTTAATGAGACAAAAAATAGTGTTTCTAGCTCACTTATCTTGAATTGGCCGGATGAGGCCTAAGTTGTTTTAAATATGGGATGTTGATTTATACTTAAATCATACTTATTAGTCAATGAATTGAAAATGTTAAAGTTGTTTGATATATGCTTTTAATGATGAGAATAGCTCTTCATACCTATTTGTAAAGAGATGAAACCATGACTAAATATGGCATGAATGAGGGGAAGTATGTGAGTGTGATTTAAGTTCTTGTCTTTGTATGATTTGAATAATGATAAACTATACTACGAGTATTAAATGCTAATGATGGTGAATATGTTATGAAATATTGAGACACAGTGAGCCACCATGAAGTTCCTTTGTTATAATCAGGTTGAAGATTCAATCAAGGTATAGTCTAAGAAAATACCTATGATGCTACTTTTGAAGCTTGTAGATCATATCTATATTTGAAGGTTGTGATATAAGTATAACACTATAACTAAACAATGGGCCCTTATTATGTGGGCTTGGTGATATAGGTTGTACGAATGTGAATATAACTGATATTTCTTGGGTCTAGAAGTCGCAGATATCAACAAAAAGGCTTTATTTTTGATCACAAAAGGAACATTCATTTTCGTAACCCTACTTAAACACATAAGTCTCCACACATCAAAATTGAGCAACCAACCCATTTGTATCAAGGTTGAAGTTATTACCTAAGATGGGGCTTACTCATAGATCCTAGGACATGTAGCGTGGATTAGTGGGTCGCCTGTTGTATGTCAACATGATGAGACCAATGTTCCTTCAGGGACATCAATTGAGCCAATTTATGCAAAGTCATTGTGAAAGACCACCTTCAAGAGTCTTCACCGTTTTTAAAATAACCTTCAAAGTACCTAGTATTGGGTCTTTTCTTCCGTTATTCCAAGTAACTCCACCATTACCGCCTACTGCCGATTGCTGGACTCTCAGCCACATAGATAGTGCAATCCTGTTGTCTCATTTCAGCGACCTGACGCCTAAGATGTGGATCATCATAAGGCACATTAGCGCGTCTTTCAGATTAGGGACTAGCTATTCTACTTTGATCCTGATCTTACTAAGTCCAGACAGAACGACAATTGCTTAGCATACATTTGTATTGGCCGCAAAAGCGCAGAAGGGGTCAATGTGACTCAAATCTGAAAGAAGAGGGATAGGCCTGCCCGCAGCTTGGCAAGTTTCCACCGCCGTGTCCAGGGTTATCTTGGATTTGACGTTCAAACTAAAAGGAGGCATTCTGGCGAGCGAGGTGTGTAGGAAGGCCCAAATGTTTTTCGAAGAAAAAGAGTAGAGCAAAACGAACAAGTCCAAAAAGTAAAACCAACCCCTTGGACTTCTATGCATGCAGCAGTCACTCAAGAGATCACTCAGTGGATATTGCATGTTCTATGGAATTCATGATTTTCCTAGAAAAACAAAGAAGCGGTTAAGTACATTAGCCACCCAATTGCCGAAGCAGAATACCGTAGTATGCAAATACTTGTTGTAACTCAAGTGATCTCATACCTCTTTCTCGATCTTCAAAGTACCGCCATTCCCTTGCCGATCAAGCCTTTACTTGTGACAACCAAGCCGGCCAATTCGTATCGTCGCAAATCCCATGTTTTCATGAATGGACGAAGCATGATCGATATCAATTCCACGTCGTTCGTCATGAAATACAAAACGGAGTTCCTTCATTGCTCACAACCCCTCTCGATTCTTAGATCGTGACAACTCTTACAAAAATCCTACCTCACACAACATTTGTTAGACCCTAATGTCAAGAGGGTTTGGGTCTCGCTTACCAAACTCCATCTGAGGCGGGAGAGGGTGGAAAAGGAATATTTGAGATTGGCCTACATTCAACCTCAAACAATACATTTGGGCCTCCACAGAACCAGAAAGCTCAAAAACTCAATTAATTAAACCTATTAGGAATTTTAGAAAGATAACTATATAGAGCGCTGATGTGATAGACTGGTACATCTTTGGATAATTAGATATGTATATAGCAAAGCTAAGGAAATCAATTGGTATATGCGAGAATTTTACAGTTCAATATGAGTCACACTTAGATTTTCTATTTTCTCGGTTAAAAACATCCTTCTTCTAACTAAAAGTCTTTTCACAATTAATTAAATTCAATACAAAGTTGAGTGGTCAGTTAGATAATTACGTTTTAAAAAATTTATATCATTTTTTTACCTTCCCATATGTCGTTTATCTCAATCGATTGCGGACGTACTTCGCGCTGGCAGATTCAAGAAAAAAGCGCCTCATTCAACATTTAAAATATATTAACAAATTTTTAAACATTCTGTAAAGTCTGTAAGAATTCATTTCACTCTAGTAAAGCTTGAAAAGTTTTGTGATCATTTTCTATCAAACTCCAATTTTGCTATATTAACATATACGAGCACATTTTTTTTCAATGGAAAATTGATGTAAACAAACTCATTCCTCTAAAATTTATTTCACATTAAATTGCTTCATATATATCTTTATCTCTGATATCTTGAGAATCTCACATCCTAATAGCTGTTCACAAAAAATTAAGATAGACTTGTTCCACATTGACATTGTTCCCAAACTTTTTTCAATGGAAATTGATGAAAAACAAACTCGATTCACTAAAATCGTCACATTGAAATGCTCATATAATCTTTATCTCCCATTATCTTGAGGAAGTCTCCCATCCTAATAGCGTCACAAAGAATAAAAATGAAATTTTCATATACAGTGGTTTCCCAAAATTACCAAATTAGACAAAATTTTCTATATAAAAAGAACACCGCAAAAGTAAAAATTTTTCCTATTATAACGGAAGAGGAGTATAAATAATCGATTATTTTACAAAAACATTTCCCTTTTGTTATTATATTGTTTCTATCTTTTATCAAGTGAAAAGACACAATACCCTTATTTTATATGTATCTAGTCTCTTATTGGGCGTCCCTTCTATTTTAGATTAATAAAGGCTAGAGAGGACAATAAGAACAACTACTCCATTGTTTTGAAATTAACAAAAAAGCACCTTTCTCTCAAATTTACATTTTGACTAATATATACTATGCCTCCTATTCTAGGGACTAGCATTCCATTAAATAATAGATTTTAGCAGAAGATTGATCCTTATCTGCATTTAAAGCAAAATTAAAAACGTGCATTGGAATTAGAATTATAAATTTCATGAATATCTGAATTTCCAAGATTAGTGAGAATGCCAATTTTAGCCATAGAAGACGCCCAAGAGAAATCCCATGCATTTGAGACTAAGCTTTTTGTCTTCGAAGAGAATCTCTGATAGTTGCAAGTTTGAGGTGCAAATGAGTCATTTCTTGCAAGTGCTTTCCAGCTTAGCAAAAACTTGGCCAAACTAACTTCTGGTCTCACATTCTAAAAATCCATGAATTTTCACTACCTTAAAGGGTGGCTTAGAAATTGGCTTCAAAGTTTGGGATTTGAAGATTCCCAATTATTGCTCGTTCCTTGGAGCGTAGCCATGATCCACATATCCCCTATTCCCCATTTTGCTGTTTTTCCCCAAAAAAAATTGGGGGGGAAATTAATAAACCATTTTGGGGTTTATTTTTATTAATCATATACACAACGTATATTTGAAAATAAATCGAAGTGATTTTGTACTAACCGCTCCTTTCAATCTTGTAGTTCGTTGATAATCCATTGAGAATAAGTGTGTCAATGGCTGGAAGAGCTTCTAAACAGGGTGGCTATCCAGGGATATTATTTTTGTTGAAAGCCAATGTAACTCCAAATTTAAGATTGTTAAAAAAAAAAAGAAAATAAAAAAAAAAAAAAAAAAAAAAAACAAATGGAGATGAACACAAGATTGGGACAAGTATTCGTATTCGATAAAATTCTGTCAACAATAAGTGATAACTATTAGCAAAATGAGATGTTAATTTAACAGGAAAAGGAATCAAAGTATATTAATTATATATATATATAATAATATATATATGCATACACCAGAAGAGTTGCGATTTGTTTAGAATGTTAATGGTATGAATTACTCCATGCATTTTATAGAGGCTGCACAAAATCTAAAACATGAAAAAGGATATGAGAAAAGGAAATATACTTGGCTAGATCCGATTTATGGCCCACTATTGATTAAATCAATGAAATAAATATTTTAAAAAATTATTCAACTTAAAAAATAAATTTAAAATGCCACATCATAAATTTTTTTTTTTTTTTTTGGAATATTAGGGAGGGGGGATTTTGACCAAAAATCTATTATTAGGTTATATAATACACTTACCACTACTATTAACTCTAGTGTGCAATCATAGGAATAAATTTAGCATAGCTTTACATTGACAAATTCCAGTGAATATTTCTTGTTTCCTCTCTATTTTATATAACTTAAGTTGCAAAACCCTAAATATTTCTTGAATTTATATTTTAATGTTGTAAATTTTAAATGAAAACTAAAGTTAATCGATGCATAACAAATAAAATTTAATATTAGGTGCATGTTAAATGAGCCTTCCAAAACAAATTTACTAATACTCGCCAATACTAAATGAGTTATAATATGGAGGGTCAAGCATTTAGCTATTATACCTCTATACATTGGCTTTTCAAGGTTAAAGTTTGTGGCATGAGAGAGTCACATAAAAGATCACATACACTTCGAGCTTTCCGTACTGTATATCTCATGAAGTAGAAAAAACCCAACGGAGCTTCATGAAGAGATGTTAAATTCTGCAGAGAACGTCGCTACCTAGATAAGCATTGTATTCCCAAACAACCAATTCTAAGTATGGGAGCATTAATCTTCACGCCAACTTCTTATCATAATACGCAGTTCAAAACAGCTTGTGATTCGCAATTTCTCCCCAATTTTGCACATGAAATATCCAACCCGTTTAACTGAAAGCAAATTCTCTAGAGTTAAATCTTCGAGCGCTCACAACTAATCTTAGAGTTTTCAGCCCAAAACAGCGGTCAAGATTTGAGTTTCTTTAGACGAGAAATGATGATTCAGTAAAACAAATCCGAGATGAGGATTGATCATATAAAATGACAAGGGAAAGAGATAATGTATTGAGTGATCGAAACCACCTGCCGATTACAGAAGAAAGTAGCAATCTAAATTCCAGGATATCGAGATTTCAACTTGAAAACTCGTTAAAGACACTTTTTATAACGCCGCGAGGAAATTGAGTAAGTCTTCACAGTAGCAACTCAACATCAAGTTCTTTGAAACTTATTTGTCTAATTGCACAACGGATCAAAACCGTTTAAGACCTGAAAAGCTCAAACGAGCACTGGAAAAACGAAGAGTTCTCCAGATCAGAATGCCTTGTCACGGAGAAGATAAACACCTGGAAATGAAATCCATGTGATGATCTTTTTGAGAATTAATTAGATTTAAGTTGGAGAAGTGGAAATGTGTTAATGGAGGTGAAGTCAAGACTCAGGGAATGAAGACCAAAGGATCTCCATCGTTTTGATAAGACGCTAGTTTGTGGCAATGGATTTATAGAAGAAGGAAAAGGATGTGATGGAGAATAGGATCAGGCAGATCACTGATGCCGATCTGTAGATGTTATTGCATAGCGTCGATGTCACCTTCATAATTTTCTTGAAACCAGACTTTCCTTCGCGTTAGCGGATCTTGTTTCCGTAGAACGGTGATTGTTTTTTTGTTTGTTATGGCCAATTGTTGAAACTATGTTGTTTGCCTGAGTTGTGCTGTTTTGAGAATGTTTATTGTTTTGTAGGTTTGAAAGTTTCAAAAGAGTGAACGAGAAGAGCGTTCTTGAGTTAGGTTCAGCTTTTACTTTTTTTTTTTTAAATAAAAAAAAAATTTGTTAAAAAAATGTGATATTTAAATTTAAATTTCGTAATGTCTTTTGTAAAAAATAAATCATTGAAAAATAAATATGAGGGAATAGGCAATTGTTGACTTATTTCTATTACTATATTTGCCAAAAAAAAAAAAAAAAAAAAAAAAAAAAAAAAAAAAAAGGCTGGGTGGAATTGATTTATTTATTTTGACTTCATGACCAGAAAAAAAATTTTTTACTGTTTCACCGAGGAAAAAATAAAAAGCAACAGTTAAAAGGTTAAAAAATTTTTTTAATAAAAAAGTTTTGTTATAAAATAATATAAAAGTTAGAGAAGAAATAAGATGGGAAGAATAGAGAAATAGAGAGGAATAATGAGAGTATAACTTATTATTGATAAAAAGTCACATATATATGTTATACGATTAAGTAGGAAGTCTTAATTAGAATTTTACATAATGAGGAAGATAAATTCGCAATAATTAAGAATACAAACTTCTAGCTCACATAGGACATCAGTTATTTCATAATACTTCTCTTAAGATATTCATTCTTTAAAAAATATGTCTCGTTAAATCTTACAAGAACATTGTTTGAAGACATTTGGTGGCAATGTTGGCTTCCTTCGGGGTTATGCTGCCTGTTCTTGCGTGCTACTGGTTTTGAAGACCGGTTGCTTATATAATGTGTTGGAATGCAGAAGGTTCCTTGTTAATAATGATCCTTAGAACATTGGTTTTTGCTAGTTACCTTATTCGAATTTGTGAAGTGGCAAAATTTCCATTTGGTTTTGAGAGTGGATGGATAGAAAATGGATCACGGATTTAGATTCGGATCAGACTATAAAAAATTAATATCCAATTCGTGAAGATATTTATATTATTCCATAATCCATTTCCACTTCGATCGAATTTTTTTCCGGATTTTTGGGAAGCGGATCGGGTTGGAATCGAATATTATCTTATTTTTTATTTATGTTTTAAAAGAAAAATAAAAATAGAAAAATAATTTTAATAAAAAATTCATATTAATATTGTGCAAAAAATTCAAAAAACCTAACAATAATTTGAAAAAATATTATGAAATAAGGGATGTCCTATATATGCTAGAACAGTCTGTATTCTTAACTTTATGGCGGAACTATATCTTCATAAATTTGTGTATGATCTATTAGGTTCCAACTTGTAACAATATTATACTGCTTCACTCATCGAATAATAAAGGACACTCTCGCATTCTCTCCCATACTTTACTCTCTAGTTGCTTTCTCTTTCTTCTCTTTAATTTATATTATTTTATAACACATATCAGCATAATTTTTTCTACCACTTCTTGATTAAATTGCTTAGGAGGATTAACTTATAATTGTGCGACAATCAAAGTTAAGATACGCCTTTATAAGAGAAATAAAATTATTGGTGCTACTTGCAAGTTACGTGAATTTTTTTAAAAAGATACCAAAAATAATATTTTGTCTTACGGTGCAAATCAAATTTATGTATATTAATATGGTATAAAATTAACTTAATGACATACATGTTGTAACCCATTTGATCTAGATGGTTAAATATATTATCAGATCTGTGGGGCTTTAAGTCTTAGTATTAGCTTGTGGAATTCCAACAATAAAATTTTGAAAGAAAAAGGAAACTAAGCAAGTTAATTTTCTTTGATTTGGGACACAGAATTAAATTTTGGTGTTTGTTTGTTACTTGTAGCTACTCAAGAATATTTATGTGTTGCCATAGCTTGCCAACAATTGATTATTTTAATCAATTAATATTTTGGTGACATTGGAACCATACTGTACTGTACCTACGTGCCAGATGAGTTAAAGTTTCATGCGTTCAAAGTTTCTTTCCTAATCATGTTATAAAGCCTGAAATTTTATATTCATGTCATTTTGCATGTAATTTGCTATATGGAGAATTAAACTTGAATAAAATGTGAATATGTTTCCCAAATCTAAGATTGCATGATTTATTGAACAAATGTTTATAT
The DNA here is from genome assembly GCF_014843425.1 of Jatropha curcas. Next base: position 986,518 of record NW_023591781.1, read on the forward strand.
CATGGTACTACTAGCGCCAACAATTGACCATTAAGAGCCATATAACATATTGAACTAATATGCGATGTTTGACAAATTTGAATAATTAGTTATTAGCTGTGTTAAGTTTAATTTCTATAAGATGATCTATTCCACTAGAGAATTTGTATTTGTATTCTATTCTTACATTGAGTATTTTCTTATGAGTTTGATATTTATTTGGTCAAATTTTACAAAACACCAGAATTGTGTGATTCTTAATACGTGGAAAGGAATTATAATCATGAGATGCGTAGGATCTAAAATACCATTTAATGCATGAGTTCTGAAAACACAATAAGTATAGAAATCAAGAAATCTAATCAAAATAATTCTCAGGGCAATAAAAGTTTCTTTCTATTGTATATTTGATAATTAAATATCTATTGTATTCTTTGCAATGGTTTAAAAGAAAGGTATAATGACTGAAAGCTCCACATTAATCAGGATGTATTTATTTAGAAATCGGTAAAACGTGTAAGTTATTTTGATTTCAACATTAAGATTATTATTATTATTATTATTTTATATTGGCAATATTATTATTGTCTACCAATTTGAGAATTGGTTGATTTATTTCTTAAAATATAATTAAGATAATTATTGTTATTTATGTTGGAGCTTTATATTAGCTCTTGAATTTAGAGATTATTAACTGATATTTATACCTCGCAAATACGGCTCTTGAAGTACAGCAAATTGAAGAGAAAAAGTTTATAATAAACTTTGATTTATTTCATTAATTCCTTTTAGTATTAAGCAAAAATATTGAGCTCCTAATTAATACATGAAACTTATTCAATGGTAGATTTTCTCCATTCCCTGAAAGTTGAAATGGAATGATGACATAATACTAGATACGGGAGTAGTGAAATCTACCAATTTAGATTTGATTACATTCCCTGAAGTGAATGTAATAATATATGATTTATTGGGTCGTGAACATGAACAATGAAAAAATATACTTATTTATTGAAAACAATAATATCACAATTGAAGTAATGATTCCATAACAATTATAGTGACCACAATTAAGAATAATTTTACCACCATAAGTGGTACAAAATAATGTGGCATGATATGGAATTGCTTGATTGTACTGTGTTGTACACCAAAATATTGAGAGGGCAAATTTATCTTGTGGTAGTAAAAGAAATTATTTAAAGGCTCCAGAAAGTAATACTACTACCTTAAAGGAATGAATTTTTATCAATAATGGCTTATTCCAAATATATTCATTTAAAATCAGTATAGATAATGATTTAAATAAAAGTATGATTGCAAACCAAGTTACTTGATTATTTGGCATAACCGCGTTTGACTTATCCCGATCATAATGATGCGAAAAAAGAAAATTTAGCTTTATATAGTAGTTTATTGGGAAAAATAAGTTTCTTTAAATCTATTGAAAATTTTTCATGGCTTAGTTTGTTTTCAAAGGTAAATTAATTATTGAGCAATCACCAAGAGTTCAAAATTGAACTGCTTGCATTTTTTGAAAAATACTAAAGTTGAAATTATTGATTAATTCATCATCATGTGATTATTTGGATATTGACGGATTCATTTCAAAATAGGTACATCATGATTATAATTTGCAACCTGAAGTTGAAAATTATTTTGCGAAAATAAGTTTAATTAAGCAGCACAATTTTCAGAAAACTATTAAGCTAATTATCTTGAGAATGATGGTGAATTTACAACATCAAGCCTGTAATGATTATGCATGTGTTATAATTATAGCGCAAGACCACATTGCTGGCTTTTATTTAATGCTCAAAATGTAGTAGAGATCATTTGTTTTAAATGAATTGCAATTAAATTGCCAAGGCAATTATTGATGAGAAACAAAGCTCTCTATTTTGTTAGAGCGAAGCGATGCTATTATATGGTAGTAGCAGCTGTAGCTCGCATCAGGCCAATAATATTTTTATAAGTTGCCCCCTTTTATAATTAGTTTTGAATTAGGAAGCCAAAGTACCAGTCGAGGAATTTAAATGTGCACCTTGTTCTTAATTGTTCACCACAAGCGCACTAAGATGGGCCCTCAAATGGGGGTTGAAGAAGGAGTTAGGTCGGGTAGGGTTGATTATTCTATTGAGTGTAAAGGATTCTAGATTTTACAAAATAAGGAAGAAGTTATATAGTGGGCCAAGATTTGCTATTGTCTGGATCGCTGGACAATACGGGAAAAGAAAATAAGAGGCAGCCAAAACAAGAATAATTATTGGGAAAAGAATGTAGTCGTTATTATGATCTTGATCGCTCATGACGAAGGCAAAATTTAAAAGTTTAAAAGATTAATTCATGGTGTGCAGAAAATAACAAAATAGTTGTCAAGATATATTTCTAATCCAAAAAGGAAATAACTGAAATCTCAGGCATGGACGTAGCTGTAAGATGCTCTTATAGAATAAAGTCCCTGAAGGTAGGACTACTTATGTGCTAATGAGTCTAAGCACGCCTGAAGCGTAGTAGAACTAATCGAGGTCCAGGATAAAATCCTAGAAAAGGAAAGGAGCAAATATCAAGATGGATCAAGCTGATAAAAAGAGGCAAATTGTGGAAGAGAGTTCCGAGACATGAATATTAAGTTTGCCAAAAAATATTCACGTAGGCCTGAAATCCAATGAGAAAGATTATGATTATCACTTAAGGATTATTGTCATGTCAGGACAAGTATAGGAACGCGGAGATAAAATTTAAACGTCGACGATAAATAATAGCGCTTGAAATTGTTGAAAAATGACGAGGATGCTTGACATATAGTTGTTGGCGTCAAATGGTAAATTTACCGTGAGATTCTTGATGATGCAAGGCAAAAAAAAATAAATTAAATTATTGTATCCGGTGCAATATGTATTTTATGACAAATTATTTATGTTTAAATATGGAAATAACAAACAAGGCCAAATTCCTACAAATCCATGAATGAAATGAAGATCATGAAAGACCATTTTTGAAGATTAGTGGTAAGATATGTATTGATTTGGTTGTAGTATTAGAGAGAATAGTTTATTATAACACCAAAAATTATTCTCTCTCGTCTCTCTCGTTAGAAATGAGTTTTTCAGAAAAATTACTGTTAATTTATTAAAGATAAAATGCATGATTTCTTTTCGATTTTTTTTTTCCCAAGATATGAAAAATAGATTTTGTCTTGAATTTCTCATTTATAGTAACAAATTTCCCATGTTTCGGGAAAATTAGACGTTCACTTAACTAACTGAAAGAGATTTTATCTTAATTATTTTTGGGTAATAAAATATTTTGAAAAATGATTTTTATTTATTCTGAAAACTATTTTTTAGAGGGGAGAGAGTCTAAAATGCTTAAAGGAAAGTCTAAAATCTTATTCTTATTCGCTTACCTTAAAAGAAAAGATTTTGACTCAAACAATTTTTGGCAACAAGATCTCCGTATCTTCTAAAACTTGGAAAGTCTATATTTTTATTTAAAAAGAGAGATTTTACTTTTTAAAACGGGATTTTTCATCCCTCTCTATAAAAGGCGTCTTTTCTTGTAAAGACGTGAGGTTTTTGTTTTAAGAGCATAAGTCCATTGATCAAATATTTTAATCTCTCAAAACTTACTCTCAATGCCCTCATTTTCTTTTCATCTTATTACTTCATGAATTAATTTTTAAAAGAGAAAAGAAAATTTTATAACAACTTATTTTGAAAACAGATTCTGTTCTTTCAAAGGATTTTCTAATCTTGATTTATGTTTTTCCTATTCTTATATTTGCATTTCTCTCTGTCATATAGATTCGGTAATCTGTTGTAGATAGGTTTTTATTTTAAAAACATTGTGTAATAGCTTAGGCGAAAAGCTATTGTATAATAGGTTATCAAGCGATCTTCTCCTTGAATGAGGTCCTAATGTCTTGATTTGAGTTTCTAATCTCTGCAAAAACAGAAAGGGTTGAGGTTAACTAGAACCTTTGAAAAATCTAGTGGGACAAAGGGTAGATCTAGGTGTTGATCTATTGCTTGTACTGTTGGTTTGGTCTCTTACCCTTTGAAAAGAAGATAAACATTAGTAGGAGGATCTCAGGATGAGTCTTTGGGAAGTGGATGTAGACGAGTTAGTGCCGAATCACTTAAAATCGTTGTTGCGGGGGGGCTTATCTTTTTTATCTTGAAAGTTCTTGGCTTGATTTCATTTTCCTTACACCTTCTAATTAATTCTTTTAGAAATGGCAAGTTGTTAATGGTTTTATTGCTCTAAACTCAGATAAGCTTTATCTTTATTGAAGCATTTTATAACTCTGGATTTCTGTTATTGTGATTATACCAAGTTCTAATATTTCTTCTATATTTAGTATATTTCACAATTGGGTTTAAACCAGTTTTCTAAATTACTTAAAGATTTGTGAAGCAGTCTAAAATTCAATAACTGTCTTTCACAAAATCTTTAATATTTGTCTAAGCTTTATGAAGAAAAGTTCTAAACATAATAACTTCCTTCATAAAATGTTTTTAAAATTGAAAGATAATTTACACTTCTATTAATCTTTTAGAAATGCAAAGTTGTTAATGGTTTTATTGTTCTAAACTCAGATAAGCTTTATCTTTATTGAACATTATAACTCTGGATTTCTGTATTGTGATTATACCAAGTTCTAATATGTTCTTCTATATTTAGTATATTTCACAATTTGGGTTTTAACCAGTTTTCTAAATTTACTTAAAGATTTGTGAAGCAGTTCTAAAATTCAATAACTGTCTTTCACAAAATCTTTAATATTTGTCTAAGCTTTATGAAGAAGTTCTAAACATAATAACTTTCCTTCATAAAATGTTTTTAAAATTGATTAAGATATTGTGAAGCAGTTTTAATCAATAGCTACTCTTTACAAAGTCTTTTTAATTTTTGCATTGAGCTTTGTGAGGAAGCTCTAATCCTCATAAACGCATTCTATTTCCGCTGCAACATAATTCTGATTTTGTATTTGAAAGTTTTTTTTTTATTTTTAAAAAACCCAATTCATCTCCCCTCTTGGGTTGTGCCATACGTATACGAGACTCACAATAGTCTATTGGGGAATATAGACATAAAATTGATTGGCCAAAATAGAATGACACATATGGCATTTGATTTACTTGAAAAGTAAATTTTAAAATTTTAATAATTCATCAAGAAATGTCAAGCCAGTAGAATACAAATATGTATTTATGCAAAATTGAAATGGGATCATGAGATATAAAGCAAACTTGTTGCATATATTTTTTCGTAAAGAACTGGCATTGATTATGAGGATCAATACCCTCATGTTGTGGATACAATTACAATTTGATATTTGATTAGTCTGGCAATTTATGAAATTATAAATGCGTCTAATGAATTAATGGCTACCTATTTATATGCTAACTTGATGTAGATATCTATATGAAAATCCTTAAAGGATTTAAATTGTTTGAAGCATAAAGTTAAATTCTTGAGAAATTTATTCAATTAAGTTATATAGAGCTCTATATAGATTATTGGATAATGATATCCATGAAATATTGAAAAAATGCATGAAGCAAGCAAATTGAGATCCCAAGAAATATATTCAAGATTTCTATATGGATTAAAGAAATCTCAATACATATAGTATAATCGCCTTATGATATTCATGGCTGAGAAAATATTGTATTATGTCATGATTATATTGTATATATAATGATGTTATATGTTCATGTATTTTATAAAGAGATTTGAATATAAATTTATCAATATTTAGTTCATGAACATTATTGAAACTCCTAAAGAGCTTTCAAAGATTATAGTTTTCTTAAATGAAGAGTTTGAGATGAAAGACATTGGGAATAAAGTTTTCTCTCAGCCTAAAGATCGAGCATTTCATAAATAGAATTTTGTCTATGAATCCACATATATGGCTAAGATATTAAAATGATGTTATGTGGATGCTAATAGCTATAAGGTCACTTAATGAGAAGATGAATATTTTCCATTTTGAAAAATTATGAAAAACTTATTGGTCCTAAAGTACCATATCTTAGTGCAATAAAGACGCTAATATATCTTGCTAGTCATTTGACTGAATATAAGCATTTTATAAATTTTGCTTGCAAGATTTGTTCTTCTTGAATATGAAGAAATTGAATGAGTTAAAACATATATTTTGATATCTCCATGGGATGATAGATATGAGATTATATTACAACTAACATATCAAAATCAGTTTTGATTGGTTATGAAAATGCATGTTAATTGTCTAATCCACATTATGTTATATCATAAGCAAATCATTCATGCACATATGAAGGTAAAATTATTTTATGGCATTCAAGAAATGAAGTATTACTGTTGCTTCTTTTAGCCGTGCAGAAATTTTAGCAACTCATGAAGAAAGACAGGAGTGTGTTTGTTCGAAGTACGTGCAGTCTACTTATCTAGAGAGAAGTTCCTATAATATTTGGAGATAATATTTCATACACTCATCTCCCTTGAAGAAATGATATATTAAAGAAAACAAGAAGAGCATATATCATAAAAATTCTTCTTTTGCTCATGATCTACAAAAGAATGGTGACATTGAAGTTTAAGCGACAATATTGTTGATTTGTTAGCACTTTCTACTATAAGTTTTCTATTACAAGTTTTAAAGGATTGATGGACAAAATTGGAATGCATAAACTCAAAGATCTCAAGATTTATCTTCATTAGGGGAAGTATATTCGCACTGTACTCTTTTTCTCTTTAATCAAGGTTTTTTCCTATTGGGTTTTCCTGGTAAAGATTTTTAATGAGGCTGTATTTCAACATGTATTTAAGAAAAGAATAATGAACTCTTTTTCCTACAGGGTTTTTTCTTAGTAAGGTTTTAATGAGGTATATTCTTTGAAGAATGGACATACAAGGGGGAGTGTTATGAAATAAGTGAATGTCCTATATGGGCTAGAAGTTTGTATTTTTAATTATGGCAATCTCTATCTTCCTGATTTGTGTAGGACTCTATAGAGGTTCCACTTATGTAACTATATATATGTGGCTTTTCATCAAAAATAGAGAAACTCTTGTATTCTCTCTCATATTTTGCTCGCTACTCCTTCTCTTTCTTCTCTCTAATTTTGTATTATTTTATAATAAAATATTGTATAGTATAATAACAAGAAGAGACTTTAACAATTGATAAGCACAAAAGAAACCATGCTAGTGGTCATAATGTTCAACTTATATTCTTTTGTTTGAAGTAGAGATTGAAAAAAAAAATAGGAAAAGGGTGAAACAATTGAAGATAATGATTTAAAATATAAGTGGGAAACAAAGAAGGAAGAGAAGAATAAAGGCAACTGTACATCTAGAATTACAATCAATAATTTGAGAAATATAAGAAAAAAATAAAATTACATGTCGTGGATCGGATTCAGATCGGATTATGCTATATCCGTATCCAATCCATATCTGTGTGGATTTTCTTTTTAAAAATCCACATCTGATCCACCACTAAATGGATCGAATTTTATCCTCTCCATTCGGATTGGATCGAACCGGATATCCTATGGATCGGGTCATTTGGCATCCCTAATGATGGAGGGTGTGTCTTGCACCACAAAATAGTATTTTGGCCAATGAGTTATTGGTGTTCATTATTTTGATTCCCCCCACATTTGTGGGATAACTTACCCACGTCTTAAACAATAAGGTCTTAACAAATTTTAATTATAATTCAATGTAGAAATAAACAAAACGGTTAATTATATCTTTAGTGTCTAAACTTTTCATTTTTTTTATTTTGGTGTCTGAATGGAAAATACTACCGATTGAGTGCTTAAACTTTTAAAAATTTGCAACTGGGTGTCTTTGGCTGAGCTGGCTAATCGAAATCGTGATTGTGCAATTGTGAACCCTATTTTTTTAACATGTGATACGTGACATGGAAAAAAAGCTTAAAAATTGATAACTTAGCTGCATGAGTGGATTCTACATGGACATAGATATGAATTTCCTATTTTATCCTTAACAATATCCAAATCTCTCATTCTCTCTATTCACATATTCTCATTTCAAATCTAATCCTTTGCAACCTCAAGCCCATGACTCTCTGGAACAACAAATCTACTCACATCCTCCCAAGTCTTCCCTAACACCATGGAAGCCATTGCAAAAGCAAAAAGTAAAATAACAAAGAAAGTCATAAAGTTACATAAATAAACTTCTTTAAACATAAACCAAAAATATGAATCTTGCAATTACTTTTATTATTCTTGCATCTAGAAGAACAATATAAAGGGAATACAAATTCTTTGTTTTGATTATTAGATGTATTCTTGTTATTGCTATAAGTAGTGTTTCGCTTAAAATAACACTCTTTCTCAAATCGAGTGAAAACCTATATCATTATTTGTTATTTCAATTGTTTCCATTAGCACCACCATCGAGAAGGAGGAAATTGAATTGTTGGCAATGAATTCTTACAAAAAAATATCTTTTCCCATGAATTGAATTGTTGGAGAGACCAATCACCTACAGCTATGATGTATTCTTTAGGTACTTCCATGAAATAGTGCTGCTTAAATTTCTTGAATGAAGCTTTATTTCTTTAATTGAAGAAGGAAATGAATAGTTTAAATCAACATAGATTGAACCCAGAAGCAGACTTGTAAGCCTAGACAATAGCTTCTTTTTGTACCATTGCAAACAATAGATTCCGATTCTACAAAAAGAAAAAAACAAAGAAGTGCTGCTAGTATAATCATGAAGTCTGAGTTCAAAACTATTGGTGGCTCCAACAAGTTTATGTTACTAGTTTGTGGTGGTCACCGACAAATTTTCTGATGTTAAGGAACGTGAAGGAACAAGTCATGTGAAGAGAGATGATGACAGATTTTAGTATTTTAAGGACAAATAGGAAAGTTATATCCATGTCCATGTGGAATAATTTTGGAGCTCTTTTTCTCCATGTCAGCTACCACGTGTTAAAAATAGGATCCCACAACTACACAATTATGTTTTCAGTTAGCCAGCTCAGCCAAAAACACCTAATTGTAAAATTTTTAAAAGTTTAAGCACTCAATCAGTAGCGTTTTCCTTTCAGACACCAAAATAGAAAAACTAAAAAGTTCAGACACTAAAGATATAATTATCCCAGGATTTAATGTATTTCGAAAAGTTCTCATTTTGTATGATTGAATGGGATGAGAGTGTTATCTGGTTCTACTCATTGAGTTAAGGCGCTCACCCGATCTTAATTATTCTTCCCAAGTTGTAGATTTAATCTTAGTGTCAATCCTTTTGCAATTGATCGATCAAGGAGCTTAGAGTATAATTGAAGTAGACATAGTATTTAAAATTCAATGTTTAACTACCTAGTTCCGCAATTAAGATAGACATGTGTATTAAGATACATCCTAATGAAAGGTAATAATTATATTTATAAGGTCTAATGTTAATTTTAGTGCATTTACTTGTCATTTTTCTTTATTTTGGTGCCTGAACAAAATTTGTGATAATTGAGTGTTCAAACTTGCATTTTTTTTTCAATTTAGTGTCTCTTGTTGATGTGGACAATCGAAAAATCTAATAGGACTAATCGGGATCCACAGATGCCAATGTGTTCGCTTACATGGACTGACATTTTTTTCATGTAGGCTAACAGCATGACAAAATGAATGAAATGATTCATTTACCCTAATTTAATACCACCCCAAACACCTTTTCCCTAACAAATCTAACCTAAATCACAATTCAAAGCAAAGCCTCCCTTTCTTTCTTTCTCCCCCACTCTTCCTCCGTTCTTCTATGGTAAAGGCATACCCTTGGCTCGAGAAGGTTCACTTGAAGCGCATGACGATTACGGATGATGATCTTGTGGTGCTTGCGGAGTCTTTTTTAGGATTTAAGGAGCTTGTGCTAGTGTGTTATGATGGATTTGGCACTAGTGGGCTTTTTGTCGTTGCTAGTAGATGCAGGTATATTGATTTTTTATTTTATACTAATATATGTTTATATATTGTAAATTATGTTAGTAATGGCAGAGTAGATCTGATTATAGTGTTGGCTTTTTTCGAAAAGTTTTTGAAACTTTTTCTTGGTGTGGTTTTATTTTGGCTTTTGTTTGTAATTATATGCCAAAGTTTAAGTTGAAGAATTTGATTAACATGATAATTTTCTAGGTTCACATTTTATAGAAGGCATGTTTAGATTTGTGTTGTAGTTTAAAGCTTATCAAAAGTTTGTTCATTGAGTTTGGGATTGTTGGTTCTGATCTGTTTTGTTTATTGCATTTTGATTTAGTTAGAGTTTTGGGGGAAGAAGTGTTTAGGGGTAATAAATTGTGGAAATGGGTTATTTCATTAATTTTGCCACGATGTCTATCTATGTGGAAAAATATCAATCCACGTAAACGGACACATAGGCTTCTATGGGTCCTAATTAGTCCCATTAGATTTTTCAGTTGTCCATATCAGCAAGAGACACTAAATTGAAAAAAAAAAAAAATATAAGTTTGGACACTCAATTGTTACAATTTTCCGTTTAAGCACCAAAATAGAAAAAAAAGAGAAGTACAAACATAAAAAATAACATTATCCCTATTTATAATTTAATAATATATAATATAGTAATATGGGCCTAGTGAACTATTGATATAAGTTATTTATTGATATGAGATGAGACTAATGAGCCTTGATTGAGATGATATGATATTGATATCATAATAAGTATGAGACCAGTTATGTGAATAGAAAATCATATAAGAAGTTTCAGGCTCACCATGGGCCTTGGCAGTCTTAAGGTCACCTAGATCCTACTGTCGGTCCAGGCTAAGGTGAAGCGTCTTGACAATTTTCCACTCTGAGAAAAATAAAAGGGAGAAAGAAAAATAAAATTATTTTTCGTTGTTTAGAAATACCCTAATTAAGAAGCAAAGAAAATTCCAATATTGTAAATTTATATTTTACATTTTATATATGTAAAATTTAATTGTTGAGCACTTTGCAATTAAATTATAATTGGCTAATTACTTGATTAATTATAATTAATGAAGACATAAAAGTACTCACTAAGAAAAATTATTTAAATAAAATAAAAAAGAATCGAAAAAAGTAAGTGAAAAAAGAATCGAAAAAAGTAAGTGCCAAGTTAGAATAAAATAAAATAAAAATAGAGAAATTGAAGGTATCAAATTATCATATTTGGTATTCTTGCTTGTTTAGACATTGATAAAATATGTGAAAAGAAAAAAAACTATAAGGTTTAAAAATACAATTTTGTAAAGAAAATTTAAAATAAAAATCTTAAATTTAAATTAATTACCAATTAATTTAAATTAGTACAAAACTAATTTAATTAATATAAATATAACAATAATATATTACACTTTGTAAATAAGGTGTGATTTGATTAATGGATGAATGAATTTGTAAAGGATGGGTAATGGGTATAAGGCTAGAGTGACTGGACCAACATCACAATTGGAGACTGTCGGTAAAATTTTGTAATTTTGTAATTGTACAGGTAAGGTTACTTTTGCAATTTGACTTCAAACAGTGAAATTTTCACTCCTGGTCCATTAGTTTTCTCCAATTTGGAGATAAAAATTGAAATGTGGGACTGGGAGGAAATTGGCCAATAATTTATTTCCTTTCCAATTTTACTCCTGCATGCAAGCAGAAGAAAATTGTTTCCGCTTTTTATTTTCTATTCAGAATTTTTTTTCCTCCTAGAAAATCACTCCATCCAAACACACTCTTAGAATCTAATTAGATATATAGATTATTTGGAAGGAAAGAAAATATTGATGAAAAGTTATTTTTCCTTGTGTGGAAACCAGAGATAAATTTTAGAGGAATGAAAGTTACTTTGTTTTCCTCTCAGGCCACCAAGTTCCAGTCTTTCCAAATTGAAAAGAAAATAGTAATGAAGGAAATAGTATTATTCGTAAAAAATTACAAAAATACCTTCAATACACATTGTCCATCATCTATCACTTGAGTGTCAAAGCATCCACCAATCTTTCACTCCCATATCTAATTAATCCTATCAAAAGCATAACAAAACTAAGTTTGAAAAAATCTATGGGTTATGGTTTAGTTGCAACGCAGGCTAGACATGTGGAAAGAGCTCTCAGATTCAATCCTAACTAAACACACTTGCAAGAAGGGGCGAAGAGCCTTAATTGTGACAAAGGCCTGAGTCGGATTAGGCAGTCCCTAATCGAGGACTGTAATATGGAAAACTTAAAACCTTTATCTCCACGTAGATAAACATGCAATCACTTTCTTAAGATTGAATTGGATATTTGAAAGGTGGTTTTGATTATTTGCAAAGAAAAATAGAGATTAGATAAACATAAAAAGAGTGCAATAATTTGTGGCCACTGACTACTCTAAATGCATATCTTTCAATGGCTTAATTACCAATTAGTTCATTGGCTTGTTCTAATATTTGAAATATTTATAGAGAAAATATGATATATTAAGGGAAATAGGTTTGATTTGTACACGCGCACGCGCACACACATAGGGTTTGTTCTGTTTGGTTTAGGCAGTTTGGAGGAATTAAAACAGTTTATACGTAAAATATCGAGCTCAAATAATAAAACATAATCCAAATACTAAAATAATATATTAATTTAAAAACTAAACAAAAGGCATATTAATTGTGTTGAAGTTGCAAACCTATACATAACTAACTAGGGTCAAAATACAAAATAAGTAATTAAGTAAATAGTGTTCCGAGAATAGTAAATTTCTCATGTAAATTAAATTAAAGACTAAAGAGAACTATTTTATAGTGATAAATTTTGATGTATGTTGTATTCACATACAAAACAAGAGTTGCTTGTTACGCGGAAGGTTCTGGAAGCCGCTAGAATTTGTGGGAAAGGTCTAGCAAGGCCAAGAAAGAGTTACCAAGTTCAAGAAGCTTCTAGATCCATGAAGAAAACTCTAGCCCACAAGGTATTTAGGTGTATAATCTATAATATTCTAGATTATTCTACACACACATTACAAAACCAAGAGTTGCTTTGCTTACGCGGAAGGTTCTGGAAGCCGCTTAGAATTTGTGGGAAAGGATTCTAGCCAAGGCCAAGAAAGAGTTACAAGTTCAAGAAGCTTTCAGTATCCATGAAGGAAAACTCTAGCCCACAAGGTATTTAGGTGTTATAATCTATAATATTCTAGATTATTCTACACATGTTGTAAGGTTGGATGCGTTAAAATATCTCTAAATCTAGAATGATCACTAAACCTCCACCACACATTTCTTTGTAAAGAATTTAAACCACATGGGTTAAAAAAGAATTGTAACCACATGTTAAGGAGGTGGAAATTCCTAAATACCTCACCCTCCTCATTTGTAAATCATCCAAGCATTTGAGTAACAAGAGATCTACAACAAAGCTCTTACAAGCTCTCTTGTGTTCTCCTCTCTACTTAGCTTATATTTTCACTCCAACACGACTCCAAGGCTTACTTAGCACATCCTAAAGTCTCAAGGGTGACCAAGTGCCTTGCAGATAGGCAAAGGAAAAACCTATCTCCGTGATAGGTGGTATCAGAGCAGGTTTCATCCTAGATACCAAAACTTTTATCTCAAACTATGGCAAGTGAGGAAGCTCAAGTGGTTGTTACTGAAGAACAACAACCCGAGCAAGCTGAAGCCATTCAAGGCCGTGAGCAAGTGCGTGCTCGGCCTAAGCGGGGGAAGTCAAAGGCACGAACCCCTCCCATGGATCCTGTGGAGCAGAAAATTATAGCTCTTGAGCAATCTTTGTCCACTCAAGAAGCTATTGTGGATTGTGGACGAAAAAACACTTTCCTCCGACTGTGGAGCAGAAAATTATAGCTCTTGAGCAATCTTTGTCCACTCAAGAAGCTATTGTGGGAGAACTCTCCGAACAAATTGACAATATTGTTCAGGAGAATGAAAAGATCACTCAAGCCGCCAAAGGCATGATTACCGAGCTTGGCAGAGCCCTACAAGAGGAGCTTCAAGCCCTCATTGGTAGGATGACCGAGGTATGAACATTCACCGAATCTGAAATTAGTTCCCTACATAGTGAAGTAGATGTTATCCATTCCGAATGTCGGGTGCACCATCGTATGAGTAGTCCTGCCTCAACCAGTGTTACCACCGGTGCTTTGGTACTTGGTTTGAAGGTGCCTAAGCCTGCGACGTACAACGGTACACGTAGCGCCTCGATGGTGGAGAACTTTCTCTTTAGCCTTGACCAGTACTTTGAGGCCATGGGGGTATTGGATGATGCTGCCAAGATTGGCAATGCCCCCACGTTCCTCCGGGATGCTACTCAACTATGGTGGCGAAGGAAGCATGCGGAGCGTGAGAAAGGCATTTATGAGAATGTACTTCATGCAAATCTTTGAATCTTGATATGTATATGAGATGATATGTATATGATATGATATGTCTATGATATGCTGATATGTTTGGTATGGGCGGTATATAGGTCTTTGGATTGAGTGCTGATATGGATTGGATATATTAGCTACTATGGATGTTCATTTGGGAGAATCACGTGGAGGACATAAGGCTAGTAAGTGCTAGCCGATTAACGAAGAATCAAATTGAGTTGCAACTATTATGAGAGTTATCAATGTTTAATGTAAGTGAAGTTCGAGGACGAAATTCTTTAAGGGGGGTAGAACTGTAACGTCCCATTTTTCTATTGAATCGAGTCGTTGCTTAGAGTCGAGTCAGGCTGATCCAAAACCCGGTTGGTTCGAGCCATTAGAGTCTAGAGTGGGCTAGAATGAAATAAGGAGAAGAAGTGGACTTACTTGAAGGAAACAAAAAGATCAAGACCTTACTTGAAGGAAAACAAAAAGATCATAAAAAAAGATCAAAGTATAAGGATTAGGACGTCTTTGCACTAAACTATAAAGCTTAGGTATTAAGTTGTAACCTATTGACAATTGAGGTACCATTTGGTAATTTTACACACAAAAATCATTGAACTTCTAGAGCCTACACGTGATTCCCATTTCATTTTCCTTTCTTCATCCTTATCTTCATCTCCTTCATCTCCTTTCCTCTTCCACCTTCCTTCCTCCATCAATTTTAATGGTCGTGAAGATTTTAGTGGTAGTTAAGCATTAATTTTAATCTCTATTCTATCCAAGTAAGTAAATCTTCTTGAATTTCATAATTGACTCATTTGGTGATATTTTTAGAGTATTCATAAGAATTCTTTAACTCTTTTAGCTCTGCTGGTGCCATTCTGTAAGGTGCAATTGATACTGGTACTGTTCCAGGATAGACATCTATGGTAAACTCCACTTCCCTCTTTGGTGGTAACCCTGGTAACTCTTTTGGAAATACGTCTGGATAATCACACACTGTGAGGAGAATATGTTGTTTCTATTGAGTAAGAAGACTAAAATGGTGAAAAAGAATGAGATGAAATGAATAAATGAAGTAGATATTGAGTTTTTAACTGGAAAACAGGTTTTGGCTGGAAAAAGTAATCCAAGTAACTTCACCATGATTTTTGGCCGCTATTTTAATGATGGAATTAGGAAGTTTCAATAGAAGAGTTTATTGTTCCTCTATGTGTTAGCTTTCAATGGGTTTTTGAATCACCCAAATCGGAGTTGTAAATTGAGAGATATGACCAAAATATTACAGACTGCGCAGGTTGGAAAACACGACGCGCGCTCGCGAATTTCATGTCGAGCTCACAAATTTGACCTGTGAACTCTCTGACTCTCATTTTGTGCTTCTCGCGCTCGCGAATTTCATTGCGCGCTCGCGAATCGCGAATCTCACCTGTAAACTCACTGACCCTCATATTTGCTTCTCACGCTCGCGACTTTGCATGGCGTGCTCGCGACTTGTGTTCTGATACTCTTTTGGACATCATTTTCTATGCAATTGTATTCTTTTGCTCAACCCTTTGCTCAACTTGTTGTTCTCCAATCATTTAAAAAACAAAAAGACAACATGAGAACATGTATCAAACCAACATGCAAGCCAATGGACAAATGATGTGAAAATGAGGTAAACACTATGGTGTATGAAGTTATGAATTCTATGGAATTGTATTCTTTTCTCAACTTTGTAATGTCTTCAATCATTTTAAAGCAAAAAGGACAACATGAACACATGTATAAAACAAAATTGCAAGCATGGCCAAAATTATGACATCAGTTAACTATGTCTTTTGTTTTTATCTATTTGTCAATTCATTAGTATATGCTCCATTAGGTTAGGTAGAAACCATGTAGATAAAGGCTATGTCGCGACATAGAATAGCACGATTTCTGCGCCCCATACAGTTTGGTAGCTCCGGCTACAGGCGTTGAGTGATATGATTATATAGGCATAGCAGCCAAGGCATAACAGTTTTCAAAGTTTCATACAGTTTTTCTTATCACTTCGGTTTCACTATAACCTTATGGAGCCATACAGATATCTTGACATAACACATTGCATGAATCATATAGTATACTAAACAGCAAGAAAGATCATCAAGGTAAAATGAAAGTATCATGATATGTGTGCTTACATTCCATATGTGAGTACATGTTGATTTCTACATATGTATGTGCTTATATGTTTCTTTATTCATTGTGATATTCACTGAGTTTAATCAAAGTTGCAGAATTCCTACAGCATAAAGAACATCAGGTAAGATCATGAAAGTATATTTATTGATGATGTGACTATGATGTGACTAAAAGTGCATAAGTCATACAGCATAATGAATAGCAAGTAAGACAACGGAAATATACTATTATGTATTCTTACATGTTTATTGATTTCATTCATACAACACAATGAACAGCAGGTAAGATCATGATAGTATCATAATGTGTGATTACTGTTATGTATTCTTACATGTTTATTGATTTCATTCATACAACACAATGAACAGCAAAGTAAGATCAATGTAGTATCATAATGTGTGATTAAAGGTTTCATGTAGAAGGAGTTATGAGATAATTTTAGAACTAAATTATTTATGTTTATGAATTAGAAGTTTATTCGTTGCTATAAAGAGACATTTATGTTGAAATTTACTGATTCTATGAGTATCAATGCTTTATGAAATTTGTAATTTTAAGTTAGTTGCCATCACACTTTGTTTAATACGTGAATTTATGACAACCACTGAGTTTTATACTCAGCGGCGTCGATTTTTAATCACGCGTTAGGTTTGAAGATCGTGGTTTGCTTAACTTGAAAGACTTGAGGATTACTATCAAAGCAGAAGTGCTTAATTTGGTCATAGTAGATTGAGAGTTGTATAATTTAAGATTTTATGGCATGTATAAATTATTACATTTGGTCAGACCTTAACTGTAAATTGGAAATATAATGAAGCATGTAATTATTTTGGTGGTAAGTATTTGAGGAATGATTTAATAATGAAATATTTACTATAGTTGGTATGATTAGGTCATGAAGACTTGATATAGTATAATGAATGCAATTAATTTGCTAGATATTAAATGATATTGAGGATTTTATTAACAGTTTATGAAGATATAATAAAAAGTGTTATTGTGGTTGTGATGATTTATGTGGAGATTAATTGGAAGTTTGGGAGTTTAATTGGGAAGTGTTTTGGTATCATATTTTAGCAATACAGGATTGATATCAGCTGACAAGACATAAAGCATGACAAGACATAAGTTCAACCAGATTGTAGCGTTTCGGCTCGGTTCATTCGGGTTAACGGGTGGACCGGGAAGGGATGTTACACCCCAAGCAAGCTCGATGGCAAGACTTCTTGGCGAAATTTGATTACAAGCTTCAATATAAACCAGGGAAGGCCAACGTTGTCGCCGACGCACTAAGTCGCAAGGCAGAGTTAGCCAGCATTAGTGCTAGTGCCCCACAAAGCAACTTATTGGATCGCATCCGAGAAGGTATGCAACATGATACTTTTGCCGGTAACTTGCTTAAACTTGCAAAAGAGGGTAAGACATGAAGATTTTAGGAGCACGATGGAGTACTTTACACTCATGGCAATCGAGTCTTCATGCCAAAATTGGGGAACCTTCGCAAAGAAATCCTTAAGGAGTCCCACGATTCAAAATGGGCTGGACATCCTAGTGCGACTTGTACAATGGCCTTAGTAAGAGCTCACTACTATTGGCCAAGAATGCAAGATGACATCGAGACATATGTCAAGACTGATGACATCGAGACATATGTCAAGACTTGCCTTGTCTGTCAACAAGACATGGTAGAATAGCAACCTCGCACGGGTCTACTTGAACCACTTCCCATAGCGGAGTGACCTTGGGAGAGTGTCTCAATGGATTTCATCATCGCACTACCAAAGTTTGAGAGATATGATAGCATCATGGTGGTTGTTGATCGATTTAGCAAGTATGCTACTTTTATTCCCGTATTAGCCGATTGTAAGGTTGATGAAACAGCCCGTATGTTCTTCAAGAACGTGGTGAAGTTATGGGGACTTCCTCGGAATAACGTAAGTGATCGAGACCCCCGCTTCACTGGCAAGTTCTGGCGAGAGTTGTTCAAGCTGATGGGGACAAACTTGAACTTCTCAACTAGCTTCCATCCCCAAAGTGATGGGCAAATAGAGCTTATTAACGCATTGTTGGAGTTATACCTTCGACATTATGTCAGTGCCCATCAGCGAGATCGGGCTAAGTAACTTGACATTGCCCATTCTCATATAATCTCCAAAGAAGTGAATCCACGGGCAAAAGTCCCTTTGAGATCATCATGGGACAGCAGCCCCTCACTCCCAATGCAATCACAGCTTCATATGCTAGCGCAAATCCAGCAACTCACAAGTTTGCGAGGGAATGGCATGAAGAAATGGGCCGACACCAAGCGGCGACCAAGAGAGTATGCCGAGGCCCAAGCGGCGACCAAGAGAGTATGCCGAGGCAGACAAGGTGCTGATCAAACTCCTTCCTAACCAATTCAAATCATTGCGCAAGGTGCATAAAGGGTTAGTGAGGAAGTACGAGGGACCATTCCCCATCATCAAACCAGCAGGGAAGGTTGCGACCTGCCTCCCAAGTTGAAGATTCATAATGTCTTCCATGTTAGCATGTTAAAACCTTATCATGCGGATGATGAGGATCCAAGTAGGGGCGAGTCTACCCGAGCACCAACTACTGTCATTACCGAATTTGACAAAGAGGTTGATAGCATTCTCAATTCATGAGTAGTACGGCGACGCGGAGTGCCAAACTATCGCGAGTACTTGATCAAGTGGAAGAACTTGCCACAGTCTGAAGCTAGCTGGGAGCATGAAGATATTCTTTGGTAGTTCAGTGAAAAGATAAAGGATTATAACGCGACAAGGGCGTTGCAAGATTGAGTGGGGGAGAGTGTTACGCAAAAGGTTCTAGAAGCCGCTAGAATTCATGGGAAAGGTCTAACAAGGCCAAGAAAGAGCTACCAAGTTCAAGAAGCTTCTAGATCCATGAAGAAAACTCTAGCCCACAAGGTATTTAGGTGTATAATCTATAATATTGTAGTAATCCTATAATAATTTTCCTAGATTATTCTACACATGTGTGTGGAGGTAAAATATCTTTAAATTATAGAAATGATCCACTAAATCTCCACCACGACATTTCTTGGTTAAAGAATTGTAACCACATGTTAAGGAGGTGGAATTCCTATAAATACCTCACTCCCTCATTTGTAAATCATCCAAGCATTTGAGTAAATAAGAGATCTCAACAAAGTCCTCTTACAAGCTCTCTTGTGTTCTCCTCTCTACTTAGCTTACATTTTTTTGCTCCAACACGAACTCCAAAGGCTTACTTAGCACATCCTAAAAGTCTATTTGTAAATCATCCAAGCATTTGAGTAATAAGAGATCTACAACAAAGCTCTTACAAGCTCTCTTGTGTTCTCCTCTCTACTTAGCTTACATTTTTGCTCCAACACGACTCCAAGGCTTACTTAGCACATCCTAAAGTCTCAAGGGTGACTAAATGCCGCGCAAATAGGCAAAGGAAAAACCTATCTCCATGACATGCTGCTCTTATAATTACAACAGTAAAAAAAAAAAAACAAAAGAATAAGGTTCAAAATATCTTTTAACAAAAATTCAAAACTTGAAACAATTCAAGTTTGAACTTTCTAATAAGCAACAATTCAAACTTTAAACTTTCAATAGTAATAAAAAATAGTTGTCTGTTAATATGCCCCCTCAAGTTGGAGCATGAAGATCTCGTATGCCAACTTGGCTATCAAAAATTGGAACTGATGTGCACTTAAACCCTTGGTAAAAACATCTAATAATTATAAATGAGTAGAAAGATGATAATAAACCAGTATCCCTTATTGAATTTAATGAAGCACAAAATGACAATCTACCTCAATGTGTTTAGTACGCTCATGATAAATAAGATTATTGGCCATATGCCTGGCCACCTGATTATCACAATAAAGAGTTATAGGTTGAGAGTGATTAACTGTCAAGTCGGAAAGCAATTGACATAACCACACCAACTCTGCAGAAGCAGTAGCCATTGCGCAATATTCCACTTCTGCCGAAGAGCGAGAAACAGTAACTTGTTTCTTGCTTCTCCGTGAAATATGAGAGTTCCCAAGAAAGACAGTAGCCACTAAAAGATCGGTGAGTAACAGGACAACTAGCCCAATCTGAATCACACTATGTATTAAGAGAGAGGGAACTTATAGCTAAAAGAAATATCCCTTGTTCAGGAGCAAATTTTAAATAATGCAATATGCGAAGCCCTACTGTCCAATGATTTTCTTGTGGTTGATGCATGAATTATGATAAAACTTGAATAGAATAATAGATATCATTTCATGTAATAGTAAGGTAAATTAAACAACCAACTAACCAACGATAGGGACAAGGATCATGGAGCATAGGGCTGTCATCCACGCTTAATTTGTGATGTTCCATAAGAAAACGAACAGGTTTACAACCGAGCAAGCCAATTTCTTGTAAAATGTCAATAACATATTTCCTTTGAGACAAGACTACACCATCCTAGTTACGAGCCACTTCTATACTAAGAAAGTAATTGAGTACTCCAAGATCCTTGATGGGAAACCAAGCTACCAATCAAGTTTTTAATGCCACCAATAGGTTATCACCATTCGTGGCAACAATAATATCATCGACATATACTAGAATTTCTGCAAAAGAATGATCAGTTTGATAAACAAAAAGAGAAGTATCAGCATTAGACTGGTGAAAACAAGAATCAACTATAGCAGTAAAGAATTTTGCAAACAACTATCGCATGCTTACTTTAAACCATATAAGGATCGACGAAGACAACATACTCGGGTATCATCAATAACCAAGTATCCTAGAGGAGGTTGCATGTATACCTCCTCATCTAAATCACCATGGATGAATACATTTTGGACGTCTAATTGGTGAAGAGTCTAATATTTAACAGCCGCAATGGCTAAAGGAGCAAATCGTAGTGAGCTTAGCTACGAGGGCGAAAGTCTCCATGTAATCTAATACTTCAACTTCATTATATCCTTTTGCAACCAATCGCGCCTTGGAATGCTCTGTAGTCCCATCTAAATTATATTTGATTCAATACCCATTTGCATCTTATGGCCTTTTTATCTAAAGGTAATGATTCCAAAGTCCAAGTATTATTTTTCTCAAGTGCTTCTAATTCATTTTTCATTGCATCCAACCAATGGGGATCCTTTACTACTTGCTTATATGAAGATGACTAAATTCTGCTAATTAATGGCTGAAAGAAAACAAGCATGGGATTTTGTAAATTTAGCAAAAGAAACATATTGAGAGAAAGGGTACAAAGTACCTGAAGAGACTGAATTGGCAGAGGTAAAACAAGGACCCTTATTTCTTTTAGGCAATGTAACTTGGTAATCAGCAAAACGAACTGGAACAGTTTTGTTAGGTCTTGGTCTTGTGGTGGATACAGATTGTATTTGTGGCCCCGGTTGTGTTTCTTTAAGTACATTAGGTGTTGTATTTTGTGAAGATACTGATTTAGAAATGGGAATTTGTTCAACAAAAGTTCGTTAAAGTGTAGTAGTATTTTCGATGGTATTAGGAACAGGCAAGGGAATGGGTGTTGGACTAAAAGTTGGTTCAGAAAATTTGCGACTAGTTTTATACGGAAAAATTTATTCATGAAACAGCACAACAAGGGATATAAAAATGAGATGTGTTTTTAAATTATAGACTTTGCATCCCTTTTGGCCTTGTAGGTATCCTAAAAAAATATAAGGAATAGCTCGTTCTTGAAACTTATCATGTGATCATGAAAGAACTGGGCATAACACAAACAACCAAAAACACGAAAGTGCATGTAATCTAGTTTGAAAGAAAATAGAAGTCTGTAAGGACCTTTTCCAGATAATAAAGGAGTTGGTGTGTGATTTATTAAATAAGCAGTTGTTAACAAACATTCTCCCTAAAATTTAATGGCAACCCTGCATGAAAACGCACAGTCCTTGCAACTTCTGATAATTGTCTGTGTTTTCTTTCTACCACACCATTTTGTTGTGGTGTAAAGACACAAGAAAATTGATTTAAAATACCTTCTTTTTTATAGAATTGTTGTAAGGAAATGTTGGTGAATTCTTTGCCATTATCACTACGAATGATCTTTACAAGGCTTCCAAATTGTCTATGAACCATCGCAAGAAAAGAGGATAACAAATGAAAATTTTCAGTTTTAGATTTTAGCAAATAAACCCAAGTGGCTCTAGTGAAATCATCAACAATAGTTAAAAAATAATGAGCTTTGGACAAAGGTGGAGTATGATAAGGATCCCATAAATCACAATGGATTAAATCAAAAGCTGTAATAGTTTTAATAAAACTGAGGAAATGGCTTTCGAATTTGTTTTGCACGATGACAAGCATCACAACAATTATTAACATCATTAGAATTGAGGATTTGAAAATTCAAGAATGAGAGGCAAGTGTTGGAAGAAAGGTGACCTAGTCGCTATGCCATAAAAAGTCTTATCTTGGTGAGAAATATGAGTTGATCCTAAAGTCACATTGCGACAATAATAAAGGCCATTCTTAAGGTCACTCATGCCAATCAACCTCTTCGTTTCTAGGCCATGTAAAAGACGAAAGGAAGGGAAAAAATGAGCAACGTAATTTAATGTGGTGGTTAATTTGCTGATTGAGATGAGGTTACTAGAAAAGCAAGGTATATATAGCACATGGTTTAGAGTTATTGCAGAATTAAGCTTAACATCTCTAAATGAGCGAGCAATGACATGTGATCCATTTGGATTCGAAAAGGAAATTCGAAAAATAACTTACTTTCATTTGTAAGCATGTCATTTTGGTTGGTCATATGATCTAAAGCTTTTGAGTCTGAAATCCAATCATCATTATCTAAAGAAGAAACATCTGCCTTACTAGCAAAATTTGTAATAGAGCCTGTAAATGGCAAGGGTTTGTTGCTGTTTAACTTCAAAAGAGCCATCAGTTGATTGAGTGTTATTACCGCTTCTTCTACGGATTTTCTTTTCATTATTCTTATTCTTGCCCCGCCATTCCAGATAACCATATATCTCAAAACAAGTCTCTTTGGTGTGTCTGAACTTTTTACAATGCTCATAAAATAATTTTGAAACATCACGAGTTATGGAAGAGCTTTTAGTTCCAATAGAAATACCTTTGGATGTGTTGAATGTTGCACTTTCAATGATAGCAGTTCCTTTTTGCAATTGTGACTTGTTGTTGGCATTCTTCTTGATTGACCAAAGCATAAGGTCAAGATAACGAAGGGAGGGGCTCTGTGTTAGAAATTCGTGACCTAAGAACGTTGTATTTGTCATGAAAGCCCATTAGAAACTGGTAAGCCTTTTATTTCTCTTTTTCTGCAGAAAAAGTTATAGTAACTCCACAGGTATATACTGGAACTTGAGAATAAGACCCAAATTCATCTCACAAACCTTTGAGTCATGTGTAATATTGAATCATTGTTTGATCCCTTTGTTGTGTATAGATGATGTCCATTTTTCAATTGGTATACACAGGGTGTATTCCCTTGTGAAAGACGTTCTTCTAAATCTAACCATAATTCCCTTACTGTGTCAAAATAAGCCACATTGTCATGTAAAGAGGGATGGAGTGAGTTAAAAAAAGCCAAGATATCACCATAGAATTGGTCTTAATCCATGCAGCTAAGTCTGGTGAATTTGCAGGAGGACAAGAGATAGCGCCATCAACAAAACCAAATTGGTTCCTACTAACAAGGCACTAGTCATGGCTCTACGCTAAGTAAAGTAGTTGTCATCATTTAGTAAATAAGAAAAAAGAGAAATGCCAGGACTATCTGATGGATCTAAAACATATGGTGAAAATTGATCGGTGGGTGTCGTCATATTAATTTGGGTTTTAGTAATAAAGCTCTTATACTATGATAAATTTTTATATCTATTGTATTCAAATACAAAAGTAACAGATATTTCAGAAAAACAAATTGGGAAAATTCTAGAAGATATTTCATTGAATGAGAAAAAAATCTATATTACATGTATATAAGCGTCTCAGCGTTATTTCGTTATAGCTTCTAGAATAAGTTGTTTTTCATCTCTAAATAACTTGCCAACTAGGATTTCTAGTCTAACCAACTGGTATAATAAATACTAACATGATCCACACCGTATCATTTAACTTGGTTCTGTGTTTTCTAAAACTCCCTATTTTGTGTCTAAACTCTACGTTTTGCTATTTGGTAATACACCCCCCCCACCCTTGCCAACTAGGATTTCCTAGTCTACCAACTGGTATATAAAATACTAACAATGAATCCACACCGTATCATTTAACCTTGGTTCTTGTGTTTTCCTAAACTCCCTATTTTGTGTCTAAACCTCTACGTTTTGCTATTTGGTAAATACACCCCCCCACCCCCACCCACTCCCCCCCCCCCAACATACACACACACAAGCTGGAGAAATGGATATTATCTTCCCAGCTTGAGTATCTATAGATCAGAAGTGAGGAGATGGGGGAGAGGTTTTGGGTGTATACACACACACAAGCTGGAGAATGGATATTATACATTCCCAGCTTGAGTATCATAGATCAGAAGGAGGAGATGGGGAGAGGTTTGGTGTAGATTTCTTCTAAATGAGCATGAGATGGGACGTGTAAGAGATGAATGAGACTATATTTGACTTTTTCACAAACAATATGACAATCTAATTCAATGTGTATGGTCCCTTCGTGAAAAGTTGGGTTAGCTGCAATGTGGGGGGCGGATTGATTATCACAGAAGACAGTTGCTGGTTAGGGATGAGCAATCTTCAAATCATTCAAGATGTAAGAAAGCCATTGGATCTCACACATTGTTGCAGCAAGGGCTCGAAACTCTGCTTCAGAGGAGGATCGAGACACTGTGTGCTACTTTTTAGATTTTTAGCTAATAAGTGAGTTACCAAAACTTCATAGCCTGTAACCGATCTCCTAGTGTCAAGGCATCCAACCCAGTCAGAATCACTGAAGGCCTTGAGTTGTATGGAAGATGAGGATGAAAGAATAATCCCAAACCAGGAGCTTGCTTTATGTATCTAAGCACTCTGTGTAATGCCTGTTGATATGCACTTGTTGGAGCTGATAAAAATTGGCTTAATTGATTCACAGCAAAAATGAGTTCATGCCTAGCTGTGGTGAGACAGAGTAGTTTTCCAACAAGCTTTCTGTAGCTAGATATATCAGTTAATGGTGTTCCAGTAATATCACTGATTTTGACATTGGAATCCATTGAAGTGGAGCATGGTTTGGATGCCAAAAAACCAGTTTCTGCTAAGAGCTCCAAGGCATAATTTTTTGACAAAGTGTTATACCTTTATGAGATTGTGCAATCTCAAGGCCAAGAAAGAATCTTAAAGGGCTAAGATCTTTTATTTTAAAAAAGGCCATCAAGAAGTTGTTTCATTTAAATTTCAAGCATATCATTTCCTGCTAGTATCACATCATCAACATAAATGAGCAAGGTAGTGAATGAATGGGACTCGTGGAGAGTAAAAAGAGAATGATCAGAGGGAGATTGAGTCTAACAATTTTGGATTAAGACTTGTGAAAGCTTGAAGAACCACTACCTGCTTGCTTATTTTAAGCTATAAAGGATCTTTTGAAGTTTACAAACCTGAATTGGTAATACTATGAGACCCTGAGGTAGGTGGCATGTAAACCTCCTCATTTAAATCTCCATGCAAAAATGCATTGTTGACATCCAATTAATGGAGATGCCAATGCTTTATTGTAGCCAAAGCAAGTAATAGTCTGATGGTAGTCATCTTTGCTATAAGACTGAATGTATCAAGATAATCCAGCCCTTCAATTTAGGTATAACCCTTAACCACTAGCCTAGCTTTATGTCTCTCTATACTTCCATCTGACCTGTGCTTGACTTTGTACACCCACTGGCAGCCTATTGGAATTTTTCCAAGTGGAAGTGTAACTAAAGTCCAAGTGTGAGTTTTATTTAACGCTTCTAGTTCAGCAGACATGGCATCCCTCCAAACTTGATGTTTAACTACCTTTCGATATGATTTGTGTTCAACAATAGAAGTAATATTTGATATGAAATGACAATAAGAAGGGGATAAGTGTTTGTAAGAGATAACTGCAAACAAAGGGTGTTTAATGGAGGTGTTTAGTGAAGAATCTGATGCAGCCAGATTACAATGGTAATCTTTAAGATATTATGGGGCTCTTCTTATTCTTTGGGGTCGAGATGGTAAAGGAGAAAGGGAATTAGAGGACACGAGAGGTTGTATTGTTGGGGAAGGGACAATAGATGTTGGGGAAGGTTCATACAAATCTGCAGAAGGGTAACAGATGGAAGTGGAATCTGTAAGTTAGGAAAAGCTATATGTAGGGAATAGGGGATTAATAAAGGGAAATTGGTTTTCATGGAAGATAACATGTCTAGATAAGAATATCTCTCTATTTTAAAGGTCCATGAGAAGATACCCTTAATACTAGGTTTAAAACCCAAAAAGATTGATTTCCTGGCTCTTGGATTTAACTTTTTTCTGTGAGAAGATAATGTTTTAGTGTAGGCAAGACAGCCAAACACTCTAAGTTCCTGATAATCTGGAGGTTTAAGATAGAATTTTTGGTAAGGGGATTCATTTTGTAATAAGGGAATAGGGATTTTATTAATCAAGAACATTGAATGCAGTACAGCATAACACCAAAAGGATTTGTGTAAATAGGATTGGAAGAGCAATGATCTAGTCACATTTAGAATGTGTTGATGCTTCCTTTCAACAATGCCATTCTGCTGAGGTGTCTCCACTCATGAAGTTTGATGTTGAATTCCCTTAAGTTTGTAAAACTCATACATTTGGAATTCAATACCATTATCTGCTCTTACTTGCTTGAATTTCATATTAAATTGTGTTTCAATCATTTGTATGAAAGCTTGAACTAAGGATCTCACTTTTGATTTGGCTTTCATTAAAAAAAAAAAAAAAAAAACCCAGTGTCCATGTAAAGAAGGAACTAACAGGCCCCCAAATATCCATATGCAACAATTCAAAAGCAGAACTAGTGACGATTCACTTATTGGAAAAGATAATCTCCTTTGTTTTGCCAAATGACAGCAATCACTGGGCATAGTATTGGAATTACACTAAACAGAGGTAGAAATCTTAGAAATTTCAAGTAACCTTGGATTTTATAAGTACCCAAGTCAAAAGCAGAACTAGTGACAGATTCACTTATTGGAAAAGATAATCTCCTTTGTTTTGCCAAATGACAGCAATCACAGGGCATAGTATTGGAATTACACTAAACAGAGGGAGAAATCTTAGAAATTTCAAGCAACCTTAGATTTTATAAGTACCCAAGTCTATAATGCCATACAAGCTCCATTAGAAATGAGACTTGTGGTACTACTGTAGCAGAAGCAGTAATAGCACAGATAGAATTCACCAATTGAGAAGATGTTGGAGAAGTCAAGGCATAGAGACCAGCTTGAACTTCAGTTGTACTAATCTTCTTCAATGTAAGGTAAACCTGGATAACACAAATATTGCCTTCAAAATGGAAGCCACATGCCAACTGATTAATGAGTCTAGTGACTGAAATCAAGTTAAATTTGAAATTTGGTATGCATAACACATTAGTCAATTGAAAGTCTTCTATGAAAAATTTGTGCCTGAATAAGCAGCAGTAACAAAGCTTCCATCTGGTAGTTTTACAGAAATTGGCTTAATCTTTCTATATGTCGTGAATAATGAAAAAGAGAAGCAAAAATGATCGGTGGCGCCTGTGTCTAGAAGCCATGAATGGTGTGCTATTTGATTAAGAAGAATCACAGAATTACCTATTGTGTTGTCTAGGACAGATGAGTTTGTAACATCAATGGTTGCATTTTGTTGCATAGGAGTTACAACATTATTGACAGCATGAGCTATATTGTCAATTGTTTTATGAGTCATGTCTGGTTGTTCTTGGATGAGAGAAACCAACTTCAAGTGTTGATCTAGTGTCACGGACATATTTGAATTTTCTAAAGCATTATGAGAATCTGCCGCAGAAAAATTACTAGCATCACACAGAATAACAGTAAGTTGAGTTGCATTGTTCTTAGACCGAAAATTAGGAGGGTAACCATGCTTTTTATTACTAGCATCACACAGAATAACAGTAAGTTGAGTTGCATTGTTCTTAGACCGAAAATTAGGAGGGTAACCATGCTTTTTATAACAAGTCTCAACTGTATGCATTGGTTTATCTCAATAAGTGCAAAACTTAGTTCCTGTGTTCATCTGATTTCTGTTCATCTGAGGAGAGTATGCTTTCGAAATAAGCATCTGAAATCTATTACCACTAATTCTATGCCAAAAGAATTGTGGTTCCCATTCTTATTTCCAGAAGAGTGGTTAATACTAGTGTTTAGCCTAAAAGATTTATTCAATAAGGCCTTTGACTCAAAATTACTTGACTATAACAACTGCCTCTCCTATTGTATAACCAGAGCAAAAACTTTATTCACAGGTGGCAGAGGGTCTAGCATCATTCCTTAAGATTTAACATATGCATATTGATCATTCAGGCCCTTCAAAAACCTAATCACACAATCATTCTCCATATAAGTCTTGAACACATTAATTGCACCATAAGCACAAGGCATAGCACAAGAACAAGTAGGTATAGACCTGAAATTGAAAAACTCAACCCATAAGATTTTCAGTTGAGTAAAATATTCAGTTACAGACAACTCTCCTTGCTTAAAACTAGAAATTTCTTTTTGGAGATCTGAGATTTATAATACTTCACCTTGAGAAAAACGATCTTGCATATCATTCCATACATCAGATGCCTTGTCATTCCATAATATACTTTGTGCAATTGAAGGAGACAAAGATCTTGTGATCCAAGATAGAACCATGGTGTTGTATCTCTCCCAAGTAGAGTACATAGGATCAGTCCGAGATGGTGGAGGCAGCGAACCATCGACAAACGCCGTTTTGTTCTTTGAAATTAGCACCACCCTCATGGGTCTAGCCCATGAGTGGTAATTAGAACCAGAAAGAATAGGTGAGACTAAGACAAGAGCAAGATTTTCATTAGGATGAAGAAAATATGAATTAGAAGGGTTCTGGAGGTAATCGTTGGCCATTTTACTTCAAGTTGAGGAACAAGAAACAGTAAGAATGATTTCAACAAATATCAAAGGAAACTTGAATCAAGAACTCATGAAGAACAACAAACACTGATAGCTTCGCAGATCAAAGGAGGAAGACGATATTGCTCGATACCATAAAAGAGATTTCAGAGAAAACAAATTGGGAAAATTCTAGAATATATTTCATTGAATGCGGAAAAATCTATTTACATGTATATAAGCTTCTTAGCTTTATTTCGTTACAGCTTCTAGAATAAGAAGTTGTTTTTCATCTCTAACTAACTTGCCAACTAGGACTTCTAGTCTAACCAACTGAGTACAATAAATACTAACATGATCCGCACCCTATTATTTAACTTGATTCTGTGTTTTCTAAAACTCCTCGTTTTGTGTCTACAATCTGCATTTTGCTATCTGTTAGTAAAAAGAAGAGTTGCTGCTCTTATAATTACAACAGTAACCAAAAAAAAAAAAAAAAGTTAGGCACAGAATCTCTTTTAACAGAAATTCAAAACTTGAAATAATTCAAACTTGAACTTCCTAATAAGCAGAAATTCAAACTTTAAACTTTGAACAATAACAAAAAAAAAAAAAAAAAAAAGTTGTTAAAAAAAAAAAAAGTTGTTTGTTTTAATAGATTTACATTTCGTGTTAATTTTGTATATTTGATAATATTCATCTATATTATTCTTTCTATTTATACGGTTTAGAGTTTGATTTTGGATTATTCAAAAATAATAACCGAAACTTGAACTACAAACCATTTTTTCAAAAAAATTTAAAAAAAAAAAAAAAAAAAAAAAGTTGTTTGTTTTATAGATTACATTTCGTGTAATTTTGATGATAATATCATCTATATTATCTTCTATTATACGGTTTAGAGTTTGATTTGGATTATTCAAATAATAAACCGAAACTGAACTACAAACCATTTTTTCAAAATTTATAGACCAAACTAAATTAAACTGCTTAATATGATTTGGATTGACGATTTATTCTGTTGAGATTCAGTTCTAATGAGCAATTCGGAATCCGAATCAGACCTAACTCTTTAATTCAGTTCAAATTCAAACCGTATTGTGATAAGGCTTATTGTAGTAAGTCGCATATCAAATTTAAAGCAAACCCAATTTTGAGTTCTGACTTTAATTTTATCAACTGCGAGCACCATACTTCTTCACATTACCAAGAACTTAATTATGACCATGGTGGAAGGAAATAAAAAATTTGCATAAAGCCTTACTTTTAGGCATGACAACTGTTTCAAAATTGCAGGTTTCTATTTTAAAACCACCAATTCCAATTATAAAAAAAAGTGAAACTAAAACCAAATGCTTTAGATGATTTCTAAGACGGGTTTAAAATCGCTAGTTCCAGTTTTATTTTGGTTGAAAAAGAAAATTAAATAAATTATTTTAGAACTTTTCTTTAGATTTTTTAGCTTGAATAAACAATAATAATAAACATTACTATTGAAAAACACTAAAATAATTTAATAAAAATTCTTAAAATTTATTTTAAAAAATTATAATAACACAAAAAAATAAATAGGGAGTCTTTTTAAGAACATAATTTTTACGGTTTCAAATTGGAACCGTCAATTTTAAACTGAAATTAACTGTCAATTTAAAAAATGAAGAATCAAAACCGAACTTTTAGTACACGACAGTTTGAAATCAAAAACCGTTGACCACTTAGTGCCGATTTTGACCAATTCTTGTTTGAAATCGAAGCATGGTCACCCCTACTTAGTTTGTTGTTGTTGTACACTGAAGAATTCAAAATCTTTGCATATTCTGGAGATGAAAGTCACAAAACTAGTCATAGACTTAAACAAAACTGATGTGCTGCTTAAATAGCGGCAAGATGGACTCAAGTCCCTCACTAGTCATAGTTTTATCACGGAATGCGTGGATTGCTTGGTCTTTTCCTACTGTTCCCTTTGTCAAGCTAAATACCGATGGTTCTCTTGTAGGGTCTATAGCGTGCGGAGGGGCTCTGATTAGGTACGGCCCAGGCAGGCGGATCAAAGGTTTTGTCTCCAAGCTTGGAACTTGCTCGGTCCCAGAAGCGGAGCTTTGGGCTATTCTTGAAGGACTAAAACTTGCTAACGACATGGGTATCTCCCATTTGGTTATTGAATGTGATAACGAGACGGTTGTTCAGCTTGTGAACGGTGGTGTCGCTTCTGAAGGGTAGCACGCTTCAGCTAGTTGTAGCTATCAAAAATCTTCTTACTCATGATTGGGTTTGCAGGCTGTTTCATGTGCATAGAGAAGCAAATCACAGTGCTACTTGCTTAGCTAAATTTGTTAGGCATTTCCCTTTAGAAACCAATGTCTTGTTAGAACCTCCTACTGGTCTTGCCTATTGGTTGAACCATGATATTTCTGGCATTGCCCACCAACGTTTATGTTTGTGGTTCCCTGAGCTTTGCTCTTCCTTTTTACCAAAAAAAAGAAAGGCAGTAGTCTATAATTCCAAGAGGACATTCAGTGATTAATATTTGAAATTTCCGTCTGAAGATCTTCCATTCGAATTTTTTGGTGAGATCGGAGGAAATTATGAAAAAGGAGACAATGCACACTATTATTAATTATAATACTTGCAAAAGTAATATATTTCAACCAATAGTCTTAGACAGTCGCTTGAAAGAGCAACTTCAGCTAGCATTCCTCTTATTTTAACTATATACTCCCCCCATAACATAATATTAAGATTACTTTCCCTTTTCATTTTTCTCAAATTATAGTTCTATTTTCCTTTTCAGAAGAAAATAATCTTTATGGGTTCTTATTCTATCCCAATTTAGTATAATTAAAAATAAAATTACACAGAGTAAATAATTATGTAATGGAGATTTAATTAATTCAATATCTACTCATTCTATTTAACTGAAAGCATCAACTTCTAACCTTTCTTACTCAAATTAGCCACAATCTGGTATTGTTGATTTGATTGAGCCTGTCGAAGAATACTGAGGCAGCCAAATCTTGCTCTTGGGTTTGAAACAAAAAGTTTCTCATGAGGAGGAGCACTGCAAATCTAGTTACTCTATCCTTAATAATGTTAAAACCATTAGAAACTTCACCATCCTCGGGCAATGGATGGCTGCTGCAATTAAAAATGCAAAATTATTAGTCTTTGAATAGAGATAAAAAGTATAGGAGACTCAACTTAAGAAGCATCCCACATTTGTAAGCTATACAAAAAGTATTTAAGAAAAAAATATATAGAATTTTAGGAAACTTATTGTATTGCTAGAGTGCAATGGAATTTCTCCTGAGAAACATACAAGAATACCAAGACTCAAATTCCAGAGGAAAAGCAGCACCAACTGAAAATATAGCAGACTATCACAATTCAGGCCATAAAAATAGGGCATATCTCTAGCAAATACAGAAAAATAATTTATACTACATTGATTTAAAGAAGAATCACATTAGACTCTCAAATCACAGGCAAAAATACCATAACGTTCATAATTATGTCATGTGGGACGTCGATAATCAAAACTTACTTCCTTGTTTGGTCTAGATGAATCAAGAGTAAAATTCATTTACAAATAATAAAATTTCGTTTGGTTATGTTTAAGTTCCATAGGTTTAGTTTCTAAGTTCAAAATGAACATTTTCATTTATAACAAATATAAAAATTCAAACGAAATTGTATAAAATTTTCGAAAATAAGTTTCTTTTGTTAGGTGTGGATATTATGCAACCTAAACTGTCTTACTTCATAATATGAACTATTTTTTTCAATATAGATTCAGAATTCACCAACCACATTCTTAAACTTGAGATTTAGAAATGTACCTAAGGGCCTGTTCTTTGCAGAATCACTACTTTACGGGAAGCATCCGCACTCGGGGGAAACAAAATAACCTTTTCCAGAACTACTCCATGATCAAATAAAAGTGCCAAGAAGAATGCAATCCTCTCTACTTCTTCACAACCTCTTATTTCAACAAATGTAAGTTTTGGCAGAGACAGATGAATTGGTTTATTCAAAAGCTCTTCTGAGAGGCATTCCTGGAAATTAAAGATTGGAAACAAGCAACCTAAGGACATAGATCCATAAAAATTCAGAATTGCCAGAATTATGGCAGAGCACTTACATCATTATCTATCTTACAAATGTAATCTAAGATCAAAGTCTCCAGATTAGGCGAAATTTCCAGTATTGCAGCTATACCAAGCAGATCATACTTTGAGTACTCTGTTCTTAGCTCTAAATGCTTGAGATTGCAGAATATAGATATTTTTGAAAAAATATCAGTTGACGTAAGAAGCTGCATATGAAAAAAAAAAAAAAAGGACCGAAGTAGCACCATTATTAAACATCTGACCGTAATTGTCAAAAAATAAATATCCTTGAAGATGATAAAAAGAAGAAAGTTGAACACAACTATCCCAAAAACAATTCACAGATGTTTTCAAAAATACACACAATGCTCCTGTCCACATCCATATAAGATATCTTCTAAGCTTAGAAATTGACCAAACAAAGTTAGGAGGTGGCATAATAATTGTATTACTAAAAGCTCAAGAAAATCAATCAAACTAAAACTTCATGGAATTTGTTTGGGAATCTATTACAAACCTCAAAAATTCATTTGAAATTCTATGTATTTAATTATCTGAAATAGATTATAAGCCAAATTCTAACAAATTCAACAAAATTTGACAATTGATTATGAAAAGAATATTTTCAAAATTTTCAAAATGGCTTCATAATTTAAAATTGATTCCATATATTGAAATGCAATAAACAAAACATGAGAATTCATATATATAAAATTAACTGACAAATGAAATGAATACCAGATTCATTTAATTTCCAATACAATATCACTAAGAAACATACAAATGTACAGCTACTTCTCTATTTGCAAAAAATAGAGGCAACTAATCTTAAAAGGGGAAAAAACAGTTTTCATGATCAAATAGCAGGAGATTTCCATAAAAAGAAATACATTGCACAAAATAAACTCCAGCTAACTCCAATTTGATCCAACGAGACAAGTTAAATAACACAATTAATGCTACAAAAGGATTCAAAATTTGAACTCGAAAACTTCCAGGATAACAAATATTCTGTGACAGAGCTTATAAATATGTTTATGTCTTAAACAAGATAAGAAACTGCAGGATATAAGTAAAAAGAATACCTTAAACCACCAATTCTGGACTGTAAGACGCTTGACATGAAGAAGGAACCTCATAACCTGACTCCAATGCCTATAATACTTCCACATATGCAAGAAAGCAACGCCAGCTTCAACTAAACCCGATAAGTTCTTAAAATCATACTTCTCCACATGAAAACCAATCATTTCTAATGACACAAGATTTGGACAAGAAATCTCAAGCGACCCATCCTCACAAGTAAAGTAGTTAAGATGCAACACCGTAATCTTCAAAGAACAAATTTTCACATCCTTCATCCCATAACAGTACTCAAGACCCAAAAAAACCAAATTCACACACCCAGAAATCAAATTAGACACCATTTCATCGCTTAAATAGACCTGATCGAGAAAAACCGACTTCAGAAAGCTAAGTCCCATAGAAGCAACATTAGTAGGGAGAGTAATACGACATTTTGTAAGCTTCAAAATCTTAACATTCCCATTTTTAAGCAAAAAGAAAGGAAAATCGTAATCTGATTCGATATCAGAAGTCTGGAATTCCCTGCTTATGTAGAAATCGAGCTCGAGTTGTTGCACGTGATGGAGAATTGCGTAGCGAACCCATGAGTCTACATGAGAGGAGTAGAGATGTTCTTTGAAGTCAAACTGGAGGTGGAATTTTTGGAGTGGAGGAGAAGTTGAGGGCCGGCGGATTAGTGTTTGGTTGATGAAGTCCGCGAGAGAGCGAGCAGGGATGGAGGTGGCGGTCGAGACAGAGGAGTATGGGAAATTGAGGGAAGAGAGTTGGCACCAGAGATATCTCCACTTGCGGCAGAGTAAGGAGGTTTGGATGGCGGATTTTGTGGATAAGAAGGAGAGGATGTGTGTCAGGATTTCTTCTGGAAGGTCGTTCAGAGAATGATCTACGGCGGAGAACACGGTGGCCGCATTTGGGTCCGCCATTTTTTGACTTTGGCTTGGCTTCAAAATTGACTCTAGGAGACGGAGAAATTATATAATGGCGTTCGGGTCCAAGGAGAATGCCACGTCGAAGGAGGTTTTGCCATTGAAGCAAAATCACAAGCAATTGTTTTTGTTAAAAGATTTTAATTTAACCAACAATTATGTTTGGGTGGTAGCTGACTTCAATTCCAAAAAGAGTGAGAACTTGCCAAAAAAACTATACATTATAGGACCGAAAGGGATTAAATCAACAAGATATAAAAAAAATTAATTTAAAATAATAAATTATATTTAATTGATTGCAATTTTTTATATTTAATTTAAATATATGAAAAAATTATAATTGTATCTTTATATTTTATTAAAAAAATTATTTTACCCTGATTTTTTTAAAAATAGATCATTATACCCTACATTTTGAATCCATTAAATTAAATTGCCCTTTCTTTAGGTTTTTGTGATTTTAAACATTAAATGCACGTAAAATGACACAATTGACCTTAATTCTATATATTTATCATATTTATCTTCTATTTTCTTCCTTAAGCAAACCCTAATCCTTCCAAACAAAAATATAAAAATAATATGTTAGGTTTTTGGTATAATAATCTATTATAACCTCATGTTAATTTGATTATGGATTAAATTTGAGAGAAAATATATAGAACGATTGAATCGGAAAGGCCAATTGACAAAAATTTTTTTCCAAATTGTGTCGTAATTGATGAAGCACAAATATAGATTTGGATATCATAAACCTGGTAAAATGCTTCAAATCCTCAACGGCTCAAATGGTGTAGGTAGCATTTGTCTTCAATGACTCCTTAATTGACGTTGAGAATAATAGTCATCTTCTAATTTTCATTGCTTCAAAGTAAATTTTCATCATGACAGTGTACATTTTCCAAAACCAAAAGATTTACAAATGACAAGGATGCTGCAGATTTTCTTTGTTAGTTTATGGCTTTCTTTTGGGCTTTTTATTATAAAATTTGCTATTGGTAACAATTAGTTAACATATTAGTTTTGTTTTATTCATTTTTGAACATTTTCAGAAGAGTTTTCTAAATGATATGACACTAGGAGCTGTTGTGTTGTTGAAGCTATGGATAAGATACAGATTTATTTGATGAGAGAGAAAGAGAGGGAGAGGAAGAGGAAGAAGGTATTTTGGTGATGATTTCTCTCTCTCTCTTTGGACTATTAGATTTTCCTTTGATTTATGTTCTAAAATTACAAAAAATGGACAGAATGGCAATGTAGTATAACCGACTCAACATGTAAAGGTACAGTAACATACTTTTAAAACGACAAGGGTAAAGCATTTTTTTTTTATAAAATATGGTGGTACGATTATAATTTTTCCTAAATATATCTGACTTTTAGGATTTATTTTTAGTTTAGATTATTACAAGCCGAACAACCCGCACGTTGTCGTGGGACTTTTTATATTTTCATTTGAAATTAGTAAATAAAGAATTTATTTTCTCTCACACATAAAATAGCATGTGGATCTTAAGAATATTTATGTCAATGTTTAAATACATCGATATAGATATATTTTATGCATTAATATATTGTATTGTAAGTTTAATTATATATTTATTACATGGATATATATGCATTAAGCTAATAGTTCAAAAGGCCATTTAGTAGCCATCTTCAGTATATTCAACAACACATTGTCAAAAAGGTTATTTATATCCACAACAATCAGGTTTTCTTCTTACCTATATAATATATATAATATTATCAAATATAGTAAATTAGTAATTAAAATTTGGATTTAAAAAGTTAAATTTGAAGATAAATTACTTTCACGATTGTGAAATATACTTTACCTATATTGGTTTTTATATACAACCAAATATGTCTAAAAAGTCATGTCAAAAGTACCATTTATGTTATAAGAAAAATACATGTTTGACAATACCAAATGTAAAGCCTATAGTGTTATAAGCATTTATATTCATTTGAAATTAGTAAATAAAGAATTTATTTTCTTCTCACACATAAAATTAGCATTGTGGTCTTAAGAATATTTATTCAATGGTTTAAATACATCGATTATAGAATATATTTTATTGCATTAATATATTGTGATTGTTAAGTTTAATTATAATCTTATTACATGGATATATATGCATTAAGGCTAATAGTTCAAAAGGCCATTTAAGTAGCCATCTTCAGTATAATTCAACAACACATTGTCAAAAAAGGTTATTTAATCCACAACAATTCAGGTTTTCTTCTTACCTATATTAATATATATAATATTATTCAAATATAGTAATTAGTAATTAAAATTGGATTTAAAAGTTAAATTTTGGAAGTAAAATTCGTTTCACGATTGTGAAATATACTTACCATATTGGTTTTATAACAACCAAATATGTCTAAAAAGTCATGTTTCAAAAGTACCATTTATGTTATAAGAAAAATACATGTTTGACAATACCAAATGTAAAGCCTCATAGTGTTATAAGCATTTATATATATATATATTAAATAATATATAAGTATATATAAAAACTACAAACTGTATTAGGAAACAACAATATATATATAACTACAAACTTGTATAGGAAACAACAATTCTAAACATTATTATTAGCAATTTTCTACTATCTATGTCATTTGAAATAATGAAGTTGGCTAAAGAAGTTTGATGACAAAAGAAAAATATGTGTTAAATATCATGTTAAAAAGGCTATCTACATGCAAAATGATTAAGTATTTTTCTTCCTTGTTTGACAATACTAAATATAAAGTTTATATTATGTTATTTTATAATCATATAAAACTTATCGCTGATATAATGCTAAAAGTATTTTAAACATTCGAAAGTCTTACAAAAAAAAAGATATGATTGTATAGTATACTATACCTATATTGTTTTTTTTATACATAACAAAATATGTTTGAAAAGTCAATTGTAAAAAAAACCATTTACAACCCAGATAATAGAGTTCCAAAAGAGTTTGTGCACATCTATAAATTAAACCAAATAATAATATATAACAGATAAATTTTTCTACAATCTATCTCATTTCAAAAACGTAAAATCGGTTAAGGAGGTTTTAAGACAAAAGAAAAATACCTGTCAAAATGATATGGTCTTTCTTTTGGTTGTTTGACAATATATTTTTGTTTTGTAATTGTATAAAGTTTATGATTGATATAATGGTAAAAGTGCTTAAACTTTTCAGAGTCTTGTAAAAAATTCACAAGAGTTTCGGTTAAATATAGATTTAACTACATATCTGCAAAGGAAACAACACTTCTAAATATTACTATTTAGCAGTTCAACCATAGTCAGACTCGTACCTAATCAAAAACTGATGGACTGTGAGAAAATTTAGGGCAATTGTTGATAATTAGAAAGTTTTATTAAATATGAGAAATTTAATAAGTAAAGAGTTTGAATTTACCTATTTTAGCACTAATGTTCAACATGAGATGGAAAATTTTATTTTTTAACAAATGAAGTTTTTTCAAGTAACTGCAGTGAAGTATCTGTCATTGATGACTCAACTGTTATTGGAGTAGCTGGTTTAAGCTCATCATCAAAGGTTTTTGTTCACTAACAATTTCAATTTTTTGCAACTTGCAGCTTTAATATTGAATGAAACTTGAAAATTTTCTTTTAACATCCAATAATGCATTAAATGATGGTAGAAGAACTTCAGGATTCGTATATCCTTGCAACATTGTCAATGTTGAGCAAAACTCTCTAATAAGCATTTGTGCTTGTTTTCCAAAGATGACAATTTTTCCTTGTCCAATTTTATCTTTTAGTGTGCAACTTATTCTGAGCCTGTAAGCAATGTTTTATTACAAATTATAAGAATAGAATTGAGCAACAATGTTATTGTGATTAAATAGCTCATTATTTTGCAATGTTCTATTATAAAAATATAATAGTTGAGTCCACATATAATAGCAATTTTTTTTTTAAATTTACAGCGCATTTGGAATAAATGAATTCCATGAAATTTTGCAGAATTCATTTTGAAAATTCAATATTTTATGTTTAGAATGACAAAAATATAGATTTAAATTCTACGAATTGAATTCTAAGGAATTGGGTGTGCCTAACTTAAACTCCACTGAAATTGATGAAATTTCTAAATGAATTTCACAAAATTAAGTCATTGCAATTTTAGTTGACAAAATTACCCTCCGCTGTAAACTCAATTGGTTTTACTCTTTTTTTTTTTTCCCTTTTGTTTTTTTTTTTTTTTTTTTTTTGTTTTTTTTTTTTTTTTTTTTTTTTTTTTTTTAGAAAATTCCTACTAACATTTTTCTTTTTGAATTCATTAGTAATGACTAGTATAAAAATTGAAAATTCCTACCAAGGTTTTATATTTTTACTTTTTTTATCCTTTTTATTACTAGTAATAACGTTAATTTTTTTTAATATAGTAATAAAGGTTAATTTTCTTTTTTAATCTAGTAATAACCGATGTTATTACTATGAAATATGAAAATATAAAAATTGACTATTAACAATTATTTTCAAATCCAATTGAAAACAGTAATAATTTTTTAAAATATTTTTGTATTTTTCAAATTAATTACTTAAATCGATAAGACTTTCAATAATTAAAATAATTATTATGATGAATGTAAATACATATATAATTAATTAAAAATAACACTCTATTATATTGTATATAATAAATTTAATTGGTGTTATTTATTTATTTTTATTAAATTATCATGTCAAGGGTATTACAAGAAATAAAAGACAAATGAATTTTAATTTAAAAATCTATTCCAAACATAATTTGTAGAATTCAATTGAATTTTTTATTTTAAATTATAACATACCAAACATACCAAACATGAGAAATTCATTTATAAATAAATTCTATCTAGCATTCAGTGATAAATGAATTTTATATTCATGATTCATTTGTTCCAAATATAATGTTAATGTTTCAAACAAATATATAGAATAAAAATAATAAATCTTCATGCCTCTCTTTTTCCCTTTTTTTTTTTTTTTACAAAATCTCAAGGAAAAAAAAAAAGCTAATTTAGAATCAAAGCAACATATCTAAAGAGAAGTAAAAGGATGTGCACCATTTCCGCAGAGCATTGTCTTTACCAAAAGTTGAGGTACGAAAATTAATTTTAATTTAGTCTAAACATAGCGCAATTGATTTATTGTTGTGCTAGTAAAACACCCCAAATTTTTATTTTCAAAACCTTTGAATTTTTATTAAATCAAAAATCAGAAATTTTGATCGTGTGGGCTGCAAGTAGAATAAAAATCCCAATTCGAGCCCAAGTTTGCGAGTTGGGCATAAGCCCAAATATATCATCGGAAGTTTCGATTTGAAAACAGTTAAAATCTTCAAGAAATAATATGAAACTCCAGCAACTTAATCTATTATGAATATATATAAATTAATTATCCAAAAATCAAATATCATTACTATTAATATTTTATCCAAAAATCAAATATCTTACTATTAATATTTTTAATTTTTAATTGAATCAAATATCATTACTATTAATATTTTTAATTTTTATTGAGTAAATGGAGAAAAAATTAAGGAACCTAAGTAAAATAATTAAAAATAAATCGAACCGAACCCAGAAATCAAATTGATTTTCGAAACCACGCGAATAACCTAAAAACCAAGTGAAAAACCAGATAACAAAATAAAAATCGAGCAAAATCGCTGAATTGAATCAAACCGGTTCGAATCGAACCGAAATGACCAAGATTTTTCTAGAATCGCCTTTCTTTTTTCTTTTCTTTCTTCTTCCCCTTCTTCTTCCGAGCGCGCGCGACAGCCCCTCCTCTTCCCTCTCCTTCTCACTTCCGGCCACCGTTCGACAAGAATGAAGTGGCGATCGATTCCTTTGGCGATACTGGGCACGATTCCAGCCTTCCCTCGCTCCGATCGGACCGGCGAGTCAATTCTTTGGCAGAAGTAACTGGGCTAATTTCATTCACAGTTCCCTAAGTGCCCTTCGCTTCACGGATCCGGCATCCTTTCTTCGCTCCCAGCTCACGTGGCCCTGCTAAAAAAGTATGGCTCGTCCTACATCTTCCTACTATTCGCGACTTCCGGCCACCGTTCGACAAGAATGAAGTGGCGATCGATTCCTTTGGCGATACTGGGCACGATTCCAGCCTTCCCTCGCTCCGATCGGACCTCCAGTGGCGCAGATATGGCCTCCTCATCTTCTTCGCGACGCAGCTGCAACTCCGGCGAGATCGAGCAATTCCGGGGACGTGAAGCTTCAAGGTGAGCTCCGATCGATTCCTCCATCATGTGTGAACGTTTTCCATCCAAGAAACGACAGTTTTAGTGGAAGAAATCGAAAACACCATGGTCGACGGCAAGGAAGGGACTGTCGGGCTTGTTCCGGCCAAACGAGCCACTAGCTCAACAAACTGATTGTAGATTTAGAATCCTCACGAAAATTGGAGTCGGGTGGTGGTAACCTTGCAATTTTCTGGGCATTCGCGACTTTCCGGCCACCGTGTACGGCGGCTGGCGGCGGCAGTCCGGTGACCGGTCGGCGACACTCCGGCGAGACCCCGAGAGACAGAATATTCCTCTCTTCACGCTGATCACGGAATCGTCGCCCGATTCTCAATTGGTACGTTCTAAGACTAAATTCTCAATTTGGTACGTGTACGTTCTAAGACTAAATTCTCAATTTTTGTATATAAAGAACTAATTGAATAATGAATTTAATTGAGTTATTAAATAGATTGAATTGAATAATAAGAAATTAAGTTATTGG
Source organism: Jatropha curcas (assembly GCF_014843425.1). The sequence continues at coordinate 1,028,962 of NW_023591781.1, forward strand.
AATTGCTTAAATATATATATATATGTATAGACATTTATAATCGTTTGTAAATAAATTAGATTGGTTAGTGTGTGTGATTGCGATAGCGAACATAATTAGTTAATTGATTTAGGATTTTAGAATAATGTAATTGCAAATTAGTTTAAACCATTGTCAAATAAAATTTACATGAATTATAATTATAATTAGAAGACTTGACATGGAAATAAGAATTCACATATAGAATAGCTAGATTATTGAATCTATTATGAAATTAGAAGACTTGACATGGAAATTAAGAATTCACATATAGAATAGCTAGATTTATTGAATATATTATGAATTTTGTAAGGAAATGATAGACCGTTAGTATTTGATAGTTAGGTATTTTTTGTCGTTTGGTTGAATTCTTTGGTATGTTTATAGAGGAAACCTTATTGTTACCGTTTAAATTGAAAACTATAAAACCATGTGGAATGGGAACCAAAAGAATTGAAGAAACCTGAAATAAATTGGCAGCTTCTAGTTAGAGAAAATCATCTGAAGATTGTTTACTTGTATGAATCAGCTAATGGAATATTGTTGGATTAAATGTGCACTCTTCACGAGTTAACTTGTTTCGCTTTGAAAGGAGGATGGGATTTTAATTGAGTTGTACATTGTGCCCGACGGATGCTGTGTGCGTGCATTGATTGATAAATATATAATAATATTGTGATATTTGAGCAGATAGATAGTCCAATTTTTAGGGGAGGTGCTGTCGAAATTTCACTAGAACTTAGTCTAGTTTTAATTAATAACATAATCAATAAGTTTCTTTAGATTAATTCTATAACTTGTTATTTAATAAATAAAGTGCTCTGATTATTTTATTATTATCATGATTATTCATTTAATTATTCAATTATTTATTTACTTCATCATTGTTGTTTACTGTTAATTTTTATTTATTTATTTAATTATTTAATTGCATTTGAGAATGGATGTCTAATTGTGCATTGCATTACGATGTTTAATTGATTAATATGCGAATGTTTAATTGATTAATATGCTTTGCATTTAAAATTGCAATACTGCTGATTTAATTGTGTTGTGATATTGCTTTGGCTTTGTTTGTGTTGGGAAGTTGGGATGAAAGTGGGTTCACCATGGGTTTTGGTGAGGACGGTCGATAAAAGCATGGATTTCCTGATTATGAATGATTATGGAAATTGGTACCGTCGGCCGGGGGTAATGGGAGATCGGCCTCTGCACCTACCGTTATGATCTGTATGATATGGAAAACCACAGGTTGGTTTCTTTATTGGGCGCACCTGATAATCTAGATTTGATCGCAGCCCGTAGGGTGGTCTCTTGTTGTGAGCGCCTGATGATCTAGATTTGATGGAGATGACCAGGTTGCCTTCTGTTGGTATGGAAAAGAAAAGAGAGAATGGAAAAATAATGAGAATATATAAAGAGAGACTGGAAAAACAATGAAAGGGCTGGTCAAGTGAGGATTAGACAGGTCGGCCATGTATGGGGGATTGGCTCCATGTGGGAGCTATGTGGGAGGACGGCTCATCGGGGGATTCGGTGATGCCACTTACCAGACGGCTCATCGGGGGTTTCGGTGACGCTACAGACCAATTTCCACGTGATGTGATTATATGAAGATGTTAATGATTGTGAGTGCTGGTGATTGATTTGCCATTTGTCTGACTGGCTATGTGAGCATATAACTAGTCGGATGACTAGATTGATATATTTATGCATTTGTGTGAATGTGTGTGTTGTGCAATAAGTATTACTTTTTAGAAGGCTTACATATCTTGCTTAATTTTTCAGGAAGTAAGTTTCTCTTTAATCCGATCAAGTTATGTTCCTTCGCAGTAGGGCCAGAAGAAAATTTTTTCCAATTTCATAATTATTTTACTGTGTAATTATATGTATAAAAAGCTATGTATGCCAAGTAGTTAGTGACTCCGCAGTTGTAGAATTTACGTATATCTAGTTGTGTATTAGTATAGACAAAATAATTCTGTAAGCCCATATTAGAAATGTGATGTATTATAAATTGGGCCCGAATTATAGGATGCTGTAAAAGATAAACTTGGGCCGAGAAATTATAAAATCTTGAGGTTTATTTTTCATAATCATATGGATTCTAGTGTTGAAATTTATACCGACATAATAGATTCTAGTGTTTCAGGTTTACTACGGGCCTCGGGGGCCTTAAGCTTACCTGGGCCCTAGTGCCGATCTGACCCACGGAATCGGGTCGTGACAGCTAGTATACAAGTATAAGTTAATTTAAAGGCAATAAAATTAATTTCTTACCAAAGAGTTGACATATTTGAAAAATCTCCATCTTTATCACACCACCATATATTTCCTTATTCCCTTGTTTGGCAATAAAATTAATTTCCTTATTATTAAATGGTTAATAATAAAATTTGACCTGATTTTGTATTCAATGACTTCTAAAATGTTAGGATTTATGAAATACATCGTCGATGATGAACTTCCGAGGTATGGTTCTCCTATATTATATGGATAAATATTATGAATATATATTTGACGATAACAAAAAGGATGTTTCGATATTAAGAAGAAAATACTTACTTTGGTACAGTCTATTTACTATTTTTGTGAAAACGATAATGACAGATGATGGTGTAAACTTAAATTTGTCTTTATGAAATTCTCTAGCAAAATCACCCCACAATGTTACTCACATTTTTTTTTTCTCTGGAAATAATACAAAACATATGTTTATAAGTTTATACATTTATAGGCATAAGATCTTGAACGATAATATTTCTTAGCATCTCTAATCTGTCATCAATATAATTCTGCTTAATTCCTTTTATGGTAATTAATCGACCTATTGCATGTATAGAAATATATTTATTTAAACAAAAATTGTGAATGCATTTATTGAAAATTGTTATTTGTTTATTTACCCAAGAAAATTTATTTCTTATCTACTTTTTTCTCCAGATCATCATTATCAATAAAATAAAATTTATAAAGAAGAATTTCAAGATGACCGTCACTTAGCTTTATGATGTTTGTTCGTCTTGCAAATCAAATCATAGAAAGATGAGGAATATAATAACTTTTTGAATTTCCTTATTTGTACAAACGAAGAAATTGACGAAGAAATTATTCGCCCCTTACTTTTGTCTTTTTAAAATACATACATCTCCTCTCTCTCTTTTTAATTTGATTTAACAAAAAAATAACTGATCTTAGACAGAAAGACCATCTAAAACGAGGGAACCAAAACGTAAGGAACTAGATACCTAATTTATAAAAATGCAAAGACAAGTTAATTAATTTTGTAAAATCAGAAATTATGTGTTTCAGTATATTAATCTTAAGTAAGATACAAATCTTTATATACGGAGAAATTATGTGTTTCAGTATATTAATCTTAAGTAAGATACAAATCTTTATATACGGAGAAATTATGTGTTTCAGTATATTAATCTTAAGTAAGATACAAATCTTTATAACGGATCTTTGTATTCTATTATTGGAAAATACATATTATGTCCCTATAATTGTGCCATATAATTAATTGTGCCATCTAATCTCATTGCTGATCACCCTTGCCTTGGCCCTCTGATTGTATCAGTTTTTACTTACACCCAATCATTGCTTTTAACAAGCCTACCAGAAACTTTCAATTTATCTGGAATAACACTTCAATATGAAAACCTCTCCACGTAAAAAATCTAGAATCAGAATCATCTTATGAATTAATAATTGTAGTATTTTAAAGATAAAACAGTAATAGCAAAAACTGAAGAAGGGCATACATATGTAAGATAAAGGCCATCCATTATATAAAATTATATATTACGTATAAATATTAAATACTTGTAATAAATTAAAAAGAAAAGCAAATGGACCATTCATTTATATATGAATAGCAGCAGCCTCAGCTGCTTTTTATATAATATTTATAGAACATAAATTTGAATAAATCAATTGCATGTAACTTAATAAATCGCCACAAGCAATACTTTAAAACCGAATGAATCATAAAAAATAATGAATTAAAAAAAAAAAAAAAAAAAAAAAAAAAAAAAAAAATAAAAAAAAAAAAAAAAAAGAAATCTATGCGAAAGGCACTTTCTTTCCACTGATTTGAAAACCTGGGACGCAAAATCTATAATTAAACAAAATTTTCATCAAAAATGGTGATGCAGATCACTAGAACCAAGCATGAGAACTTGCTCTCGACTTCCTCTATGGATAGGACTTGGGCATCATAGAGACTGCACGAAGACATGTAATTTAACTAACAGTTTGTTTCTTTGTTCCGTCTCATGTGGTTTTAAAGCTCTGTGACCAAACCTTGTAATACTGTATTTGCTGCTTCCATGTGCATAAAACGGAAAAAGAGATCAGAAGAAAATCCTACAGGTAGGCATTTATATAAATCGTCAGGTTGGGGGATTGGAGATTATCCGCCAACTCCAACAGATTTGTTAACTTGAAACATTCAAGACCAAAACCAACCCAATGAAAGCTGAAACCATGGATATTGGGGTCATCGGTTCAGGTAGGCTGAATATTAAATCAAAATGACAATAAAAATAGGCTAATTTTAAACTTAACAAAAATCATCTTTATCCCAACCATAAGTGTTCTTTTTTCCTAAATGAATTCACATAGAAGGGGAATTTATCGTCATGATTCACTCAAAATTAATAATATTTGATTTAAGTAAAATCAAATATATATTTTTTTTGTCTGACATTTTTCTTTTTTTATGGGGGGGCACTGTTATCAGAACTGCATATTGAATTGGTTCAGGTTTTTAATTATCGAACCCAACCCCAAATCAACATAGTCGGTTTTCAAATAATTTCCAATCCAAACCAAACTGAATACCTAGGAAACCATTAAAATCTGCTTTGTTTTTTCGGTTTGATCAAAATGGTAAGGTTGTCAGTTATACCTCCAGGCAACTAGAACAACCTTGGTTATGCCATCAAATTATAATATGTGAATAAGAGTGGACCGTACCTTGTGCGAGACAGATGGAGAAATTTTATTCAGTGCTTGCTCAAAATGAGTTGCCCTGATCGTGCATGGGCTCTCATCTGAGCAGCTATTGCTTTTTGCCTCAACTAGAGCAGCCATTGCAGCTTCATCCATCTGTTTGAAATAAAATATCAACAAACTCAGCCACCATAACAGATGAATGCATATCAAAATAATATAACCTTGAAGTCTATCATAAATGTACATAAACTTAGAAAATCTGATGAAGCAAGGGGTGTCCCACAAAATTTTTCATGGGATCAGTCCAGTTCTACTCCCACATATAAGAAAGAAATTGGAAAGGAAATAGACAAACCAGCTTCTTAAGATCAGCCCCGCTTAAATTTTCACAAGCTTCCATCTGCCCAATGGCACTTAAATCCACACTGGGATCAATAGGTTTTCCCTTTGAAAGGGCCTTCAAGATCAATCCTCGATCATCTGAACTGGGTAGCGGGACATATAGAAGTTTTCCGAACCTACCAGGTCGTAAGACAGCAGGGTCCATCACCTCAGGTCTGCAACCAGAAATAATCAGCTCCATTGATTGAGAGAGAGAGAGAGAGCGAGAGAGAGAGAGAGAGAGACATAGAAATGGTGTAATGAGTTGTACCTGTTAGTGGCACCAATGATAAAGAGACCTGGCCGCTGATCTGCACCATCTAACTCTATAAGTAACTGCAATTTCAAGGATAAATTTATTCCATTACTGCCGGAAAAATAGTTGCCAACATTTTAGTGCAAAACTGAAAAGCAAGCTTTGTGTTGCAAGATTATTGTTGGTCATTAACCTGATTTAACAGCCGCTCAACAACCCAGCCCCCTTCTTTACCGCGCTTTGTTGTTAAAGCATCCACCTATACAAAACAGCAATATATCATATTGCAAAGCAAATTGGATTTAAGGCCTAAGATTACTTCTAGTTATACAAGATATCTAAAAAACCAATCAGATGAAACCCCGTTCAGTAGCACCTTACAATTTTTAGATCTCCTTTTCATTGCTCATCAATGAAATTCATGAGTTCATTGGGAAATGGAAGATTCCTATGATAAACAAACACATTCTGGAATAGAACTCAACTAGAAAAATCAAGTTTCATATGGTTGGTTTAAAAATTTACATGAGTTTCTGTTATTAGAAAGCATAAATAAGTTCTATCGTTAATCTCCATCGACATCAGATCACATTTCCATAAGGTATCAATATCAATTTACATGGGTCAAAGTAAAAGTTGAAGGTGTCATAAGATTAAAATAACAAAGTTCAGGCATCATTCTCCATATATGTCAGTAACACATGCACCTGTATGCATACACATAATTATGAGGTTGCAAGTAATATATACACATGTTTAAAACATGAAGAGGTAAGTAGCGTTATACGTTCTACAATCACAATATCAGTTACCAGGTAAGATATAGTTCATGTTCATTGGTACTCCGGACTCAAAAAAGATACATTCTTCAAATTCTTTTTAGCATAAAACTAATTAGAGAAGTCTTTTTAACGTCTGAATAATGAAAGAAGTATCAATTACTATTTTCCCAGTTCTATAGGGTAAAAGAGCTGAAGAGATCACAAATCCCACTAAAAGTTTTACAAATAATTTGTGATTTTATAATTGCTCTGGATATAAACAGTATAGCTTTCTAAACCTAGCAATAACACATCCACAACTATTAGGTCATGCCTATAATGATTGTCAGAACCTAAAAGCCAATACAATTCTTAATTGCAATATCAAACCGAATCGTACTGTTTATTGAGTTTGTTCATGATTAATTTAGGAAAGATAACAAGATTTGGTCCTCTAATTTTTTAATGGAAAAAGAGATTTTCGGAAAAAGTAGTTCTGATGTTCGGATTTGTGTTGTTCAAATGGACATCAAAATCCCACGGAAAGTTAATCATTAATCATCTGGAGTCTTTGTAATTGCCAAAACTAGAATGTGATAAATGAGAGAGGCAACACCAAGTGATGAAGATGGAATAAAGGATAGTTACATGTATATATTTATCAATTTTGATTATCTGGGCTTTCCATATAAAACCTGCTGCCTAAGAATTATATTTGGATTTTTCTAACTATTGATGATGTTTCTATGATTATATTAGTACTTCCTATCCTTTTCTGGTTTTGGTCTTACTATTTTGTAATGGAATTTGGTAGTAATTGGTAAAGACCCTAGTTAAAATAAGGCTGTTGTTCATGATTGAAGAAGAATATTGAGTTTTTCTATTCATCTTTCTTGGAAATTTCGTTACCTTGTTGCTAGCTCCAACCTCCTCAATCCCCCCACTACAATATGTAAGATTCCTCAATTTGACTTCAAATTATGAACCAACAGGTATGGGGGAGTGTAAATGAGCCGAGCCAGCTCTGGAGCTGTTCGAGCTCAACTAAAAAAAGTTCGTTGATGTTCAGCTTGAAAGCTCGTTGAGCCTTATCGAGCTTTTATATATAAATATATGTAAGATTTATTTTAGGGGGATAATTACAATTTTAGTGTCGAAACTTTTAATTTTCTCTATTTTAGTGTCTAAATGGAAAATGTTATCAATTGAGTTTACAAACTTTTTAAATTTTGCATTTTAGTGTCTATGTCTGATTTGGCTCACCGAGAATCTGACTATGCAATTATGGGACCAATTTTGTCAAATGTAGCAGACAACGTGGAATAAAAAGCTCCAAATCAACTAGCCATATAGAGTCCACATGAACATGCTATTAAATTTCTAGTGATCAACGACTTTGCAATAAGCAGGAACGAAAGTAGCTATACTGGAAAGTATAGGAACAGAAGAAATTCTGCAATGGGGGCTGGAGAACTTATTTCTTTTTTTTCCTAATGTGGGAGGAGGATAATTTACCCTTTAAAACTCCCAGTTCCCTATTGAACATCCTGAAACTTCACATAAGAAGAAGAAAATAAACTCATCATCAACCTTCGCACGTTGCTTGGAAATAAATATATATTTTTAGATTTTGATTCAAACTCATAAACTGGATTATTCATTTTTATTCTAAAACATAATTAATTTTTGAACTCAAACTAAAATATTTATATTTTAACAGTAGCTATATATTTTTGCAAGTCACAAATTATTAAAAAAATTTCATCAAAGCTCTCGATTGCCATAGTTTCTAAGCAAACTAAAACCTAGATCTAAAGAAAAATCGAAAAAAAAAAAATGGAATTAAAAAATAGAGTACAGTAAAATCCCATGAAACTGAATAGAGAAGCGAAAAATAAAAAATAAAAAAAATAAAAAAGAGAGAACGAAAAGATCAAAAGAAAAAATAAAAATTATAGAAAAGAAAAGGAATAAAAAAAAAAAAAAAGCAAAATCCATGAAACTGAGAAGAGAAAGAAAAAAATCAGAAAAAAAAATTACCGAAATAAAAATAATAGAAAGAGAAAAATAAAGCTTTGATGCAGTATATTAAGAGGTTTTGCAGAGAAGGGAAAGGGAGGAAAATCTCAGTAGCATTAAGTGAGGGTACAAGAAGAAAATCATGTGAGAGTACACAACGAATCCACGCATGATGATGACTAGGAAAAAACAAAGAGCATGTTGGCGCTAACATACTTAGGCTCATTGACTTTTGAGCCAAGCTTAATTCTATTGAGTCGAGCTTCGAGCCTGGCAGGTTCAAGTTCGGCTCGGCTCGGCTCATTTACACCCCTACTCGAAGATGATGCATTTCAATTAAATGCCAATAATATGCATATTTGGTAAAACAATTTAGGATATTCATTATCTGCAAAGATAAGAAACATGTCCATACTTCGGAGTCAGAAAAAACTGTCCTCATCAACACTGCATTGATAAGCAACAAGCATAATTTTCTGTGAGCTTGACAAGAAGTAGGGGATGCAGAGTCGGGTATAATACATAGTAAAAGTTAGATCTCACAACAAAATGGAGCAATTCATTATTCAAAAGCGGAGAATAGTGGATGTACAAAATAGATTAGAAATTCTAACATCCAATAAAAAAGTTCTTGAACATCGCAGAGAAGTAAAATGCCAAAATAATTCCAATTATCTATTTTCACAGGCAGGTTTCCACTACAACAAATTCAATACATATCAGGCAATAAACAGTAAATATAAAGGAGAGACATGAGCATGCACCTCATCAAAGAAAAGAACACATGGCGCACAGATCCTTGCACGACCAAACAATGTCCGAACTGCCAATTCACTTTCTCCAACATATTTATTCAGAAGTTCAGGACCCTAACCAGTCACAAAATTTATTATGAGAAAGGTTTAAAACTCTCTAACTAGGCACCATTATGTGTAAAACTAGTTGAAAAGAAGCAACAAACAGCACTATACTAAATAAGAAAAAGGAGATTATAAAAAAAATGAACAAGAAGAAACTTAAGGATTTGCCTTGATGTGAATGAAATTAGCTCCAGCCTCATTAGCAACAGCCTTGGCAATCAGTGTTTTACCACATCCTGGAGGGCCATAAAGCAAAATTCCTGTCTCTAAATTCACTCCAAATTTCTGAATGAAATTAGCTCCAGCCTCATTAGCAACAGCCTTGGCAATCAGTGTTTTACCACATCCTGGAGGGCCATAAAGCAAAATTCCTGTCTCTAAATTCACTCCAAATTTCTGAATTGAAAAAGAAATCTAGGATTACAAACTCAATCACACAACCAGCCATTCATTAATAATACCACCACCTTCAAGTTAAAGTCCAATGGAAGAAATTAAAATCATTCGGCATTGCTCCACAAAAGGGAAAGCATCTAAGACAGTATTAACAGATGTAGAGACACAAAAATCTCAGAATCAAGTGAAACAGAAGCATACCAAAAGAACAATTCATGGTCAAGAAAGTGTTTTCAGAGTGAAATGAAATAATTTGGAAGTGAAGAGTAGACAATTAGTACCTGATAATCCTCAGGATATTTAACACGCCTAACTATGTGAAGGTCAAACTCATTCCTTATAGATTCAAGCCCGCCAACATCTTCCCATTTCACATTAGGAATGGTAGAAAATCCTTCTCTTCTTGAAGAGGGTTGAACAATCTTAGCTGCTTGCTGCAAAGTTTAAAAAACATTGGGGGGTGAAAGGAGGAAAAAACTTCTACCGTTTTGTCAATACCAAAATCTTTAGGATGAGAAAAAATATATAAAAATTGCAAAAGCATCAAGCAGCAGTTAGTAAAGCATTACAGCAGCACATATTAAGTGCATTAACTGGATATGTATATTAAAGTTTTTTTTTTTTTTCTGGTTCGTCGATTTGCAGCATTGGATGTCAAATTTGGGAGCACTCAAGGAGGAGCTAAAACACTTCAAAGTATCCTGTTTGACATGACACAAGAATTGCAAATAGCTTCCAAAAATGAACATAGAATTTCACTTCCTAATTTATTGAGACAAATAAAGAAAAAGAAAATTGCAAAAGCCCCAACATCTAAATTGCTTCAGCATGACACAAGAAAAGGTTGTTTAACGCCCCACTTCCTACAATCAGCCAAAAACCATTGCCCTTGGAGAAGAAGAAAAAGAAAAATAGCAGTAATAACAAAAATTCTGGAGGAGAAAATTTTTTTTATGGTGGATGGATGAAACTTTGGACCCAACACCGAAAGTATGAGAAATTTATGCAAGAGCTCTGGAAAGGCAAATTCAAATCTGGATTCTATCTTCATCCCAGTGTTTAACAAAGATTGAGAGATGAACAACAATGTACAATTAGGTGTAAAAACTAAAAAGGTATTGTAAAATCTCTCCAACTTTCCCCTAGCTTTTAACTTACTTATGATATGCAAGATTAAACTTCATTACAAATTCAAAACAATTGCATCCATAGTTCACTGCTCAATATTACCTCAAAATCAGCCATTGTAATGGCAAGCTTTTCAATCTCCTCAGGCAACCAAGGTATTTTCCACCATTCTTCAGGACATTCCTTGTCTGGATATTCTCTGGTTAGCTCAGACTTTCTCTGGGCAAGAATTCTCCTCATGGCAAGATTACCAGCCTTGTCAACCAAAGCATGCAAGTCAGCTCCAACAAAACCTGGCGTAGACCTAGCTAGTTGTAAAAGATCAAGAGAACCTTCAAGAGTACATTTTCTAGTTAGGACTGACAGAATTTCAACCCTAGCATTCTCATCTGGCACGCCTAACCTAATCTCACGATCAAATCTTCCAGGCCGCCTTAATGCAGGGTCAATGGCATCAGGCCTATTGGTAGCTCCAATTACAAGAACATAGCCAGTTTTTTTGTCAGAACTTTCTAAGTCTGAATTTGCATCAGATGGTTGTAAAAGTCTATGAAATTCATCCATGCATGTCATCAATTGTGTCACAATCCTTCGCTCCATCTCCCTCTGTAGATTTTCTCTCTTTGAAGCAATTGCATCAATCTCATCAATGAAAACAATTGATGGAGCAGTCCTGTATGCTTTGGAGAACAGGTCTCGGATATTTTCCTCGGATGCACCTGAAATTTCAAGCAATTGAAAATGAAAGACAAAAATTAGATATAAAAACCAGACAAGTTTCATAGAAGGATCAAAAAATGATAAAATGAAAAAAGAAAAATAATAATTCGATGATCAAAAGCTAAATGGAAGATATTAAAGAAAAATACTTGAAAAACAATTTCTCCAACAACTCAATATTCTAAGAAACGGCATGATAATCTTTGCAAACCACCAGGCATCAACTTTTTTTCTGAATAATAATACAAAAAAAAAAATAAGTGAATTAATAAAACTTTAAACACATCTTCAACAACAAATTATCAACAGTCATGGGACAAGATAAAATGCAACATAAAGAAAGAAATGAAGCAGGTTGAACAATTGCCAGCTCCAAAAAAAATTAATGAATGGGAGCTGTCCTTGCCTATGCCAAAACTTAATCAACAAAAAGCTCGATTTTCTACAAATCAAAAATCATAATCCAACTTAAAATGACATTGAGCTCAACTTGTTATAAAACGGAAAAATAAAATAAAATAAAAGTAACAAATAAAATTACAACACAAATGAAAAAGAGTTTAAGATAGCAATCAAGAGCGTAATATAATAAACAATTTCATACAGTAATAATTAGAGAGGGAAAACATTTTTCAAATGAATACCTGAAACCCCAGAAACTACATCTGTAGCTGAAATCTTGTAAAAGGGAACTCCAGTCTCATTGGCAATTGCATGAGCCAATTTGGTCTTACCACAGCCAGGCGGCCCATAGAGTAAAATCCCACCTATCGGGTTGACTCCAAGCCGCTGCGGCACATGAGGATGATACAGAGGCAAAAACACCTCCATCTCCAATTCTTCTAACACTGACTGCATTCCTCCTAAATCCCTGAACCTAGGCCCATCCTTCCCCTTAACCTCCACACTATCGGTATCAAACAACTGTACCTTCCCTTTCCACTCATTTCTCACATTAGCCCCCAATCTCCTGGCTTCTTCTTCACCTTTGCGTGAATTTACAATGTCAACCTTATTTTTGGTTTTGCTATTACTAGCAACCTCCATTTCAATATTCTTCTCCTTCTCTTTTTCTTTCTCTTTCTCTTTCTCTTTTGATTCGGTGGCATAACTCTGGCGTAACATTGATTGCATTAAATCAAACTCCGGTTCCACTTTCTCTTCATAAATTCCATCCTCCGAAGTTGAAACTGCTAAAGAAGAAGGCGGTGACTCTGAGTCTGACTCCGATTCCGATGAGGAGGTTGTCGGCCGATTTCGGTCAATTCTTTTGGTATAATCATTTTCGATTTGCAGCAATCTCTTTTCGCTATCATCAATTTGCTTCCTTCTTTTACGAGATTGACTAGGATTAATGGAAACACCATCCTCTTCCTCCTCTTCATGTTGCCAGGGAGAGGAAGAGCTTTTGAGCGATGATGATGGCGATGGTGATGAAGAATGTAGAATTTGGTTTACGAGTCTAATCAAGGTCTTGAGTTCCATACGCCGGTAGTTGGAGTGGTTTTGGAGGAGGTGGTGGGCGATATCATCCGAGGTTGAGAATTTTTTCTTGCAAGAGTCTACGTGATGCTTAAGCATCCTTTGGTTCCTGCCGCCTCCACCTCCGCCTTGTGACCTCCTCCTTCCAGTTCCCATCTGCCGCTTTTTCTCTGTTACACAGTTCCCCCTCTTTCCTCTCTCAAGCGGCAGAGTTCACGAAAGATGATGGGCCGAGTTATTTTTTTGGAAATATTTTATACGGGACGACTGCGTTTAGATTGGGTGTATTTTAAAACATATATAGAGATGAAATAGTAATTTTTTTTATTTTTAATTTTTGTCAGTTGTTTTCTTATATAGAAAATTTTATTTTCATCGTTGATATAATAATAATAAATATTATTATTATTATTAAGAAATTTAATTTTAATGTGTTATTATAATATATGTACAGTTTGTAAAATTATTGTATATTTATGTTTCTAAATATATTTAATTTTTTTAGTAATTTTTCTTAAATATTGTGTTTAATAACACTTTTATTATTTATTATTTATTTGACGGCAAATATACATTAAATCCATTCTCATTTCAACGTGTTTATAACTTGCGGATTCAAGTATTGTGCACAGTTATAAAAATTAGTATAAACTATAAATCACTTAAAAGCATTCTTATTAAAATTAACCGCAGCGCCCATCCACAGCACAAAAACCCGAATGCCCAAAGCCATTTATTAACGGATAATAAACAGTACTAATATTTTCACCGACTTCGACTGGTTAGGTTTCCATATTTAAACTGCTTTCCCTCCCCATTCTTTATTTCCCTTCAACCTTCTCTCTTTCAAGAATCAATCTTCAAGAAAGGTCATTTCACTGCAAATCAATGGCGTCTTCTTCTTGTTCCGGTTGGTGGCGTGCACCAATTTACTTTACTGTCTCAGTAATCTTAGCTTTCATAGCCATCTCCTCTTCTCTGCATTCTTCAGGAAGCGGAACAACACCAATGCCAAACAGACCAATAAACCGCCAACTAATTCTCAATGCATCAATAGCTTTAAGAAAATCAGGTTTCAATTTAATGGCTACTCTTCTCTTAATTTCTCCTGAATTAAGAATCAGCGTCTTCAATTTAATGGCTACTCTTCTCTTAAATTTCTCCTGAAATCTTTCTTTCATCTCCAAATTCAACAATTTTCGTCATAAAGACTCTGCTCTTATTCAAGCCTTTCTTTCCCTCCATTGGTTCTTGAAAAACATCTCCTTCATACCATACCTCTCCTTTATTATTTTTAAATGGAATGATCTTTTAAAGAAACCTAAAGGTAGCCTGTTTACCCACGGCTTATTCATAGAAAGAATGTTGCTTTAAACGGAGAAAGAATGTTGCTTTAACGATGGTTGATGCAAAAGAGAGATTATTAGAGATTAATCATGTGTTGGTTTCTCATCCTGATTTGTTTCTCGAAGGAAATTTGGCAATTCATGGCGTTCTTGGACCTTTTTCTTTTCTGGGAAGTGGTTTTAAAGATTTTGATAAGATTTGGGATTTTTCTATTCAAGCTCCGATTTGTGATTCAAATTTTAGTTTAGTTTTGGATATTGATGAGACTAAGAATTTGATTGAATGGACTAGAATTGTTCGTTTGTTAAGCTCTAATGGATTTGTGTCTTTCGCAATCGGATTGAATTATGTTCTTGATGGGATTCTTGAAGATTTTAGAGATTTGTATTCTGTTACAATTTTCACTCCTCAAGAATTTGAATTTTTGGCCTCTCCTTCACCAGTTCTTGATAGGGTTGTCAGGCTTCATATTCTGCCTCAAAGGATTACATATTCAGAATTTGCTTCTTTGCCAGAAAAGAAATTACTTGGTACACTCCTTTCTGGTCAAGAACTGCAGGTAACTGCTGGTTTCAATGGCTCGCAAGGAATTTTCATTAATGGAGTGGAGATTGTGGCGCCAGAAATCATTTCAGCAAAGCAGTTCATAATTCATGGGATTTCTCAGGCTTTTCATGTGGCTGAGCTTCCTGATACATCAAGATAATACTAGCTAAACACAAAAGCTTAGCTTCACTTTTGCGTGGCATGTTTCCTGCAGAAGATAGGAGGTGTTTGAGTGTTGTTACACTTTCAAGCTGTAAATACTAAGCTGAGTCTCATCAGGATATAGGATACTTGATTTCAGAAGCAGTTAATTCACAGAAAGAAGTATGTTATTTAGCTTTTGATTGTAATACATTTTTCAAACAGGAAGAATTATACAAAGTGAAACATTTCCACTATTTCCAAAACATTGTTGACAGACGTCACCTGATGAAAAATAACTACTGCTGTAAGAAAACTCAGATCCTTAATATACACATGGTAAACTGGACAATAAAGATGAAGAAGAGAGAAAAAGTACTTAAATAACATATGACTTATCCAGTTTAAAGCTGCCTAAGGTCTAATAGGAGAACTTGCTGATGCTGCGGAAACTGCTCCTGTAATTGAAAGGAACTGCTCAAACGAATGGCAGAGGATTGTGACGTGCCGCTTAATAGGAATTGAATGTTACTAGGCATCTACTGACAAAGGGCATCACTATGGCTTGTTCCTTGACAATATACTCCAAATGCTGGAGCAGGAAACAACGAGCACCATTCTGCACATATCTTCCGTCATATATAAGGGAATGTTCTATTGCCTCTAGAATGGTACATTCAAATTTGTTCTTTGGAAATCCATTAAAGTAACGCCTTTACATGTCCACGAAACTGCAAGAAAAAATTTATCGGCTCATTTGGATTTACTTAATAAATAGATGCAATATGAGATAAGATATGTAAAATCAAGGCAAACTGATTCACCAAGTGAAATAAAATTAGCAGAAGATGCTCATTAAATCTTGCACATGATGATCAGTAAGCACCTGGTAGTGGATACAGAAACCTTAAACAATTCAGACAATTATCTCAGGATTATTTGTATTCACGACACACATCTAATAGCTATTAATGCCCGATTGCTAAACCTAATTTTCACTCATAGAATACGAATCACATGAATTGCAAGATACAGTAACACCATTCTCACTAGACGAAGGAAAGAACCAAGACCACAATGTGAATTCCAGATTACGGGCAAACAAATATGGAAATTAAAATAATAAATAAATAAAGAACTTAAAATCAGTTTCGCAAATCCATCTATGCAGATATTGGCTAATCTTATCATCATATATCACTAGGAGTTTATTTGACATTTAGGCGGTGTTCGACAACAGCTTTTTAAGTAGCTTTTAGCATTTTGAAAAAAAAAAAACAGCTTTTAGCATTTTGACCGGTGAAAATGTTAGATGTTATTTTTTATAGTATTCATTTAGAGGTTAATGCAGTGTTTTGTCGTTTTATAAAACAGCTAGCAAAGTTTGCTACCAAACAGCAAATTTTGCTAAACAGAGCCTTAGATTGAAACTACATGGATGTTGGAAAGAAACAGTTTAAGAGTGTTGTTTCGCAGTTTAGCCGTTTAAAGCTAATATGATAATGTAAACTTCATCTTAAGAACAAACTTCAATAATTTCTAGCCAATATTTTCTAAGAGCATCTCCAATGCAACCATAGATTGTGGCCGATATGTCTTAATAAATATAAGCTCTAGATAATGACATGGCTGAATGTATATTTGTAAACGTTAGATTTTTTTAAAAATAGCTCTCCGATCCTTCCTGATTATTTAAAAACTTTCTGATGATGTGGATTTTATTTTTCAAAATTATATGTAATTAAAATTAAAAATATAAAAATATAGTAAACTAAAAACAAACTATTGCAGAGCTGCGTAACAAACGACAATCAACTCAACCAAATACAAACAAAGAATAACAATAATTTTGCAATGTTAACTTTCATATATTTTATATGAAACCATGTTCGGCAGAAACTGAACAATATGAAATATAGCCCAAAGCAAGATAAAAAGATAAGTTTTTTAACAAGCCAGGAGAAACAATGCTGGAATTTCGTTTTTGTGTTTCTAGTTATTTGTTTAAATCACCGGGACAATAGGAGGGGTAGAAGAGGAGAGAGATATGGATTTTTAGACGAGTTTTTAAGAAGTGGCAAAAAAAATGTAGGAACTATAAAGACAGTTGAGAGCTAGTTTTGCATTAATTTTTTAGGTTAATTCTAAAGCTATTTGATTACGAATACTGATCATACAATGATAATCAAATTAAAACAAAAGACTGATAAAGAATTAAAATGAAGAAAAAATATTACCTTGATCCAATTGCTAGAGCTTTTCTTTTGCACTTTATTTCGTACTTGGCACCTCCAGTGTTGATAATTCGTTAGATAGAACCAACCATAATTCTATATTTTTTCGATTGAACACGAAGAACAACTCCATATTTTTCGTTTGCGCGCGAAGAAGAAATCAGTTTTAGTGCGGCAAGAAGTTTGAGTGCGAATAAAGAGAAGACGTAAAAATAAAAAAAGAAAAGAAAAAAAATGAATAAATAGGAAAAAAAAGAATGAATATCTGAGTCGTCCCGCTGTCTAATAGACTCTGGAGATAGAGAGTGTGAGATAGCGTGATGGACAATGTTTTTTTTTTTTTTTTAACACATCAAACTCACAGACTAAAAAAACAGCTGCAATGGAGAAGCTTGCTTTACTTAATAGTAACTCGTGTTCAAGAACGTGTGATGCACGTTGTTACTCGTTGAACATACCTGTTAAAATGATTATTTATAATTTACTTTTTCTATATTTTTTATTAATTTTTACAAAGACAATATAAAAATTCAATACTTTTACTTATAATTAGTACATGTATAAAAATATGTGCAAACCACTATCATACATATCTAGTATTTGATGAAAAATTTTAATAATTTTATACAATAGTTTTTTTTGACAAAATGGAATAGTTACTGTCATGGCCCTTGACATGGCTGAATATTGTCCGCTTTGGGCCCTTCCGTACGAGGTCACCCTCACGGTTTTGTTCTTGGGGGAAATGCGAATATTGTCCGCTTTGGCCCTTTCCGTACGAGATCACCCCTCACGTTTTGTTCTTGGGGGAAATGGGAAACTTCCCAGAAGGTCACCCCATCCTTAGGATTTCCGTTAAGCGAGCACGCTTAACCCTGGAGTTCTTCCAAAACTCTCCAGCCATTTCCCCAAGAACAAAACCGTGATGGGGTTACCGTGAGGGTGACCTCGTACGGAAGGGCCTAAAGCGGACAATACTTACCATGGGCTGGGCCATGACAATTGGTATCAGAGCCAAAGCCTCGTTCCTCTGGCCGGTGGTGGGGCAAACCTCAGCGAGGACGCTGAGTCCCTAAAGGGGGGGTGAGCGGTGGCTGTGGGCTGTGTGCGCAGTGCACTCACCTTAGGCGAATCCCACATCGGTTAAGTGCGAGGGGGAAGTGATGTACATAAGTGCGGTGGTCTTAGAACATGGTAGGCGCCTTTTGGGGAGCTGAGGAAGTCAGCACCCAAGGGGACAAAACCGTGAGGGTGACCTCATACGGAAGGGCCCAAAGCGGACAATACTTACCACAAGAACAAAAACCGTGAGGGTGACCTCGTACGGAAGGGCCAACCGTACGGAAGGGCCCAAAACGGACAATATTTAGCCCTGTCAAAGCCATGACAGTTACAAAGTTGAAATAAATAACCATTTGATTCAAGGTCTCGCCATATATAAAAATAAATAGATATATAAATTATTGACAATCAAATTCAATTTTTTTTTTTTTTTGTAATAGTATACCAAAAAAAAATCAAAAGTTAAAATTAGTACCTCAGCCATTAATAATAATAAAGTAAGAAGTTTTCGATATAGCAATAGCAAAGAAACTCCTAATAGTAGAGAGTCTTGAATGAATTATTAAAAACTAAAAGCAAAAAAATCATTGATAGTAGCCAAAAGAAAATATAATTATTTGATAGATTAAATTTTCAATTGAGTTATAATTAAATATTTGTCATTTATTATCATAATAATATATGTAATATTAAAATCAAATTAAAATCAAAGTATAATAAATTTTTAAACTAAAAATATGAAACAATTAAAAAAAAGATCTATTAAATGTTAAAAAAAATTACAATCAAGCTTACTAGAGAAGGAAGGGTTAGGTCTCATGGGTCCATTAGGGGAATAGGTCGGATAACCCTTGGATATCACCTGCCTCAAATTAACAGAACCAAGTCCCCTAGCCTTTATTCACTCCACACAGGTTCAATCATAGGGAGTGGGCAAAGCAGGAAGTTGGCGAAGCGGATCCTTAGACCAACGGTTCTACACTCTGAACCCCCCAGGGTATTTGACAATGAAATACTTAGATTTCCAATTTTAAAGAGGAAAACTTAGATTTATTTGAAAAAACATTGCAATTGTTCTTCGCTTGAAGGAAGCAGTGGTCCTTCATTAGGCGAACGGAGAAATGATAAAGTCCCTGAACTGCCCTAGCCATCACATTGTACCCATCTTGGTGAGCTAGCTCTATTAGGCCACACAAGAGCCTCAAGCCATTAGGGTGTAGTTGGCTAATAGTAATGTTGTACTCATTGAAAATGATTTCAATGATTCAGATAAAGGAAAGCAAACCATAGATTGAAAGCTTTCTTCATACATCATAATAGAATCTTCGTCTAACAGCTCGGTTACCCTCATGCCCTTTAAAGGCCAGATCAGTTTGCATTCTGGTGAAAGGTTATATGTAAAACATACATTCAGTAACTCGCCCTCATCAATATCAGACGGTACGTCAATGATTCTGATATTCTCCTTCCTACCCTTGGCTTCGCCCACCCCCAAGTACATGTCCCTAGTATGCTCGTCACCGAACTGATCATGTAACATATGGACATCCTCATCACCAGAGGAACCCATGACCCTAACCAACAAAATGGAAAAAGGAGGAAAGGAGTAGATTAAACTTACTTGGAAGAAGTCAGAGAGAGAAACAGTCTAGAGAGAGATGCTTTGAGGATCAATTTCTAAGAAGTGAAGCAAATGAAGTAAGGAAGTGGCCTTATATAGGCTAGGCGAGGCAACTGAAGAGTCACCTCATTTAATACGGCAACTCTTCAAGTACCCTCCCAAACCAACGCCTCTTTCTTAGCAAAATAAAGCTGCCATAAAATGACAACCTTCACAACAAACAACACATCAAAAGCTTGCAGAAAAAAAAAAAAAAAAACAAATATCTAGTGAAATAGATAGACACTAAAAATGCATAAACACTACATTTGGACATAAAATGACCAAATAACTAATGGGGGACTACTGTTAACATATAATAACAAAATATATTAAAATAATAATACGAGACTCCTGAATAAACTCTAACTAATATATAATGTAGGATTCGTAATCCTTATCTTAACACAAGTATCCTAAATCCAGTATATATACTCCAAATTTACCCCAAGGATGGGTTAATTCACAATTTACTACACCTCAAACCCTAAAAGCTTAACAATTTCTTTGTTTGATCGGTCTTCGTTATCAATTCTTCTAATTCTCCAAAATGAAGGCAAAACGAAATCTCATCGCCTCACTTAACAACGTCGACGCCTTTTCCACCACAGTCAACCCATACCCATACCCAAAGAAGCTTAAGAGACTTCCACATGTATTATATCCTATGAACTAACGAATTAAAATCAAGGTAGGGAAAGCCAAAACCACCAGCCAGAACCACCATTGGCACAACAATCTTGACCACCACCAACACCTCCTCTTTGCAGTAACTACAACGGATATGTATAAATACCGTATTGTCCAACTAAATAGGCTCCAATAAGGTGGGTATGGAGGCATTTAGAAATTACTGATAAAACAAAAGTTTCTTTTGCTTGGGTTACAATTATACATTCTTCAGATTTGTAATATTCTATTGTTCAGAAATGAAGGGGAGAAAGAGGGAGGGAGGAGGAGAGAGAAATGGGGAGAAAGAGAAATGATTTTTTTTAAAAAAATATTTTGTGGGTCTCACAGTATAGATGTTTTAGTCTTTTTTATATAAAATTAATGGAAAAGTGCTAATTTTTGGACGAAAGGACTGTATAGTCTCACGGAATCAAACCTCAGGGACAACATAATAATTTTACCAAAATAATGGACGAAGTTGTTAATTTCGTCAAAACTCAGGGACGAAATAGTAATTTCCTATTTCGTAATGAAATATCTACTTTCATCAACACAAAACAACAATTACATTGCATTAACAAAATTAACATCCAATTATAACATCCAATTAGAATAGTCAGTTAGCTTTTTGTCCCTTACAACCCAGTTGTTTAAACTAGTAAAATCACTTACCTTTTTTTTTTTTTTTTTTTTTTTTTTTTTCACTTCTTTTTTTTTTTTTTTTTTTTATTTTTTATCAATCACTTAATATCTCTACCAAATTTTTTTTTTTTTTTTTTTTTTTTTTTTTATCAAATCACCTAATTCTCCTAAAAGTACAAAAGCACTCAAATTTGATTAATTCTATCTGCATGAGCATTTCATCAAACACATGATAGACAAAACGAAAGAACCTTCAAGGAAGCATTGGTGGTTGTGGAGCTTCTAAAACACTTCCCTTTAAACCGAATCAGAGGAGGCAAAGAATGAGTTAAAAGGGAAAGAGAGGTTGAAGATGGACTTAGTGAGATAGAGAGTGGAATGTTTTCTTACATAGTTTTGGAGTAAAAAAAGGAAGTGTTTAAGGGAGCAGGAATTGTAGTCATTAGGCTATCGTTTGTTTCTTTTTATCCTCTGTAGGAATTGTGCGCGTTTGAATAAGCAAAAATGACTAATTAATTTTGTTTACTGGAACAATACAATGGTGGAGAAGAACTGATTGCAAGGAGCGAGAAGGCAGACTTTTCTCTTATGAATTTTGTTATTTAAGTCATTTTGCAATGACTTAACGATCAAATTGGTTAAAATTGGATGAAAGGACTGAATTTTAGGACATAATTAAAACATAAAGATTACAAAAAGTATCTCTAGAAATGCAAGAACTGACTTGTTGTATTTCAATATATAGATGGACGAGATAATAAATTTTCAATTTATAATTTCACTTTATTTAAAGACAGCAAATTTGATTAAATTTACCTTAAATATAATTAAAATTAATTATATAAGTTTTCAACAAATCCAGCAAAAGTTTAAATTTTTTTAGTGATTTTGGCTAAAGGGCGAGAAACAGTTGGACTTTTTTGTTTTTTCAATATTAGAGAAAGGTAAATCTAGATATAGGCATATAGGTGCACAATAAGAGGACCTTTGTTTCAACAAGTTCATGCATCAAACACTTAATTTGTATCCAATTTAGATTAAAGTTGTTTGGTAAATATTTTAATTAGCAGCTCATAATTGATAGAAATGCTAAGTCATCCATTATGTTTTTGGACTTTTTTTTTATCAGTTGATAACTTATTTATATTTAAATTATAGTTGAACTTATTAACTTTATAAAATAATTAATAATAACATTATATTTTTTTTCATTTTTATGATCATTTTATTTACAATTATTTGAAAATAATAAATTTCAATTAAATATTATTTTAAAAACATTTAAATTAATATCTTTTAAATAATAAATTAAAATAAAAATAATGTTTTACCTAAGAAATTTTAAAGTATATAAGTCATACCTCTTAATATATAAAAAATTTTGACAACAACAACTATTATCAAAATCATCCACCATCTATCTTCATAAAAGAATAAACCCTAGTTGTCGTCTCTCTCTCTCACTCTGTTTTATCTGTTTTGTGTTCTTCTAGATTTTATTTCTAAACTACCATCGACCATGGCGATGGTTTTTTTTCGTCCCTCATTATCATTTTTCTTTATTTTATTTAGTTTTCTTTATAATAATTTCGAAACCTATAATCGTTTGGAATAAAATTTGGATTTAGTCTTTTCAGATTGAGTGTCTTTGGTACCATTTTGTTGGGTTATTAATTTCTCTCATTTCATGTAGTTGTTCATCGTTATTAAGGAGTTTTTATTTGGTTCTTTTATTTCTCTAGTAGTCAAAATACAAGATGGATCGTTGGTTACTTGTGGTTGGAGAATTCAAATCTTCAACAAGTTTGGGTCAGTTTCTTTTATCAATGAAGTTTAGTAGTGAGGCATGTTCCTCTATTAAAGTTTGTTATATTAAACTCTTTTGTGTGTGTCAATTATAACAAATTTCCAAACAAATAATATTCGGGACAATATTGTGGAAGGGTTTTTTTATCGTCCTTATTGAAAATGGACCAGTTTTTACATAGAATATTAACTTCTTTTTCCAAGATCAAGAACATCTCCGAAGATTTCAATTTTCTATATCTGTATTTCTTATTCCTACGGTAATATTATAATGTACTCAACTTATATTCACTGTTAATGAATTATTAAGGCATTGTTTATTATAGTTTATTTTTTTTGTTACTTATCTTTTCAAAACTGTTTTTTTTTAAATTATTTTTTCTTTTGTTTTGGTTCATAATATGAAAAATTCTTCCAATTATCAAATTTGGCCCGTTAAAGATTTTAATAATAATAAAAATTCTAAAAATTCAAATTTTGAGACAAAATAATTAAAAATATTTTGCAATTTAATTTTTAAATTTCAAAGTTACAATAACTATAGATTATCATGTATACAATCAATTGAATAACAATATAATATCTAAGTATTGTAATAAATAAATAATACCAAAAGATAATAATACAATAATACCAAAAGACATTAGAAAATAATAATCAAATGTAAAAATAATCTACCATAGAGAACGAGATAGAAAAAAGCATATAATTTTATAGAAATAAAACTATCCTGCTTGTTTTTTTTTTTTTTCATAAATACAATGCATAGATTTGTATATGACAGATGAAAATAATAATATAATAATTAATAATAATAATAATAATAATAACTTTATAAGGATAAATCTTATAAAAAATAATAAACAAAGGAATGTAAAATTAAAAATAAAAAACACAATTGCATAAACGGTGGTTTCATAAAATTTATTTTTTATTTTAGAAACAGTTTTCTAAATGAGAAAGAAAAAAAAAAAGTTTAAATAAACAAGTTTTATTTATTTTTTAAGAAAAAAAAACAAAAAACTTAATAAAAACAAAAAAATCATCCAGCACCTGTCTATATCAAGTGGAACAGCTAGACAAAAGAAAATTCTCTCTCCTTGATAGTTACTTCCTCGGCCAATGACAGAAACAAATATACATGGCTCTGAAATTTTCCTTTGCCGGAAAAGCATTTCCCGCAACTTTATTCAAATGTCTCAAAACCAATTTTTCTTTGGCTCTTCATTTACACAACAGTGGCCATTTCGACGGTGGCTTCGACCGTGAAACGTTTTATGCATCTCTCACTGATAATTCGGTCGACAAAAGCAACTTATATCAAATCCATGCACAGTTGCTAGTCTCTCAATTGCAGTATAATGGCTTTCTAATTGCTAAATTCGTTAATTGTAGTTCTAATTTAGGTGAAATTAGTTATGCACGCAATGTGTTCGATTGTTTTCCTGACCCAAGTGTGTTTTTGTGGAATGCGATTATTAGATGTTATTCGAGGCACAATTTGTTTGATGATGCTATTGCCATGTATCAAAGAATGCTAATGACATGTGTTAGTCCTGATGGTTTCACTTTCACTCTTGTTCTCAAAGCTTGCAGTGCGCTGTTTGCGTTTGATATAGGCCGGCAGGTACACGGGCAGGTTTTTAGGCATGGGTTTGAAACTGATGTGTTCGTGCAGAACGGGCTTGTGGCATTTTATGCAAAATGTGGTCGTATTGGACTGGCTAATGTCGTTTTTGATAGGTTAAGCGATAGAACAGTTGTTTCTTGGACTTCCATAATTTCTGGGCATATTCAGAATGGGCAGCCGATTGAAGCATTGAAAATTTTCAATCAAATGAGGAAAATGAATATGAAACCTGATTGGATTGCTCTTGTCAGTGTTCTTAAGGCATATACTGATGTAGAAGACCTGAAACATGGCAGATCAGTTCATGCTTGTGTTATTAAAATGGGCCTTGAATTTGAGACCGATTTGCTTATTTCACTTACTGCCATGTATGCCAAATGTGGGCAAGTTGGGATTGCTAGGTTGTTTTTTGATCGGGTAAAAATCCCAAATTTGATCTTGTGGAATGCAATGATTTCTGGTTATGCAAAGAATGGGCATGCTGATGAAGCTCTGGAGCTCTTTCGTCAAATGATAACTAAAAACTTGAGGCCAGATTCTATTACTGTGACATCTGGCATCTTGGCATGTGCAGAAATAGGTTCTCTTGAATTAGCAAGATGGATGAGTGATTATATTAGTATGACTGAATTTAGAAATGATGCTTTTGTTAACTCTGCCCTTATTGATATGTTTGCAAAATGCGGTAGTGTTGATTCGGCACGAATTGTTTTCAACAGAGCAGTGGATAAAGATGTGGTTTTGTGGAGCGCAATGATTATGGGGTATGCATTGCATGGTCATGGCCAAGAATCCATTAATCTTTTTGATGCAATGAGGTGGGCTGGGGTGCAGCCCAATGATGTTACCTTCATTGGGCTCCTTACTGCATGCAAAAATTCAGGTCTTGTAGAAGAAGGATGGCAACTTTTTTGCCAAATGAATCAGTATGGGATTGAACCACGTCACCAGCATTATGCCTGTGTGGTTGATCTTCTTGGTCGCAGAGGGTATCTAGAACGAGCTTATAAGTTTATCAGGAACATGCCAATTGAACCAGGTGTAAGTGTATGGGGAGCTCTTCTGAGTGCGTGCAAGATCCATCGCCATGTCACCCTTGGAGAGTATGCTGCTGAGCAGCTATTCTTATTAGATCCATATAATACTGGGCATTATGTTCAGCTGTCAAATCTTTATGCTTCAGCTCGACTATGGGATTTTGTTGCAAAAGTACGGGTGCTAATGAGGGAGAAAGGATTGAGTAAGGACATGGGCCAGAGTGTGATTGAGATAAATGGAAAGCTTCAGGCATTTCGATTTGGAGACAAATCACATCCAAGGTCCAATGAGATTTTTGAGGAGCTTGCGAATCTAGAGAGAAGGTTAAAGGAAGCAGGTTTTTTCCCTCATACAGAATCGGTCTTGCATGATTTAAATGATGAAGAAATTGAGGAGACACTTTGTAATCATAGTGAGAGGCTCGCAATTGCTTATGGCCTTATCAGCACTCCTCCAGGAACTACACTTAGGATAACAAAGAACCTTCGGGCATGTGTGAATTGTCATGCAGCAACCAAGCTTATTTCAAAGCTTGTAAACAGGGTGATAATTGTCAGGGATGCAAATCGTTTTCATCATTTTAAGGATGGAGTTTGTTCTTGTGGAGATTATTGGTAAGGTAAATGCCCAACTCCTTTTATTCAAAATTTTCGATTGGTCTCGGTTTGCTTCGATTACAATGGCTTACAAATGTTGCATAAGCTTAGTTGAAAGGTTTTGGCTTTGAAGCAAGGTAGAATTTCTTGGAAAACTGTTTTTAGAGGGAAAACTTGGTATGGTAGCAAAATAAATAAAATATATGTTGTTATGTTGCCTTTTTTCCCCTTGATTTATCTGTTCTTTTCCCATGTTTTTCTAATTCTTTTTCCAATATAATTTTCAGATTTATGTGTTCTATTTTTCTATTTAAATTTTCGCACCTTCTCCTAGAGGCGAGCGCCTAGGCTCTAATAGTCCTTTGTGCCTTAGTGTGCCTTGTGCCTTTAATTACTATGCTTTAAAGATTATACCCTCATCTATATATTCTTATTTAACATGGGTCGTTTAAGCTAAAATGGCATGCTTAGAACTTCCTCAACCTTCTTTGTTCATGTGTCGCCATGGAAACATGCCTTTAAATGGAAATTATTATTAGTACAGATGTATACACTTAGTAAATTTTATCCTTTTTTTTTTTTTTTTTTTTTTTTTTTTTTTTTTTTTTTAGTTTTAATTATTTTAATGTACTAATCCTTTTTTTTTTTTTTTTTTTTTAGTTTTAATTATTTTAATGTACTATGAAATTTTGTAACTGTATCTTTCAAAATAGTGTAATTTTGGCCTACTTGCTTTTTAGAGTTAAATACTGCTAGCTTGCTTAAGGATTGATATTTAGGTTGATCTTTCACAATAAAGCGATAAATGGAACTTCCATTAAATGACTTATTAGCAGATTAATTGGAAGTTGCTTTATTGTGCTAAAACTTGAAAATAATTCTTTAATGGGTGAACAGGAGGAACAATCTCCACACTGAATTGTTTGTATTAATGAAGATATAATAGTTAGAAAAGAGTTTTGATAGCCGAGGGGCTAGCTCAAGCCCTCTGTATTTTCGAGAAGCAGGATGAGATGCCAACTTATGCCTTAGCGAAAAAGAAGGAATAAATGCTTAAGATGCTTGTGAAACCAGAGGTATTTGTTTAAGCTCTATAGATGTACAACATTTATTGATAATTGGTCAGCACAATTTATTTCATCAGCTGTGGGAAACTTGTTTTTCTGTAGACATCATCTATTCATCCCTATGTCGTTTGTGCAGTTTTGACAGATATTACATTTAATGTAGCGAGGTACAACAGCTTCATTGATCTCCAAGACAAGCTTCATCAAAATATTTGCAGGTAATACTCTGGCAGTTATGTTGTTATGCTGTTGCTTGAAGGGTCCTCAAGTATTCTTGTAGTTTTTCCCCCTTTTGATGTTGACATCACATTCATGTTTCATGCGGAGAACATTAGTTGCTATTGGGACTCATGACTTAGATATATTACGAGGTCTTTTCACTATGAGGTGAACTTTTGCAACTCTTATATCTCTGTCATGTGATCTTCTCATGCAGTTAATTTATTTTAAGATAATATGATGTTGGGCTAGGAGGACAATAGTAAAATGGTTATGCTTTAGATTATTCCTCCCACTGGCAGAGCTACCTTCATTAGAAGGGGGGCAACTGCCCCCTTCCCTCTTTTTTAAAAATAAATAAAAAATGTTTCACATTGGTTGGATTCGAACCCTGGTTATCAAGAAAAAAGAAAAAAAAAAAAGCATATTAATCACTTTCCTGCCTTTCATATTTATGTTAAAGTTTTTGCCCCCCTTGTATTTAATTCCTAGCTCCGCCCCTTGATTCCTCCCTGTGATGAAAACAATTCCTTTAGCTGAAGTTTCTACTTTTTTCAATTATATATTGAGAACAGCATTTAATAATTATTGCAAATACTTGAGGCATTTTGTTTTGTTCATTCTGTAGATAAAATATGTTATCAAGTGTTTAAGTCATTTGTGCATCTTATCCACAGGCAGTTTCGGCATGATTTATGTTCTCTTTGAATGATTTCCATGCCCTTATTTGCTTAATATAAATAATGTTCATATGAGAATAGAAAAGCAACTATATTGTTACCCTATTTATCCACTTGCTTTCAGGCTTTGCCTCCTCAAGGAATAAATTTTGTTCCGCTGAAACAGGTAGGCTATTCATTTGAGCTTATATGTAAATTATTTTGATTAAAAATTCTCTTTTTGTGCTTAACAAGGTGACCGAGACTTGGTCTTGTCAGGATGTAGTTTGTTTTGAACTATGTGAATAGCTCCTTAGCTTTGATTTCACTGTTGTTACTTCTCAAATTGAAACTTCTTTTTCCAATCCGCACTTGCCTAATGCTTCTCCTTTTCATTTGCTTTGTGAATGACATCTATCGTTGTGAGAGATGTGTTTGACTAAACTAATTTTGGTTTCTTATATTTGGTTCTGGTTGTTTAGGTCAAAAGCTACAGAGCCGATGAGCTGATGGAGTTTTATCGGGTGAGCTAACATGAAGAAATCAGCTGTTTACTGTCTACCCAATGCTTTTGTCAAATACTAACATTTGATTTACATTTTTTTGCTCTGTAAAAATATTGCAATATTGGTATTCCTGTGCTTGCTTTTTGCACAGGAATTTTCTTTTATTATGTTGGTGTTTTGAAATATTTTTCCGACTATGGTGGTTTGGTGAATGCAGGATCACAATGCAGCTGTTGTTTTTGCACCTAATCGAGAATTCACCAGTGTTCCCTGTCATATATGACAGTAACAGGTATGAACTCAGTTTCTTCGAGAAATCTTTGTAATTATGAACAGGTATGAACTCAGTTTCTTCGAGAAATCTTTGTAATTATGAAACTTCTAAAATTCCCTGACTAATTCAATGATTCTTTGCGACTGATATTCTTCTCTAAATATCATGATGTCTTATTCAGAATTTGATTTAGAGTTCTATGCTTCTGTTTGCTTTAAAGATGCTTGATTTCATTTTCCTTTCCATGGATATTTTTGCTAGGACTAAGGGGTTGATCAGTTGCATATGCACTTCTTTTCCCTGGCGAAAAAAAAAAAAAAAAAAAAAAAAAAAAAAAAAAAAAAAAAAAAAAAAGCAGTGAACCCAGATATCTCTTTGATTACTGTTTCTCTTAATAAGATGCATATCTCTTTGATTACTGTTTCTCTTAATAAGATGCATAATGGTGCGTCAACAATTTGTTATTATGTTCTCTATTCATATAACATTAATGAATATGTAATGTTTTGTTGATGCACATGGACCACAACAATTAAATTTCTGGTTAAACAAGCTCCGAATTTTTTGAAATAATTTAAATTTTTTTGCAGAACTATTTTGACTCTACCCCCAATTATTAACAGTGCACGTTCAGCTATCACTTTGAATACGAAGAATGTTTTCATTGAATGTACAGCTACTGATCTGACAAAGTTAGAACTTAAACAATCAGAGTAGCTTTGCGGTTTTTTGGTAAATGGTTTCCTTTCGATTTCTTAGGTAACAACTTTTTCAGAATATTGCAAGAGAAAATTTGAAGTGGAACCAGTTGAAGTGATATATTCTGATGGGAAGTCATATATCTACCCCGACTTGTCGGTCTATAATATGCAAGTTCTATTGTCATATATTACTGGTGCAATTGGAGTCTCTTTGAAGGCAGAGGAGGTAGAATATACGGCAAATTAACTCTCAACAATTAGGGCTAGAATAGGATGATTTTGGTTGGAACATGACATTTCAGTTTCAAAGAAACCCTTAGAATTAAAATTCTGAATTCATAGATAAAAAACAATCCCTAAAACTAGTTGTTGCTGTCCTATTTATATCAGTTGGGACAAATCCTAATTCTATGCTGAAAAGTATTCCTAATTAGTTTAGAGTTCTAGACTGATAGTATTCCTATTTAGCTAAATCCTAATTAAAACTGAAAAATTATTCCTAATTAATTAACATTCTTTAATTTGATTAAGAATTCTATATAAAGAAGGAAACTAAAAGAAAATTTCTGAACTAGTCTTGGATGCTCCTGCATCAGAAATTCCTTGCATTCCTGCACTTCTTGCTACTTTAGTTAGCTAATGTATGTGTGCATGCTTGAGCTTTAACTTTAAATCAGTCATCAAATCTGATGTTTCAGATGGAAATTACCATTTATTAACTATTTTCTGGAAGTAGACACAAAAGGCTTGCTGATGGTGTGTTCCAAGCAAACCTTTCTTTAAAAAATGTGTTTGGATAGAATCTGAGTAGAGTAGTCATTGAATTGGAGTTGTCTGATGAACCTGATATGGAAATTTCT
This sequence comes from Jatropha curcas, assembly GCF_014843425.1. Next base: position 1,059,605 of record NW_023591781.1, read on the forward strand.
CTTGAGGGAAAGTCATCTGAAATGGTTTAGTCATGTACAATAGAGATGAATAAATGCACTGTTGAGGTGTAATGATGATGTTGTCAACCTAGAGAAAAGGATGGAAAGAAAGAAAGATAAAACTAAGTCTGTTGAGGTTGCTTTAGCAGTTCACAGGAATCTAGGTTCCTGTTTGGTTCGTGGGAAATATTCTATTATACGGGGTTTGTATGCCTGTATAGTTTTGCACTTCGTGGTCATATTTAAGCATGTAGCTTGCTTTCTTTATATGGTCTCAATTGAGTTATTTTTGTATGTATTAACGTATGCCTGTATAGTTTTGCACTTCGTGGTCATATTTAAGCATGTAGCTTGCTTTCTTTATATGGTCTCAATTGAGTTATTTTTGTATGTATTAACGTTTGTTTAGACATCTTCCTTTTGTATATTTTACAAACTGAAATTTAAACAAACTGAAATTTAAAATAATCATTGGGATTATGAATTTGCTTTTACTAAGTTGCAATGAACGGATTGACAGAGGTTTTGACATGGATTTTATGCCCTTACCGGGAGAATTTTTCCATGTTAAATCGAAAAGATCATGGACCAACTGCAGTGATTGTTGGAAATCCTCGGTCCTCTGATTTTGAGGTTTGTATTTCCCTTTTTATTGCCGGGGATAGTTTTTGGTGCATAAGCAGCAAAAACACTGAGGTTGACAAGATATGATCTAATGGTATCTGCACTGTCCTATTACCATAAGCAGGCTTGTATGATTAAGCAACGTCTCCCTGACTTGATAGCTGAGTATGGTTAATATCATTTGAATATATATATATATATATATAAATCCTTCCCCAGAGCCCAGTAATATGGATGCTTCGTGCACTAGGTCACCCTTAATGATAGAGCTCGTTATGTGAAGTCTTCTTTTAAATGTTTTGTGTTTTTGAAAGACATATTCAGTATGGAGGAGATATTAGATATTTGTAGTTACTTCTACATAATAGTCACATGTTCCTAACCAGAAACCAGCTGCATTTGAAACCTTTGTTTTTGAATTTTATGATGTAAAAAGCTGAACATGGCATGGGTAAATCTCCCTCGTTTGACACAGATTTGATTTTTACTAATTAAAATCTGGCTGTGCCTTCCTTTGCTTAGGTTGTCCGAAGCAGCCTCATGCCTGGAGCTTTGAAAATAGTAGGACATAATAAAGACCACCCAAAGCCAACAAAGGTATTTATTTCAGATACTCGGATTGAGTTTGTTATTTCATGAAATTGCATAATGCTTTTCCACATAGGCAAACAAAACGTGTCCATGTAATTCTTTTCATACTGTGTATGCTTAACATTGATGAATTATGTTTCTGATGGTCTAGAGTAATGCTTAGAGCCACCTATTCTGCAGGAGGAAGGTTGGGAGTGTGAGTTAGACTAGTTGACTGGTCATATATGTGTTTGTGTGCACATATGCTTTCTGCATATGCGCCCTTAGTGTCATTCTTTTTAATGTAAAATTAAATGATAGATCTGCGAATTAGGATAGTGTTCTCCTTTCTTTTCTTTTCTTTTCATAATGATAATGTGCATTTGTGGGTACTTTCATGTTTGAAATAGGCCCTAGATATTTGAAGTGGGTGATATAGTATAACTAGATGAGAGTAAAGAAGTTGGTGCTGCAAATCGTCGTCTACTCTCATCTGTAGATATTAAGTGGATAATAAACTGTATAGCTACAGTTTGGCTGGTTCATATGGAAATATCTCCTTGGACGTAATTATTTCTCATATAATTTTATATATACAATGAAAGAATTGCAATTGGAGGTTTAAACTTAATTTAATTTCAGTAAATATATTCATTATTTTATGAAAATAATCCTTCATCTTGGAAAACTCATGGTCGAGTTTACGAGCAAGTATGTTTGTGAGTTTCCATATAATTAGTAATTTTTACATGATATTTTATCTTTTCAAACACCAACACCATATATGACTTTATGCTAATAACTATTTGTCGCATTCTCATTGTTGACAAGTGGAAGCCTAAGAAAAATAAAGCGGAAAAAGAAAGTTGATTGATGCATGTATTAATGGTCATTTTCTTTCGTAGGGGAATAATTCGTTTGGTATAGGCTTTATAGAACACATCAAAAGCACATACCTTGAAATGCTGAGAAAAAAGAGGAGCAAGATTTTCTTCATTTCTTGGTGAAGCTATATATGGTATGACAATAGTTAAAATCATATTAAGAGATTGTGGCATCCAGAGCAGGCATGGCTGGTTCATTGAACCGGAACTAACGGTTCAAAATTTTTAAAATGTTGAACCTGAACTGGCCTTTGAACCGCCGGTTCCGGTCACGGTTTTCGGCGATATATGTTTTTTTTTTTTTAAAAAAAAAAAATTGGTTCTAAAAGTACATCTTTCTTTTGAAAATATTAATATGAGTTTAAAAATATTGGTAAATTTTATTTTAAATAAATTTTAGAACGTTCATACTCATTTAAGAATAAAATTAATTAATTTTACGAAATAATTAAATAAATTATCACTTTATTTTGTTTAAATGTTACTAATTAAATAAATTATAAGAAAATTTTGAAAAATGCTTCAAAAAAATGTAATTTTAAACTTAGATTTTAAAAGCGGTAAAAAAAAAGTTAAAAACATATAAGTTAGACTAAATATCTCGCTCTTTTTGACCATTTTGCTTCTAGATTTTTAACTTTTAAAGTAAAGCATATTTAAAAAAAAAAAAAAAATCTTAAAAAAAATCTTAAGTAAAGTATATCATGTAGAAAAAATTATTAAGACTTTTAAGGATGTATAAAATAGACTAAGTGATTATTATTTTGAAAATAAAACTAGAAAATCGTCGGTTAACCGCCGGTTCAGGTTCAGATTTTAACATTCACATAAATCTTAACCGACCTTGAATTGCCGTTTCTGGTTCAAAACTTTGAACCAACAGTTCCGGTCCGATTCTGGTTGATCTACAGTATGGTTTAATTTTGGTTTTTGGTTCTGGTTCAAAATGAATCGATGGTCATGCCTAATCTAGAGAAAGGAAAATGATAAGCTTTCTCTCAATATATATTTTAATAATTTGTCCACATATTCATCCTTTACTAGATGAGCTACATTTAATTTGGCATGAAATATTGATTATTCTCTAATTAAAAATTTATTCTTCACTATTGTCTAGATTGTCTTATAATAATTATATTATTTGTGAAATACGTATTTATTTATTTGAGTTATATAACTATATCATTTATTAGAGAACCATTCAGTAACTCATTGTTAGAGAACCATATATATTTTATTCCATCATCTCCAACAACTTATACGTGTTTAATATGGATTTAAATAATGAAATTGATGATGCATAACTGAGCCCAAAAAGGGTAAAATGGCGCTAAGCCAAATAAAAAGTAAAAAAAAAAAAAAAAAAAAACCAAGTAAAATAATTTGCCATACTAAGCCTTGAAGAGGCCAAGTTTCATGTTGAAATAGTTCATCAGTGATCGAGCTTAAGCAGTTCTGAGCTTGAGTGCTCATCATTTATTAAGCTTAAACAGCTCTGAGCCCTAACGCTCATTATTCAACAAATCTTGGCTTTCATCATTTAAAAAGAGTCTAAGTGCATTCACCTTAATATTCCGAGCCTAAGAAGTTCAAAATAAACTGTTGAGGCTTGAGAAGCTTAGTTAAAATTCAGAAAGAAAATCTCAAGTTCATAATATTCTGAGTCTAAGAAGTTCAGAATTAACTATTGAGGCTTAAGAAGTTTTAAGGTTAGAAATTAAGAAAGAAAATTCTGAGCTCATAAGATTCTAGGCATAAGAAGTTCAGAATTAAACTATTGAGACTTAAGAAACTTAAAATTAGAAATTCAGAAGGAAAATCCCGAATTCATAATATTCTGAGCCTAAGAAGTCCAAAGTTAGAAATTCAGAAAGAAAATCCCGAGCTCAAAATATTATGAGCCTAAGAAGCTCAGAATTAAACTATTGAGCTCAAAAAGAACTCAGAGAGAAAGTTTCAAGCTCATAATATTTCGAGCGGGTTAATTATAAAGTTAGTATCTTAATTTTCTAAAATTTTCTATTTTGTGTCTCAATGAAAAACATTTGCAATTAAGTATCTGAACTCATTAAATTTTTTCAATCAAGTGTTGCCCGCTTACATGACATGCCAGAATTACAAATAAGAGATATATTATTGTGCCACAATGGAAAGGTTGCCTAAATGTTAAAAATATTGATGTGTCCATTGATGACATGTCAATCTTAGTGGACACAATATGAAATTTACTATTTGTAATTTCGGCCTGTCACGTAAGCAGGTGATATTTGATTGAAAAATTTTAATGGGTTCAGACACCTTGATTACAAATGTTTTCTGTTAAGACACAAAAATAGAAAATTTTAGGAAGTTAGAGACAAAGGGTGAGCAAATTGGAGATATAATTGAAAATTCAAACCGGACCGAGTGATATTGGTTTGGTTCGACTGCCAATAGATTAATTTTGGTTTGAATTGGTTAGTTATAAATATTAATTTTGTTTTTCGGTTATGGTGCGGTTAGTGTGAAAAAAACCTTGGTTAATCCACATTAACTAGATTAGTAATCAAGATATTTTTTTTATCTCATTTTTTTTTTTTTTGTGTCAAAACATTGCGATTTTTTACCCCATATTAAAATAAAACTAAGAATCCACACTCTATTTGTATAGTTTTTGTGACAAGTGACAACAATATGGTATAACTTTTGAGATCAATGACAAAGAAAGTCATGCTTAATTGATTAGTGACTGTAATTTTGTAACTGAAAGTTTAATGAATGTTTCTTTTAATGTTAATCATAGTAATTGTTATTTGGATAGCTGGATTTAGGTATGACTACCTTTATAATTTTTGTTTGGACACTTGTGACTTGTTGGATTAATTGATTATTAATTTTTTATGTTTTTTATTCTATGCAATTGTCTATAAATTTATAAGCATATGTGTATAGATGCTTTAAGAGTTCAAACTGCAAATCTGGAGTCAGGAACACATATATTAAAAAATTTTAGATTTAGATATTTTCTCGTAATTGGTTTGGATTATCCAACTAAAAATACTAATCCGATTATTTGGACGGTTTTGGTTTTTTGTAATAAAACCACATATTATTGTGTTCAATTACTTTCTGTTTTGTATTAAATATGGTCTGAATTGGATAATGGATATAAAATTCGGCTATATTCGGATTGAGTTATTCAGTTTGGATTGGTTCGGATTAACTGAATGCTCACCCCTATTAGAGACACTAAATTTATAATTAAGCCTATTTCGAGCCTAAAAAGTTCAGATTTAATTATTAAGGATTAAAAACTCAAAAAAATTAGAAATTTAGAAAGCAGATTCTATGATTGATATATTCAGAGTCTAAGAAGCTTCGGAGAATTCTAAGTAAAATAAATAAATTCGAAGCTTTAAAAAAAAAAAAAAAAAAAAAAAAAAAAAAAATCTGAGTTTAACATATTCCGAGCCTAGTAAGCTCTGATTAAATTTGAAGCTTAAAAAACTCTGAATTCTAACAATTCCCGAGCCTAAGAAGCTCTGACTAAAATAAATGAGTATAAGCAATTCACTCAAGGTGCAAAACTAATTATCAAGCTTAAATAGCTCAATTAAATTGTATGCATAAAAATCAAAAGCCAAGAAAAGGAAGAATCATGTTTTAACAAAAGATTGAGATAAATCAAAATACCTGTGTCATAAACGGCTGAAGAGTAATTAGCCAAATACTTATTCATAAACGGCTCAGCACCTATCAGTAATTTAGTCACAGTCAAACAAATATTAAGTTATATTTCGATTATTAAAGCCTAATGGCTATATTCGGTAATAAAGGCCTAACAACTGTATCCAGTAATAAAGGCCTAATGACTATATTTCTAGCTATAGAACCCCCCTTATTAATGTAGTCAATTTTTATTTTTCAATATACTAATTATAAAAAGACAAAAGAGCTCAAACATAAAGGAGCGAGAAACTTTTGATAGACTAACAAATAAATAAAGGGTATTACATGTATTTAATATAAACAATTATACTGAGCGTTACAAATTAATACTAACGTTCGGTCAAAAAAAGCATTTAAAACCCTAATATACTCATTCATTCAGTGCTTAATAGCTTTGTCTTGAACTTGAAATGAGACAATGGTTACTTTAATTGCCTTAAAAATATATGACTTTATGCTATTAGAAAAGGAGGAAAAAATTCTATCAATACATTCAATTTATCTGCTCATTCATTTTTACTTCTATCAGTTATAATAGTTTTGTTAATTTTAAAACAAAAAGTCATTTTCCTTTAAAATGACTTAGTTTTTCTTTTAACTAGAAAAATATTTTTACTCAAGTGATTTTTCTCAACATTAGAAACATTGAAAAATATTTTTTGGAGGAGTCCAAAATAAACGGAAAATTAATCTTACTTTAAGAAAAGATCTGGTCTCAAACCACATATCCTTCCACAAATCCTAATTTAAAACATCCTCCAGACTTCTAGTTCCATATCTATTTTTCTTTTGTTTTTAAATTTTATTTTTTGTTTTCTCGTGTAAGAATAACACTAGACTGGAGTTGGCTATATCTCTTGAAGAACAATTGAAACGGTGCAAGTTAACACTGAGAATTCATTGTATTTCAGAGGAATTTAATTAGTTCACAAGTTTATATTTTTTTGCTATAAACTGGTTAATCGGTTGAATTTTATTTTTTATTTTTATTTTTTAAAATTTCTTTTTTGGTGTTTTCGAAGGATGGAAAAGAGACGAGTCGGACATTTGCCCAAATAGAAAGATGCACTGCAACTAAGTTAAGCTTCCATGCTGCAGGAATTTTTGATTTTCAAGAATAAATCATTTAAAATATTCCAAATTTTACATTTTGTTACAATGGTACCAATCGAGCGTTTCGTTTCATTGTTCGCAACAGATCAGGTCATTTCGTAGCAGCTATCTCAGGATATTTCTCGTGTTCATGATCCTCTTATGGCAGAGGCCCTCACATTCTGTGAAGCACTTTCATGGCTAAAGAAATGTACTTTACGGCCAATAATTATTGAGACGGATTCTCTCCTTATATGCTAAGCTATGAATAGTGTGGAGTTAAACCATTCTGAGTTCGATAACATTATTTCATATTGTATTTTTTGTTAAGCCAATTGGCTGATGTTTCTCTGGCTTGCTTATATTAAACAGCAAGCTAACATGTCTGTTCATTCTCTTGCTCGAGAGGCTGTTTCTTTAGCTGAGGCTCGCTTTCAATTTTGAAATATAGTTGGTCATTGTATTGGAGCTAGTTTGGTTTCTGATTTAATTCAATAAAACTTCTCTTTCTTTAAAAAAAGAAAAATACTCCAATTTTGCATTTTGCTATAATTGTACCAATCGAAATTGTAATTTTGCGTTTCGTTTTGTTGTAGCTCCCTAACCCATCATCATCTTCCTCTCTAGATTGACTGTGAGAATCAAAATCAATCTCTAACCGTTTTGTCTCTGCACCATTCCACAATCACCATGAAATTAAACATGGGAATAAAAATCCAGTGTTCAAAAAGAAAATCCAACCAGAATTAGATACCTCGAAAAGATACAACAACAAATTAAACGGTAAAAGATAAACCCATTAAAATCATTTTGGAAGGATTAAAAAAGAAAAAGAAATACTAATAATGACTTCAAAAACAGAGAATTAGATACCTCGAAAAGATAAAAGGAGGAATTAGCTTATTAATAAATCTCTAAGCCTCTCGTCTTCCACGACCAATCATTATTATAAACCCCAACAAGTTGACTCTGATCCTCCAAATTAGAGTTGGCTTGAACCACTGTCATAAAAGTCCATCCCTTGGTCACCTTTCGAAGCATCACTCAACCAGTCCACAAAAGCTTGTTTCTTTTTTCCTCTTTTCTTATTCAAAAAGTTGGCAATTGGGGTGTATAGGGTTAAGGCCGCTTCAAAATCACTAATGCTTCTAAGGTCATATTTGAATTTTCTAAAATTTTAATGGAATTCATCTGAAATTTCATAAAAAAAAAAAAAAAAAAAAAAAAAAAAAAAAAAAAAAAAAAAAAAAAAAAAAAAAGAGAAGCCACAATCCATATTATCTGTGGCAGAAACCCAATTGGACACACATCAGGGGTGAAGTCTAGCAAACCATCAGTACGAAAAGCGCATCATATTTTCCAAACCTAATTACTTTAAACTAAGCAATCTTAAAATAAAAAAGAAAAAAGAAAAAAGATTCAGTCCTGATCAAGTCCCTCAAAAGCCCATGCGTTCTCCTGGCGGAGCCTTTGCTCCTCTTCCTCAGTGAAATCATTCTCGATCCCAAAAAATTCTCTCACAAACTCGACGCTCTTGTTCTTGATCAGATCAGCCGTAGCCTGATTAAGCATATCCAGCAAACTCCTAAAATTCAGATAATTACTGGCCAATATCATCTCCCTCAGCTGTTCGTTGCTCAGTTCCTTAACGAAGTTAGCGTCATAAGCCTTCCTCTCTTTCTCCGGCACAGATTCTGCACGGAACTTCAAGTGCTGTCTGCAGTAAGTGATGATTTTGGACAGATGTACCGCGTATACATTCGGCAGCGGAATCACAGTGCCTGTCAGCGTCTCACTATTGTCGTCGAAGAAATTTTTCACCGTGGTGAATTCCATTGCCACAGACTCCTCCACCTCGAAGCAGTGGTTGTCGGCCGCCTTGAGGGTGATTTTCTTGGTTGCGGCATCTGCGGCGGGTTCAGGGTTGTGAGGATTATTGATTGAAGCCATCTTTGCGAACTAAAAACAAAAGAAATCGAGAAGAAGGGTTTACCGGGTTTTATAGGGATTGGGAAGCACAGGCATTTATAGTGTCGGAGGCCAGGCCTTGCCCTCGACGGATTGGTAACGGAAGTATGAAATTATGGAATAAAAACTTTTTGATAAATATAAAGGACGATGTGGTAGTTCAAAACTATGAAAAAATTATAAGTAATTTGCAATTTTTTTTTATCAAATTTCCGTTGAAATTAATTATATTTGCGTTTCGAGAAAACTTCTTAGCTAGCTTAAACTGAACAAATATTCGTTCTTAGCTATTGTATACTGGGCCAGAAAAGGTCCAGCCGTCTATAGGGCCCTAAATCAACCTCTAATCGTGAACTATTCAAAATTCGGCCCGATAAAAGCTGGGTTCGATTCAAATTCATTTTCTAAATAAACCAAGTTTGAGCATGAGATAGTTCAGTTCGATAAGACTAGCGAACTTCTTATTTATGAGGTTCGTGAATAAACTCGTAAATAAATTCGTGAATTAGTTCATTTAATAGGCTCATGAATGGACTCATTATAAATTTATTGATATTTATTTTATTTTATTATAAACTTATTATTTTTATTAATTATTATTTCAAAAATTATTATAGATAAATGTATTGCCAAATTATGATATAATTTTTTGTTATTGATTACAAATATACAAGGAAAATTATGGATCAATAATTATATAATATTTTAAAATAGAAAACGCGTCCTTATGTTAAAACTACATAGTGTTATATCTAATCAAATTTATATACATAGTCATACTCGCATATATTATTATATATAGTCATAAGCAGTATCATTATATGTAGGTTATCTTTTGTATTAATAATGAGCTAGTATTGTAGTTATAACTAATATTACTTTAATAGATAACAATATAATAACATGTATGTCACTATATATTATAATATATAACAAATCTTTCTTATTAATTATGATAATTAAGATTATAATTTTAAGAAAGAGTTTTATAATTAGCACTATTTTAATTATCATTAATATTATTATAATTATGTGTTTTTAGTATTATTTTAATCACAATTATTTTAATTATGAATATTATTCAAATAAATACATTAATTATAAAACTTTTTAATTATAATTATATCTAGTAATACAATTATTATTATAATGAGTAATATTATATTTATACCTTATAGCAATAATATGATAGGTAATAGGTACAATACATAATAAATATTATAAAATTAAAATTATAAGTAATAATACAAATATTTTAAAAAATAGTCTTAATCACTATAAAAATCAGCATTTAGCGACAGATTTTATTGACAGACAAATTTTATTGATAAATACCGACAGATTAATAACTGTTTACTAACAAAATTTAATTTTAAATGAAAGAAGGTTATATAATTGTAGTGATTGATTACTGATAGATTACCAACAAATTACCCATAACTTTTACCCATAAATTTATATTTTATCGATAAAAAGCGCACCATAAATTTGCGAGTAGTTCGACAATTTACCGACTGATTATCGACAGATTACTGACTAATTACCAATAGATTACTGACTGATTTCTATAAAAATTTTGAATTTTGAGCGGTATAAATGGGAGGAAAACGATGGAATTTAGTGACAAATTATTGATAGATTACCAACTGATTAGCAATAAAATTTTTTATTACTAATTTGTAGGCATTTATCGACCAATTACCAACCAATTTTGAAAAAGATTTCAAAAATTTTGTGCAGGATCGATGAGCAGTATAGATAAGATTTAGTGACAAAAAATTCTGTCGCTAAACCGAAAATTTATTTTTATGGATTAACGCTTTGTTTTTTCTTCATCTAACTTCTCATTCTTTTTTTTCTTCTCCTTACCTTAGTTTTCTTCTCCTTTTTTTTTTTCTTCTTCATTTCTTCTTTCTTCTTGTCTTTCTTTTTTTTTTTTTCCCTTTTTCATCATCATCTTCCTTTTTTCTTTCTTCCTATCTTCTTTTTTTTTCCTTCTTCAATACATCTTGTTCTTCAATTTTTTTTTTTTTGTTTATCTCTATCTTTCTTTTTTTTTTTTTTTTTTGAAAGCATTTTTTCTTTTTTTCTTCTTCTTTCTTTCTTCTTCTTCTTCTTCTTCTTATCAATTCTTCCTTTTCTTTCTTCCTCTTTCTTTTTCTTTTTTTTTTTTTTTCTCTTATTCTTCTCTTTCTTATTCTCTTATGTTTTCTCCTTCTCTTTCTTGTTTTTTTTTTCTCATCTTTTCTTCTTTTTTCTTATCCCCCATCTCCATCTCCATCTCCATCTCCATCTTTTTTTTTTCTTTCTTTTTCTTATTTGTGCCTTCTAATTTTCTTATTTAGAATAATTATAAAAATTTTAATTAATATTAGTATAATTATTAAAATGCAATTATTATATTAATTAAAAATAAAGATAAAAAGGCTAGTATTACCGACTGTTTCCCAACAAATTACTGACCAAATAATTTAAATTAAAAATAAATAATAATGAGTAATTTTTACGAAATACTGATAAAATACCGACAGATTACTGACTGAATATTACCGATAAAATTAACGATAAATTTATAACCAATTAGAATTCAAATTTACTGAAAAATATAATGAATTTACCGATAAATTTTCTGTCGCTAAATTATCGACAGAAAAATTATTGGTCGAAAAAAATTAGTGCAATGACTTTACCGATAAAAAAATTTTGTTGCTGTTCTATAGGTAATCATAATTACGGACAAAATTTCAGGATTTACCTACAAAAGTATCGGTACATAATCTTGATTTTTTTTGTAGTGAATAGTGTTTCTAATTATTAATAACTAGGTGAAGGCCCGTGTTATGCGCGGGTTTCTTTGATAGTTTATAATTTATAAATACAAATTAAAAATCAATTTTTTCTTTAAGTTATTTTATTGTTATTGTATTTTTCTTGAAAGCATAATGTTATTTTATTTTATAAATCGTGTTTAATATATTATTAAAATATCTGTTTTCCGCAGGCTGTTTTTTAGATTATCATGTTATAGAAAGTGTAATGCAGTTAACTTATTTTAAATAATTAAAAAAATTCAATTAGACATATTACCTGTTAGCTTGATCAAGAACTGAATTAACATCAAACATATTACCTGTTTGACACTCATGGTTAGGGTGCCCTCCACCATAAAAATCACAAGCAATTGTCCCAACTATAGGTTGTTGAATTTGTAATTCCTCTATCTTTCTATTCAAAGCCTCTACTTAAGCAGCTAGAGATGTCATAGCATCAATGCTATACAACCCATATGTTTTCTTCGGTTGAGCTCTTTCATCATGATACAAATACATGTTGGAGATCATCTCATTAATAAGATCGTATGCTTCTTGTGGAGTTTTCCTATTCAAAGAACCTCCAGCAGCAACATCAATCATCTTCCTAGCATGAACATTAATACCTTTATAAAAATTTTGCACTTGCATCCATAAAAGTATTTGATGATGAGGATACTTTCTCAATAGGTCCTTAAACCTTTCCCATGCCTCATAAATTGACTCAGTCTCGCCCTGCATGAAAGGAGAAACTTCATTTAGTATTTTCATAGTTTTGCTAGGTGGAAAATATTTACCGAAAAACTTCTTTTGTGGATCCTCCCATGATCTAATGGAACCAGATGGCAAAGATGTAAGCCAACTCTTTGCTTTATCCCTTAAGGTAAAGGGAAAAAGTCTTAACCAAACTGCCTTATCGGTACTCCATTATATTTTAATGTGGTGCACAACTCAAGGAAATTTAAAATATGTTGATGAGGATCTTCATGGTCTAAACATCCAAATTGATATCCATTTTGAATCATTTGAATAATTTGAGGTTTGATCTCAAAATTATTTGCTAGAATAATTGGCCTAATAATAAGAGGTGCGACTCCATTCGGTTGTGCCATCACATAGTCTTGCATGGTGCATTGTGGTCTTTGATCTCTATTTTGGCCATTGTTAGCACCATTGTTTCCTCCATTATTTCCACCATTACCTCCTCCAACATTAACAATTTCATAAGGAATAATAGGGGGTTCCATATTGGTACGATGGACTAATCTTCTCCTCAAGTGAAAAGATCTTTCAGGTTCTGGATCAAATTCTCCTAGTTGCTTACCACTAGCTCTACTCATAAACTAACAATAGTCCCTGAAATAAATAAGCTCAAACAAAAACTATAAAATCTCAAATAAATGGATAAATATTAGAAAAGTTTCAACCAAATCTATGGTCCCCGGCTGCGGCGCCAAAATCTTGACGCGTCCTAGCCAACACTAGCAAGTGTACTAGTCGTTCAAGTAGTACGGGACTTAGAGTCCCAAATATCATTCCCTTGGAGACTAAAGTTAGGAGGCCAATTAATGCAAAAGTAACACTATTATTTGAGGAAATGATTAAATAAGAGATTGTAATTAAGTAAACTAATTAAATTAAGTAAGCAAATAATTGAATTTTTAGAATAAACTAACGATTTAAAGAGTTAGGATTCACAATCCACCTTGACTAATTAGGATGCAATTTCGAAATAGAAAATGAATTTTTAGATTGGCAGGTTATTCTTGAGCCTATTTATGCTACTAGGAAATAAATTTTCAATCCAATTTTAACTCCTACTAGGAAACTTAAAGATTGAATTGCATAAAGTTGAACCAATTTATAATTCCTCCTACCAGGAAACGAATTGAGCCACAAATCAATCTTAGGCTTCTACCAGAAAACACCGAAGACTAATAAGTTATGCAAAAATCATAAGAACATGTATGAAATTGATTAACCCCAAATTCTTAATTCCTCCTACTAGGAAATGAATCAAAGAAATAATATCAATCAAATAACACATAAGCATCGAGATCAAACTTTTGCATAAAACTTAAATTGAAATTCATATATTAGAAATTAAACATCCATCAAAATCAAGGGTTCATGTTTCCCCTAACAAAAGAAGACTACTCTATAGCTATATTCAAAAGAACACAAGAAATAAAGAGAAGAAATTCATGCTTAAATCTAGATATTACAGAAATAGAAATCAAACTCTGAAATCCAATATCTACTTATGGTTTCTTGCTCCACACCAGTAAGGAAGAAGAGACCTATCTCTCTCTCTCTCTCTCTCTCTATTCTATGCCTTTTTTTTTTTCCTATATGTTCTTATCTCCCCATGTTCTAATCATACCCAGTAATATATCCTCAAAAGCGTAAAAGTCTCCTGAAAGAAAAACCTATGTTCTTTTTTCGTAACTGTCCATCTCCTAAATGCTCTTTTATTTTCCACGATCACGTCGTGGTCTCCAAGTTTCCAGCCCATTTTCCACAGTCATTTCTGCTTTCCACAGTTGAGTTGTGAAAATCTCTGTACTCCAAGCTCTTTTTCTTCAAACCGCATCAATTTTCTTCCAAGTCTCCGAATCCACCAAAATACCTATAAAAACATTAAAAACAACTAAAATAAATGGAAAAACAAATAAACATTAAAATTAAATAAAACACTTAACACTACCTATTGAAAAGATAGCAAAAGACACTTTAAACACACTAAAAATTATGAAAAATAACTAAATATCACTATTTGTTCAATTCAAACAAGCTAGTTTACAAAATTTGTTTGATCTAATTTTATATATAGCATGGTTTCAGTTTGTACAAAGTTTAATCGAACTTTTCAAGTTAGATTAATAGATTTACAAACAATCCTGCAAGTTGATATCCCCTTTTGTTCTGTTGCTTTGGCTTTAGAGAATTGCAACCTTCATTTGAAAGTGATGGATATGTAGTTTTGGCTAATCCTTCACTTATTTTGTTCCATATCGAGTTGATGAAAAAATTGGAAGAGAAAAGCGTTGTTAACACTTTCTTTCATAATCACCTCCATCACTAGCTTCCATACGCTAGTCATAATTTGTTTAAAAATTAGAAAATGAATGGATTTCTCGGTTAGTACTCCCCACCATGCAATGTTGCCAATCCAAATCTTGTACATCTTGCTCTTACGATTCCATATTATCAGCATATTCCAATCTACCATTATTGTCTTCCACATTCTCAAATGTTGATAAAACTCCACAATCAACCTATCATCTACTTCATCAATATCCATTAAAGTAGCTAAAAGAACGTAAAAGGGTAGAAAGAATAAAAGGAAAGGTGATAAAAGTGATGGCACAACTTTGTTAAAAATAGGGTTTACAATATAGGATGGTCATAAAAGGCTTTTTATGTAATACACGAGAGCAAAGATCTCAGCATCCCGAGAGAGAGTTAACTCACTTCGTGAGAAAACTCGTCAAAATTTGATTTTAGAATAGTAAAAAAGTAAAAAAAAGTAAAAAAGTAACAAAAAAGCAAAAAAAAAAAAAAAAAAAAAAAAAAAAGAGAGCTTTTCCCATCGGTGGTCGCCGGTGAGCTTTCCCGTGGTCCCACCCATTTCCCTTTATATTTATTTTTCTTTTAAAAAAAAAAAAAAAAAAAAAAAGAGAGCTTTTCCCATCGGTGGTCGCCGGTGAGCTTTCCCGTGGTCACCCATTTCCCTTTTATATGTATTTTTCTTTTTAAATAATCCTCACATTGGTATCTTTTGATACATATGTGAGTTATTGTTACTCAAATACTAGGATTTATTGCTGCTAATATCTTGAAATTTAGTTCTCAGATATAGTTATGAGTTACTGTTATTACCATTATGATGATTTTATCTATAGTACTTTTTTTTATTTGGAAAGATATGTCGAAAGAAGTGCAAATCTTTTCTTTAAAAAGAAGAAATTTGAAGATGATTAGATCAGATTTGTAGAAAGATAACAGTGGCAATGAATAGCCACCATGTGGAGCAAGTGATCGGCTATGGCACAAATATTATGCTCTATCAACTCGATCAGATACTTCAAATCAAAATTTTATTTTTTTTTATGCTTTATATAAATGGTTTATTATTAAACTTCTTATATAAAAATATAGAAACATATTGATTTATATCCATATCTGTCTATAATTTCCTCTTAATGAAATTTCTAGTTTGATTTTTTTTCAAAAAAAAGACAGTATAAAATTAAATATGATCCTCCAACTAGGAACTATTTTTTTAAGTATTTGATATTAAAGATCACCTGTCACTCATATTTGCAACTCTAAAGAGTACAGTCTAGATTCTTTGGCTTGAGCTACAGCCCCATTGTTGTTATAGAAAACTGAAAATGGTGACATATTGAGTGCAACCGCTCCAAGTTAAATAGCAATTTTTGTCAATCCAAACGGCTCCATTGTTGCATTTGATGCAATAATGTATTTAACTTCTGTAACGAAAATTGCAGTTGTATTCTATTTGGAACTCTTTCATTAGATCTCCTCCTCCACAAATCAAGATTATCATCGGTTCTTCTAAAAAACTTGAAAATATGTTTTTTATTTTGACCTTAATGTTCATCACTAACCAATAAAATTATAATATTTAAATTTATTTTTCAATATATAAAAATTTAGTTGTGTTATTATTTCCTATCTCAAAGTTCTCCAAGCCTCCTTATTTCCACTTTTACATTCTTTATAAATAAAATTATAAAAATAATTAAAAATTAAATACAATGTTTACTATGAACTTCAGTTTTTTATGTTCTTTCAGCAAAATTTCAATAAAAATATTCATAAATTCAAAAAAAAAAAAAGATTCATTACAATTTAAAAATTAATTTAATTAGTTATATTTCTATTTGAATAAAAAATTTTAATTAATATAAAACTTTTCAATGCGGGGTTATGTTAAAGTTTTCACTTTATTAAATTTATAATTCTCTGTTAAATATTTCTTATTTTATTTTAATAATTTATATTCTATTTTTTCAAATGGAAAATCAATATAACTAGGGAGGGAAGTAGGTACCCATAAATTTTGAGATATCTATATCTGCATCCGTTTAAAATTTCACTACACATGCTTGTCCCAAACCTGTTTAAGTATTCATATTTAAATCCATTTAAAATTTTACTACATATATCCGTTCTAAACTTGTTTTAAATACCCTTTTTATAATATATCTTTTATTAAAAAATGGGTAGGGTACCCATTAGTATATCTGACCAAACCTGTTTAAAATAGCAGGTACCTAGAGACCTATACATATACTTTAGTTGTATCTATTGTGGGTAGTAATTTTACTATTTGTACTCGTTCTACACCCATTTATAACTACTTGTACCCTTATTAAATGGATCAAAGCGAGACAACTACCCTAAAATATTCGTCCGACTTCTATCCCTAAATATAACTAATCAAATTAAATTACCTCTGCTAAGATTCTTAATTGACTTATAATTTTAATTTTAATTTAGTACTGTCGCTATTGATCAGCAGTAGCCCCTACCTCTATTCTTTCATTCGCTTTAGCTTCTACTCTTTCCTATGCGTCTAATCTTTCATTGACTTTAGCAAACTCTTACCTATTTTTATATTATAATAGATTCTTTTCTTTATTTTTATTATTGTTGTTTTGTCTCCATATCTGAAGTTTTTTATTCATTCTTTGTGAGGGTTTACTACTAAATAAAGGTATGATATTTGATTTTATTTGACTAGAACATTTAGATTTTGATCTGCATGTGTGGATCTTTGATCAATATAGCCTAGTAATGCGGCATGCTCCTCCATTGATATTATTAACGCATAGTGACGAGAACTCATTTGTGTATATCATTTGTTGTAAGTTCTTGGAAAAATAATCTACGTATAGAAGATCCAGAATAGTTATTATTTTATTGTCCAACTCAATTAAGGAACTAATTGCTACTATGAAAATATATATCTTTTGTCAATAACATCTTCAAGTGAAAAAATTTAATATTATCCCTTTTAATTTTAGTTTTATTTATTTAAAAGAATATAAATAATTCTTTTAGTTTGTTAAAAGATCAATGAACTATATTAGCTATTGATAGTAAAGTTCTACATGATCTATACAAGTATTTGTAATACAAATTGACTTATAATTATAATTCCTAATCAAGATACTATCAAACTTCCACAAAGGACAATATATTATTCGTAAATTAATATTATAATATTATTGATCGTGTTTAACATTAATGTGGAAAACAAAATAAGTCACCTATTTCTCATATGCTTGTGCTGCATGCGGAATCATTTTTGGGATTTAAGGAGCTTGTGCTAGTGTGCTGTGATGGGTTTGACACTAGTGGGCTTGCTGGGGTTGCTAGTAGATGGACGTATACGAGTTTTTGATTTTATACTAGTATGTGTTTATATACATTATAGTTTATGTTAGTAATGATAGAGTAAATCTGGTTATAGTGTTCATTGTTTTTTTGGAAAGTTTTACTTTTCTGGATTTTGTTTGTTTTGGTTTTTGTTTGTAATGATGTGCCAAAGTCTAAGTTGAAGAATTTGATTAGCATAATAATTTTCCAGGTTCACAGTTGTAGAAAGCATGCTTAAATCTGTGTTGTAGTTTGAAAATGATCAAAAGTTTGTTCATTGAGGTTGGGATTGTTGATTCTGATCTGTTTTATTTATTACATTTGATTTAGGTTAGAGTTTTGGAGAAAAAGGTGTTTGGGGTAATAAATTAGGGTAAATGGGTAATTTCATTAATTTGCCTCGCTGTCAGCCTACGTGGAAAAATGTCGATCCATATAAGATACATAGACATCTATGGGTTCCAATTATCCGTTAGACTTTCTGGTTGTCCATGTCAGTGGGGCACTAAAACAGAAAAAAAAAAAAAAAATTACAAGTACATATACCAAAATTAAAATTATCCTTATTTTATATCCTAATAAATTTTATTATTTTGAATTTATTGTCTTTCACATATGTGATTTGTAATAAAATTTATTAATTTTTAAAAGTATTTTCTAAAATATTTTTCTGTATATTTGAATAAATATTGATTCAACCTGGATTGACGCTTTAATTCAATAATATTATTGATTCAACCTGGATCATTTAAAAAAAAGCCAACTAAGCTTGCCTAAGAAAGCAGAATTCATATGCTTCATGTTCATCAGATGAACCTATTTCTCGTTGTTTCGACCAGCCCATAATAAATCACAATATATCTTTTCCATCTCATTACATACACAGATACAAATAGCACATGTTTGCATGGAATAAAATGGTAAAGTAGCCTTCGTGGATCGTAATTTTTGCTAATATTATGCCCATGTTTCTTTTGCTCTTACAATTTCTATATAATTTGGTTTAATCTTGCAATTTTATTTTCTTGGACAAAAAATAAAAAATGATTTGGAAATGTTTGTGTTGCGGCTTTCCGAAAAAAAAAAAAAAAAAAAAAATGATTTGGAAATGTTTTGTGTGCGCTTTCCGAAAAAAAAAGGAAAAAAAAAAAAAAAAACACACAATCCATGATGATCAGATTTATGCCTTCAACAAATTCTATTGGAAGTTTTGTTTATTTCGTTTATCGCCTTTTTAATCTTATTTTTGTATTGCAAATAATGAAAGGGATTATCAATGTAGGTGCAAGTTTGCTATTGAAAAATACAAGTGCAAGTTGTATTGAAAAATACAAGTTGAGGGCATAATCTCTAGTGAACAACATCAAGGCTATCATTATTTGCAATACAAAAATTACATGCATAATCTCTAGTGAACAACATCAAGGCTATCATGGAGAAGTCATGAACAAACACCTTGGGAAGGATCTAGCGGTAAAAGTGAGTACCTTGTGTAACTTCTAGTCGCCTTAGAAAGAAATCTGCACAGTAGTTGGCCTCTCTGTAAATGTGGTAAACTTCATACGTGTCATTCTGCTGATGTATATGTTGGATGGTAAGGACGAGATGTTGCATGACCCCTAAGGAATGAACTCTGCCTTTAATTAGATGGACAGCAGTGAGGTTATCACATTCAACAAGGAGCTTGTTTATACCAAGTTATTTAGCCAAATTTAAGCCCTCCAAGACAGCATAACGACCTATTTTTGTACACAAGAAATGTTGCAAACCACAATAGCAATAGAATTTTCCCTTTTTCCAACATTTTTCCTTGCATAATTAATTACTCGTATCACCAAAATCCATTTCTTAGTAACCATGAGGTCATTTCTCCACCCTCTTTCAGATGCATTTATAAACACTCAATTTCACTCCTTGAGATTCATGTTTATTTAGTAGAAATATCATGCTTGAGGCAAATCACATGGGGATGCAAATGCCAAATGTAAAGTAGGGAGATCTAACTCCAAGCATATAGTGCAAGAAATAGGAAGTTTCCTTCCATAAAACTATGTGTATTAGCTCAATTCAAGAGAGACAAATTCTTAATATAATAGTTACCACAATCAATAAGCATCTCAAGCAAACCATGAAAGCCTCAGCTGTACTCATATTCTTGAAAATTTCACTTTCTTCATCATGAAAACTCAGTTATAAACTTATTCACAACTCTCCATTGAAAACTGACTTCAATATTCCACTTACATAATATAATCAATAATGTTAACCAACTTAAATAAAATTAGAATGTGGTAATCTATTTTTCTTATTAAGAACATATAAGGTTGGAAAGCTAATTAGCTAATTGATTAGTATTAACCTGTTAGAATAGGTTCTAACATCTCAACCAATCATTCCATAGAAAATCATATTTCATCTCTGTTTTAATTTCCATTTCATTTGCTTCTTTTAACTATTTCTACTCGATTCATCATCAAATATAGTCATGAATCATTTATACTCTCATCAATTGCTATTTCTTCTCAATAATTTCTTTTTATTTCAATTTGTTTATTAAGAAATTATGATTCAATCATTTCCCAAAATTCTAGGTTTTCTTTCTTTTTAGACAATTATTTTGTCTCTTTATCATATTTGGGACTTTGATGTTTTGCTATTAACTTCCTTTGATATGAGGTTCTAGCTTGTCAATTTCATTGTTTGGTCTTTATTATTCAATAGGAATTGGGGTTTTTCTATTGCCCGTCACCAATCAACTTACAGATTGTTTGGAAGGAAGTTATTTGATAGGTTTGGGAAGTAAAGTAAGATAGAGGGGATTATTTAGTCATTTGGGAAGAGAATTTGAGAGAGAGTATGAGTTTTTAAAGATTATTTGAGGGGTTGAAAACCCGTCTAAACACCTTAGTCTTCAATACCCGGATTGGGGTGTAAGCATGATTAAAAATTTTAATTTTTAAAATTATCTATAATTATATAAATAAACCCGGGATTGGGGGTTAAGCATTGATTAAAAATTTTAATTTTTAAAAATTATCTATAATTATATTTATATACCTTCCACGACAAGGCATTTCATTAATATTTTATATTTTAACACTACCTTCCTCTACCATCCCAACCAAACAAAATAATGTTATAACCTTCAGTTTATCATACCTTCTCCAAAAAAAAATTTACGCTATTTTCCGTACCATACTTACTATACCTTACTTTTTGATCCCTCGTTTCTTCATCCAAAACAAGCATCAGGGGTTTTCCTTTTTTCTTTTTTCTTTTTTTAAACAATTTATACTCGAAGTTACAATGTTGAAGATCTTCTTATTATATGCCACCATTCTGAATGAAAACCATAGATCAACAGGATCTCGAGAGTTTAACTTCTTACCATCTTGAATGCTAAAAGATTAATATAAACAAATTATAGAAGCTAGCTTTTCCACATTTGTATGCCTAACATTCCCCTCAAAGTTAATCTAAATGGACATTTGAGTTGACACTTGAAACTTGAAATCATCCCCTAGCTCTTAAAAAAAAAAAAAAAAAATTAAAAAAAAAAAAAAAAAAAGTGATAAAAGGCCTTGAAGTTGAATTGGGTTTTGCCCTTGCAATTGAACTGAATGAGCTTCACTAAAATTGGACAAGCTCAGCTGGAATTGGACATCCGAGCGCAAATTGAAACGCAACAGCAAAATTGACTAGACCTGCTCTGGTACCAAATTACAATTTATGAATTGAAAGGATAGACGTGTGATTTGAAAAGAGACACCCATGAAGTGAAATTTGGGTAATTTGGGCTGCAACTTCCTTTCATTGTGTTCCTTCACCCAAACTTTCAAACTGATTACATGAATTCAAAGTCTTAAGTTTCAAATGAAATGCATAAATCCAACTAAAACATTAATTGATTTACTATCCATAAAGTACTTGATGTGATAGCCTAGTTCAATGCTGAGAAATTTCTTCAAATTTGCAAGTTTTCATTGATTAAAAAAAATAGCAAAATCAAAAGCTCCACCGCCATACTTAACTGCAAAATACTCTGAATGTTTTATAGATTTTTCAAGAAAAAAAAAATAGAAAGAGGAAAAAAGCTTCTCCCAATAACAAATTACACCAAGAAAATCATAAAACTGAAAATAGAGGAGCTTTGTTTCATCATTTGGCCTATAACCTTAGCTCCTCTCCAAATGTTCAATTTTCTTCGATTTTCCTTATTTAAACAAGCTTCTTCCCAATTCATTAAAATAAAATTTGTCTTATATCTTAAAATTTCAGAATAAAAAATCTATAAAAAATTTGAAAAATTAAACATTTTTCCCCAAATTTTACCTTCATCTGCTTCCACAGTTAAACCTCCACATCCTACGCTCTCCTTGTCCTTATAGAAGCACAACTATTGAAAATCCAAAAAGCCCTACTCCTAAAATGATCAGAATTTGATCTGTTTCCCTTCTTTGTTGTGTCAAATCCCAATCGACTTCAACTCATGTATCCGAATGCAATAGTGCATCTAGAATTTCTTTTTAATTTCAACATTAAAATATTAAAATGTTTTAACATGGTCAATAAAAAAAAAAGGGGGTCAATTGAGTAATTATACTACATATATAAATGAAAACTAATTGGTCCCTTTTTTGTGAATAGATCAGTTACTATCCAAATGGCCCTGCATGAGCCCAGCATATTTCACCTTCTTAACTAGGCAAGTATAACTAGAGAAAAGAAAGGAGGAATAGAGAAAAATAGGAATATACCTATTTACCTATTTTGGATTGGAAAGATTAAACACAGAAGAGGATGAAGAGAAAAAAAAAAAAAAAAAAAGTAAACGCCACCATCTTCGCTTTATTTTAGATGAGAGTTGATAAAAGATTTATCGAGAGTGATAGAGCTTTATTTCGTATGATTCAAAATAAACAATGTTTGATCAAAAGATTACTTTATTATGTAATTAATATCCGAATAGTAAGACTTGAAATTCTTGCTTGATAGTTATTCTCTAGTTTCTTACTTAGAATAGTCGAAAATATTATAAATACATACGCATTATCATTTGTTAAATTCTCTCAATTCGATTTTCTACTTCTTTCAAGAGTGATTATGATGATGTGTGTTTATTAATTCATGCTCTTTTATTTGTTCCAAAATTGGTGTGTGAGAGTGAGATATTTATTCATATCAATTTTTACAATATGAGGGGTAGAGTAGGTTATTCGCAAAATTTAAAATGTCACCAGAGGTTTTTTTTTATTTTTTTATTCAAGGGCATACTCGAACAACAACAAATGAAGCATTATTAAAATTCCTGACTGTCAGTTAAAAAATGAAACTAACGTTGACATGGTCAAAAGTCAAAACAGATTTAAATCTGGCTACTATCAAATGGGGTTAAGTCGTGGTGACAGCAGCTGGAGAATTAAGTAAGAGACAGTGACCAGTGCAAGTCTCTGGTTGAAGCCACATGCCAATTTGAACCTTATGGGATCCATCAAAGTTTAGTGGGCCTCATCATCCCATCTTTCTTAATTTTAGCTTCGGCTTGGTTGGATTCGAATTTGGTATAACTCTTTCCAATTTTGGATAGTTTGGTTTTGAAATTCCATAATCAAAGTTTAGATGAGCCCGGATTAAATTATAATATGTGGAACATGTTTATTTTGTGTATGAGTTTTTTTTTTTTTTTTTTGTGGTATTGAGTTTGGGTTGTATTGAAATTCCGACGCATAAACATCGCAAAGAATCGGTTAGGATCGAAGCCCGGAAGATGAGATTTCATACATATGATGTGAACACATGTTCTTTATTTTTGTGGTCTCACCTGCAAGGCTTTCTTATTTTTTTTTTTTTATCAAAAAATCTTCTTTCTTTCAAAATTAAATTTAATGTTTAATAAGCATCTACTAAATTTAGAGAAAAGTTTTTTTTTTTTTTTTTTATCACTCTCTTTCTTTCATTAAATTAATGTTAATAAGCATTACTAAATTTAAAAAAAAAAATACCTTTCCTAATAACTAGTTACACCAATAATAGCCCTCTTGCTTGGACAAAAGTACTTTTGTGATAGAAAAAACTCGAACTTAATTAATGAGAAAACTAACTAAATCACACGTCATTAACTATTAAATTTTATATATTTAATTCTAGTAAGATTACATAACTTTAATTTGTTTTATAATTATTAAATTTTTTAGAAAAAATTATTATTACATCTCTGTATTTATCGAAATACAACTACTCAATCCCTTCATTTTTTGAAATGCTTTTTAGAGTCCTTATGTTTTCATTCTGTCACAACTTTTAGTCCTTCCATCCAATTTTATCCAAATTTTCTCTTAGTTAAGTGAAAGAAGAAGGATAAAAAAAAAGAGAATGACATATCATTTCAAAAATATCATAGTGTTATTTTTTTTAGGAAGAAATATGGACTTTATTAATGGATATCAAACTTCAACAAATAAAAATAAGAACCAAATATATTTCTCATAAATTTTTAGATTAAGGCTCCATTTACTTCCGTAAAATAACTTGTAGGAAAATATTTTCCACAATTTTTTGTTGTTTGGGGCGTTCAGGAAAATAAGTCAATGGAAAATATTTTTCTGGTCAAAGGAAAATTAAGTCATTTTTTAAAGAAAACAACAGTAAACTTAAGTCATTTTTTTAAAAGTAAAACCAACTTTCCATTTTCTGAGAGATGTCAAAATGTTTTGACGAACATCTTGGACAAACCTTATAAAATCCACTATTTGTTGAATTTATATTAAATCCATACATAGTAAACTACCAATCAGTCACCATTTACCACTGGCACAGCGACTTTCATAATTTTTTTTTTTTGCAGTTCTTTTCATATTTAATGCAATAAAATTTTTTAAAATTTATGACATTTTTATATTATTAAATACTTTTTAACGGTATTCATGATGATAAAAACTGTAATAACTATGGTTTGAACCTATTTTTAAATATTAAGCCCGCAAACAAACAAAAAAATTAAGGTCATTTATAGAGAGTATATTTTTTTAAAGGAAATGTTTTCTATGAAAATAATTTTTTCAGATAACCAGTTTCATTTTTCGTTGGCTCATATGTTTATTTTACAGAAATCCCAATGTGAGCATAAATCATTCATTGGTTTGTTACTGTTAGGGAATTTACATTTTTATATCAGACCTTATATTTAATTTTTATTTATTGAGAATTCATATTTATTACTAAATAATTAAAAATCTCTGTGGTGTTTCTCATTAATTTTGATAAAAATCTATCTTTTCATATTAAGAATTTATTTTTATAAAAATTAAAATTTGTGGTTTCATTTAATTTATAAAAAACTATCTTCAAGAAATATCTATCTCAATAAAAAATAAAGAAGAAAAAAATATCACCAAATATTTTAAATATTGATATTATTAATTGATAACAAAACAAAAATTTCTCCAGAAGAGTGCTTTTAATTAACGTCACAATTATTTATAAATTGCAAAATATTAAAAATATTACCAACATGATTAAGCATCCAAAGTTAAACAAAAACATCGTAAAAAAAAAAGATTCCTAATAAAAGTTTAAACCATTTTCAAAGTTTAATTGCCATTTATTTCCAAAAGAAAATTGAATTTTTTTTTTGTCAGATCTATCGAAACCATCTCTTCAATTAGTAGTTTAAAAAAAACAATAGCAGCACTAATTAGATCAATCTGTTTCTGTTACTCATTTTCAAAAGAAAATTGAAAGTTTTTTTTTAAGATCTACAATATTAGAACCATCTCTTCAATTACTAGATGGAAAAAAAAAAAAAAAAAAAAAAGCACCCGTTAGATCAATCTATTTCTTCTTCCTTTTTTCAAAAGAAAATTGAAAGTTTTTTTTTAAGATCTACAATATTAGAACCATCTCTTCAATTACTAGATGGAAAAAAAAAAAAAAAGCACCCGTTAGATCAATCTATTTCTTCTTCCTCTAATCCACCTCCTCCCAAACATAAACTGGGTCATAGATACAACAATCGGGTCGACTTGGAAACAACGAAGATCAATGCTCTTGATTTGTCTCCTAAACAGTTAGTGAAGATATCAAGGAAACAACCAAAACACAGAAATCCATGTGATATCAACTTATCTCTCTGAAAACACCATTTGATGTAAAGAAAGATGAGTTTTTCCAATTGAGATTTATAAGAGAAGTTTAACAATGAATTGGATTTATAAAAAAAAAAAAAAAAGAAAAGAAACGTACAAAGAACAAGAGAGAGAAAAGGAACATTAAAGATGTTGGAGAGAGATAAAATTACTTGAGATGAAAATAGTAAGGTTATTTAGGTAATTTTGTATTTATTTAACTGGCAAAACACATTAAATTGGATGAAAGAACTAAATGTATGACAGAATGAAAACATATGAACTTCAAAAAATATTTCTAAAAATGCAGGAACTGACTAGTTGTATTTTCAAATATATAAGAACATAATAGTAATTTTTCTAATTTTTTATCCTTTTTCAACTACAGATTACCCACCCACTTAATTCCAGTAATCAAATGATAATATAACTAAGTGAAGGTAGATGATAATATAGCTAAGTGAAAGCCGCGTATTGCGCTGTCACTTTATTACAATATCGTGTTTTTTTTTTTTTTTTAATTATAGGAGAAGAAGATTTGAACCTAGATTTATTATTACGCCGTATGTACAATTACTACTAGACTATACTTTTGTGTGCATATATTCTTTTTTTTTTAAATGAAGAATATTACTCATTAAACAATGATAGATATATTGACCAATTAATTATTAGTATTATTATTTAAGGGAAGAACAATGAACAATTTAGCATGTACTTAATTAAGAAAAAAAAGGTCGAAGTTCAAAATTATTAATATCCTTAGATGGATCTTTGGTGTTTTTTTTTTCAGCAGAAATCGAGGCTTCAATTGTATTTTTTTATTTTTCAGGATGAATATAATTTATTTTATATAAATAAAATATTAACGAAATTTTTAATAATTTTTAATATTCATTTATTATTTTACAATTAATTTCATAAACTCTATGTATCATATTTAATTTTTTTATGGTGAATATATTATTTTTATTTTTATTTTCCACAAACAAAAATAAAAATTAAATTCTGTATAATACTATTTGATACTTATTATTTTTTATAATTATAAATACAATGATTACATAAAAATATGAATTTGAAAAAATAATTAGTCTTGTAAAAATATACATCCGTTTAAAAATGATTAAAAATTTCTTAAATCAAAATTTAAAAATTATAGAAACCTCTATACGTATAATGATGCAATATCATATCCAATGGGAGTAATCTTTTTTTTATTTTTTATTTTTTTTTATTTTTTATTTTTTTAAAAAGGAATAAAACCAATTTCATTAAGAATAAAGATCAGAGCAATAAGAGGGAATAGTGTCCCATCTCTAGAAGCAAGCATATCTAATAGATGTCCTCGCAAGATTATGGGCATCTAAATTCATTTGACATCGAACCCACCTGACTCTAATATTAGGCTTATTAGCTAGAAGCAACTTATAGTCTGAAACCAATAAACTAAGTTCAGAGTTATCTCGATCTGAACCATTCATAGCTAAAACTAATTGTTGACAATCCGAAAAAATCAAACCTTCAGAAGACAAATTATCCTTAGCAAAAATTAAAGCCTATCTATGTGCAACTGCTTCAACGATAACAGGACTGGCAGTGCCCACTTGGAAGCCTGATAAAGCCTGGACGAAAAGGCCTTCTGCATCCCCAGCTAAGCAGCCAATCCCATCATATTAGCAGCTGGGAACATGGCTCCATCGACAAAAACTTTCCACTGGGCATTGAACTGATCGGGGACCAGCGCACTCAACGAACCATGAGCTGATCGAGCAGTAACATCACTAGAGGATAGTCGAACTGCATGGGAGACACGACAGCATGGGTCTGTTGGGTTGAGCTTTGTTTTTTAGACCATAACAATTCGTTCCTGGAGTTTCGAAGTTTCCAAGCATAAACTGCAAAAGACTCCGCCCAATCACTTCCTTTTCATCATAATAAACCCGCATAAAAAACTTTGAGAAAGAAAAGTGTGATTGTAGGCAGCCAAAACCTCCAAGACTCCAAAAATTCAAGGCTCGCCCACAATGCACAAGAACATAATCTACCGATTCCTCTAGTCTATAATATAGGCACTCCTTACAAACCTCCAACCCTCTACTCCTTAGTTTCATTCTAGTAGGTAGCACATCTTTCATGGCTCTCCTCATAAAATAACGTACCTTGGGAGGCACTTCAAGTTTCCAAACTATTCTCCAAATCTAGCTATTGCTTCCGAAGTGATCCCTACCCAAAGCTCTAAGCCCCACATAGTAACCCGTTTTAATGCTATAAGTTCCCTTATTATCATAGTGCAATATAAGGTTATCCCTCCTATCATGCATGCTACGAGGAATGCTAATAATAGCACGTGCATCTCCCACACCAAAAAGGTTAGTGATTTTATCAATGTCCCATTTCGTTCTCCCAACCTCAAAAGATTACAGACGCTAAGATTCTCGGGAATTAAAAGGTTACCGTCCTCCGTTCTAAATGATCCATGGGTCTCTAGTTGCAATAATATCTTTCCCATTCCCAACCCTCCAACGAACTCCATTCTTTAAAACTATGTTAGAAGACAAAACACTCCTCCACACAAAGTCGGGTTATTACCCGATGAAGCTCCTAGAAGATCCCCATTTGAGAAATATTTGGCTTTGAAAACTCGATTAAAAAGAGTGCTGGTGTCAGTTATTAGCCTCTAATCCTATTTTCCTGACATAGCAACAGTAAACAATGGAGATTCCGGAATCCCCTCCCTCCTAGGCATGGCCATATTACGGTTCCGGGAACCGGAACCGAGCTGAATCGAAATCAGAACCAGAAAATTTCGGTTCGGTTCCGGTTCCAGAAAATTAGGAACCAGAACCGGCGGTTCCAGAGAACCGGTCGGAACCGGACTGGAACCGCCCGGCGGTTCAGAGAACCGGTCGGAACCGGACTGGAACCCCGGTTCGAATCGGCGTCTAGCCGTTGTAAAACTGTCAGACTGTTTTTTTTTTTTTTTAAATTTTGTACATTGTGAATCTTCTTATTTACCCCTCCCAACAGTCATAAACTCGCTACATAACGGCTAGTTTCAGGGTATTTTTTGGGAAAAAATGTTTTTGGATTTATTATAAAGACCTCATTTTATTTACAAAATTCATACAAAAAAATCTCAACTCTCTCTTACGTTACTCTCTTCTACAAATATTACTAACATTCTCTTACTTACTCTTTCTACAAGTATACTCACTCTACTCTTCATATTATTTATATTTCTCTACTCTACAATTCTCTCTTATTAAAGTTATTATTGTCTTAATTTTTTTTTTTTATTCAATTTTCCAAATTATTATATCTTATTATCATATAATGGCAAGTAGAGGAAACTCAAATTCGGGTAAGGGCAAGGGAAAGATTGGAGAATCATCTATCCCTACAAATGATATCTATAATATGATTCCCAACCAATTTAATTTTGAGGGTTATCCAAATGAAAATTTGGAAATTTCAACTCAAGAATATGAATTTAATGAGCAATTACAAGGACATGAAGAGCAAGAGCAAGAGCAACGAGCACAAATTGTTGCAAGAGCAAGACAAATTTCCGACATATTCGCCATTCATTTCACGAAAAAATTCAAAGGTGAGAAAATGTGCGATGTAATTTGCAATTATTGTGGAAAATCTTATAAATTTAAACAAGCGGGCGGCTATGGATCATTTTGGAAGCATTTGGAGACAAAACATCCACAACAAAATAGGAGTTGACGGTCTCAAAACACAAATTTCGGGTACGCTTCTTACATTTCCTTTATTTTAAATATTCTGAAAAAAATACAAAAAGAAGATTAGCCAAAAATTGATTTCTATGGAACATTTACTCTTTTAGTTTTGGTAAAAGGTAGGTTTTAATAATTATTGTCAAAGCTTTTAAACCTTCTGTAAAAAGAGTACCAGAAATACTTAAAACGAACTATTTAATTTCTTTATATAATAAGGGAAAAAGAGTTAGAGCTTTTATTTTCTCAAATGAAAATTCGTGTTTCAATTTGTTGTTGATGTTTGGAGTGATCATTGGAAAGTGCATTCTTATATGGGTATAATCATTGTCATTGGATTTGATGATGATTTAGAAAATTCAAAAAAGAATTATTGGTTTTCGTAGTTTTTTGCATGATAAACATACTGCAAATAATACTTTATAGAGTAATTGTTTCAATTTTTAGATGAATATAACGTTGACAAAAAATTTTTTTTTCAATTTTCATGTTTTGATAAATGCTTCTGCAAATACCGATAGATCAATTATTTGGAACTTAAAAAAAATTTGTGAACCAAATATGCGTGAAAATTTTTTCATATAGACCTGTTGCATGTCATGTTTAAATTATGTGTTACAAGATGGTTTTTAAAAATTCTTGAATATTTTATTCTCTCCCAATAAAAGCTATTTCATATTTTGGACACATCCCCAAGTGATGAAAAGTGAGCTAAATTTTGTAAGAAAATATAAAAGACCCAAACAGTTTTCCAAGGGATGTCCCAACTCGTTGGAAATTCAAACAATATGAATTAACTAAACGAGTTCTTTTTCCTTTTAAAAAGAATTATTATGCTTTCTTTGTTACTAATAATATTGAGGAATATTAATTTATATCCATAAAATGGGGAGATTTGTGCAAAAATTTTAGATATTTAAAAATTTTAATGATGCTACCTATAAATTTGAGTGGGTTTTTTATCCCACTTCATTTATTTTTTACCTATGTGTTTAATATTTGTTACTGCACTCCAAAGAATTTCAAAATGATGATTTATTAAAGAATTGTATTTTTTCAGAAAAAAATGGTTATCTTATTTTAAAAAATATACCACCCTTTATCTTGTTGCTATTGTATTTGATTCCTAGATGTAGATGAATGTTTTAATGTTTTTTTTTGGGGGAATTTTATTTTTTTGACTATTTATTATTGAAGTATTTAATCTTTGATGTAGAAAGATAATGTTAATATAAATGCAGGAATGCATGAAGTTAAACAAAATATTTATGTAA
Organism: Jatropha curcas; assembly: GCF_014843425.1. The sequence continues at coordinate 1,090,815 of NW_023591781.1, forward strand.
TTATATAATGAATTTGTTCAAGTTTCTAGTTTAATCTTACTTCTACTTTACTTCTTCTCAAATCTAATCAATCTAATATTCAACAATTTCCAACACAAAGGGTAAGTGGTGTTGGTGTTGCTCAACAAGTTTTACTACAAAGACAAAAAAGAACAAGAGAATACAGTTCTATTTCTGAATTTGATAATTATCTAACAACTTCTTTTGAGTTCGGTGATGATTATGTAGATACTGATTTTTCAATTTTAGATTGGTGGAGTCGTCACGTAAATACTTTTTCAATTCTTTCTTTACTTGCAAAACAAATTTTAGTAGCTCCGGTCTCCACTGTTGCGGTTGAACAAGCTTTTAGTCAAGGAGGAAACATTTGGATTGAAACACGGATCTCGTAATGACACCCGATTTCATTTAGGAAGCACAATTCATGCGTGGATGATTGACCAGCCGAATAAGAAGCCCAAGAAAATCCAAAAGGAAATTGAAGATTTATATGATTTTATACGATGGGTCCTCAATGGGGACATCAACCGGTGCCTGCAAAATAGCGATTTAGGTAAAATGGGTGGAAATTGGATTATAATGTAAGTAAGAACTACGTGGGCTTTGATTCCTCTAAAACCCCAAGAGAATACTAGGCAACTTAATTTTTTTTTGTAAAACAAAAAAAAAATTAGGTTCAGCCCATTTTTTTTTTTTTAAAAATTATGTTCAAACTTTTAAAAAAATAAAATAAATTCAGTTTGGAATTTTTTTTTTAAAAAAATTAATTATAGTTCAAGTCTTTAAAAAAATAAATTTAATTTTGAAATATTTTTTATTTTTTAGGTGTATTTTTTAATTGTTATGTTTCAAATTAATTTTTTTATGTTCAAATAATTTTTTTTTAAATCGGTCTTCAAAATTTAAAATTTAAAATTATGCGATTCGCCGAAAAACCGATCGGAACCGTCGGTTTTGTAACTGGACCGGAACCGGACCTTTTTGGTTCTGTTCCGGTTCCAGTTTTTCTGGAACCGGAATCGCCGGTTCCAGAACCGTGGCCATGCCTACTCCCTCCCTCCTTCTTGCCTGTACTCATTCTATCCCAGGACATCCAATTAATCCCCTTAGTACCCTCTTTTTTCCCTTACCACCAGAACCAGTTCATCATGACAACTCTTTACTAATAGGCACAGGAATTCCAAACACACCCATACAATATGAATGTATAGCCTGAGCCACTGATTTAAGCAACAATTCCCTACTGACTCTTGATAAAAATTTGTTATTCCACCCATTAAGTTTTCATCATAGTCTATCCTTCAGAAACCCAAACAGTCTATCCTTCAAAAACCCAAACAGTTGCTTTTTATTACGACTTATAAGAGACGGAAGACCAAGGTAAGAGCCCCCTAACAAAGGATTATGCACCCCCAAATAATCATAAATAGAATTTTTAAGATCTATATTCACATTGGAGCTAAACATGATTCCCGACTTCTGAAAATTTCCAGACTGCCCGATGCTTTTTCATATTCTACAAGAATACCTTAATTCTAGTTGGCTTTAAACTCGTAGCATGAAAGAAGAAAAGTGAATCGTCGATAAACAATAAATGAGAAATCCTAGGACATTGAGAACCCGCCCGACATCCATGTATCCAACCCCTCCTCTCAGCATCTTGAAGTAGTAAAGAAGGGCCTTTTGCACAAACAAGGTACAAATAAGGCGAAAGGGGATCTCCCTGCCTGAGCCCTCTCTCAAGCACAATCAGCCCTCCTAATCTCCATTAAAATTAACTGTATATCTAATTTCAAAAAAGAGCACAGTCATCCAGCTCACCCATCTATCATAAAAGCCCATTCGCATTCGCAGCAAAATCCATTTTAAAAAATCCCAAACAACCCTATCATATGCCTTGCTAATATCAATTTTAAGAGCACAAGCTCCCCTACTACCACTCTTATTTCTTCTCATATTACAGACAATCTCAAAAGCTACCATCACATTGTCTGTAATCAGACGCCCGGGGACAAAGGCCGACTGACACTCAGAGATAATTCTCTGTAGAGTTGTCTTAAAATGATTAGCAAGAACTTTAGATAAAATTTTGTAAAGGACATTACATAGGGCAATAGATTTATAATCTTTAATACTTTCAGGATTATCAAGTTTAGGGATCAAAACAATTAAAGTTCCAGCCAAACACTAAGGTAAAGTACCTTGTTGAAGCCAGGACCTGCACCCATCTATCACATCCCTACCAATAATATGTGAGAACTTTTGAAAAAATGCTGGATTAAGACCATCAGGGCCCGGGGCTTTATCCGAGTGCATTTGGAAAACAACTTCACAGAATTCCTCATTTGAGAATTCTTTAGTCCAAAAATCATTATCCTCCAGACTGACACTATTCAAAACCAAGCGCAAAACACGACTGTCATCTGACTCCCCCTAGCAAAAATGGTATGAAAATAATCAAGCACCAACTCATGTATTTTTGCAGATTCAAAAAACCACTCGCCGCCATCTCCTCTCAGCTTTTCAATCTTGTTATGCATGCGTCGTGTCTTAATAATAGAGTGGAAATATTTCAAATTTTTGTCACCGTGATTGAAGCAGAAGATTTTTGCATACAGACGTCGTCACAGCTCTTCTTTTACCGAAATCGTACTCCACTCTTCCTTAAGATTTGAAATATGGCTTACCATCGTTCTAATTCCCGTCGACTTCTAAGTGATGTTTTATCAACCTTTTCTTTTTCGAAAAATCCTTATTACAACGTGAACCCCACAGCTTCAAGCTTTCAGTGCCCAATTCCGTTTATCCATAATAACTAGGCCTGTAGGACTATTCCATGAATCTTTCACAACTTGAACACACTCGCATCAGGTAGTTAGGCATTGTCGAATCGAAAAAACCTAGAGGAAGGGATACTGACCTGTGCAGTTATGTCAACAAAAAGAGGAGTGTGATCTGATACTGGTTGTACTAATATAGTGCACACAGCATCGTGAAATAATGTGGACCAACTTGGATTGGCCATAGCTCAGAGCTTTTCCTTGATCTAGTAATCATTACCTCTCTTGCATTTCCAAGTGAAAATCAATCCCATAGAAGGCAAGTCATGAGGTTTGAGTTGCTTAAAGCCTCCTAAAAACCAGTCAATAGTAACCGAGAATGAGGGACACCACTAACCTTCTCTTTTGTAGTAGCAATGTCGTTATAATCACCAATGCATAACCAAGAGAGCTCATGCCTAGCCACTAAAGCCCAAAAGTAAGTTCCTTGAAGGCCTACAATGGCGCCCTTACGGAAAGCAGTAAAAACCCATAAGTCGTTATTCGAAACTCAAATCATCAATCACACAATTAATAAAATTCTATGAGTAGCTATTAATAGTTAATTTGACAGTATTTCTCCAAAAGGTCACCACTTAGTCCCATCCTATCGACTGAAAAAACATCCATCAAAATTAAACATTCTTCATAACACTTCCATTCTCTCCCCATGGACTAATGTCTCCATGAGGAAAATCACGTCTGGCTTATAACCCAAAGCAAAATCTTTGAGTGCGTTTACTGTCCGGGAGTTGCCAAGCCCCCGGCAGTTCCAGCTGAAGATCTTCATGGCTTTCCGCTAACCTGCTTACCAGGATCAGCCACTTTAGATGCACCTATAATCGAAGTTGATAGGTGAGAGCTAACAATTGAATCCTTAGGTTTAGAAATAGAAGTAGCAGAAGTGTGCAAATTATTCATGGGTCTGTTCTTTGCTTCAACTGGTTGTGTCCCCCCCTTCTCTTCTCCCAACCCACCATTAATGTCATGATCAACGCTAGCGTTATCTGTGTCGATAGAACCTCCATCATGCTTGTTGATGTCTATGTTTTCAGGTAAACCATAAAAGATATTTTTGAAGCCGTGTGATTTTAGTGTAAAGTTGTCAACATTAGAATACCCCATATCGATTCCCCTTGATCCTGGTACCTCAATAGTACCTTCCTCCTGTAACCAGTAGCTTTGTGTTTGAGACATTCGATGGTTAGGAACTCACAAGTGATCATCCCACTCTAGTTTCAAATATTCCTTTGCCTCATGCAACATAATCTCACAAAACGAATTAGTGTGCCCTAATTTCCCACGCAAGTAACAAAAGACCGATAATCTCTCGTAGCGAAACTGGACGTCGTAAACATTACCCTTCGAATCAACAACTTTCTTTCTTCATTTCAGAGGCTATCGGATATCCAGCCTAACTCTAATGCGCATATATTTATGGGAGGGTTTAGAACTGCTACGAGCATCATATTCGATGAAGGCACCCATAAAATTTCCCAGTGCCATAACCACTGCTTCGCATGAACCCAACCAGTAGGTCATGTAGTTGCACCCAAAAATCCGAAAATAGTAAAGGAACATGCATCGCATCTTCCCCATCCTTTATCGAACTCTATACTAAAAGATGGCGATTAGATGTCCATGGAGCACCATTGATAGCCCTCTCCTAGTCAACATTGTTATGAAAATGGAACAAGAATTGCCTCGCACCCTGATCCATTATGGTTACTCCCCCAACGGGTGCCACAAATCAGCAAAAACAGTTTCATGTTTTGGAAGTTTACAGAAGTGTAGGTAAGAAAGCTACCCACCTACAAAATTCATAAGTTTCCACCAGTGCTGCTTTCCTAAGACTAATAGAGATCTCCTTTTCCTCATTTGCAGAGAGAGATAGATGATCAAAGTCCCACTCCATAGGGAAAAATGCCAAAACCCTAGCAAGACCCTAAAAACGAGAGATGCTACTAGAGCATACGAGCCGCCAAAGTTAGTATTTGGATTATCTTATTCTTACCAAAATATTACACCAATTTCCAATGGAAGTATCTTTTTGACTTTCCATTTGTAACAACTGTTTGTTTCTATCAATTTTAAAGTGTTAAATCAAAACATAGACAATAACAAAATAATACCAAACAAAGAATTTGTGCCAAGTATGCTGTAATCAACAATTTAACTCGAAAGCTGCAATTATCTCTTGTGTTGCATATAATATGAAAAATCACATATATAAAATAAATAAATAAACAAACAAATAATTTGTTAACATAAATTGTCGACATTTAGCACCCGGGCAAAAAGAGAGATATAATGGCATCCATTTTATGGATTTTTTTTAAAATATAACCACTGAGGCACTCTTGCGTCTCCTTCTCAAGCTATAGGTTTCCTTCGATTACAACAGCCATTTGAATCAATTTAACAAAACAATCATTCGAGATACTATGTGCAATCAGGGATAAAGCAAGGATATGAGAGAAAAATAATATAAAATTAATTAAATAAAGATTGTATCGAGGAGAAGAGGGCAAGATGATTGAAAGTTGGTTAAAATCTCTCAATGGCCAAGGTTCTCTCATTGTTCACCTTCTCTATAAGGTAGCTTCATCTCCATGTGTAATTTATCTATCATGATGATTCCAATTTCTAATGAACGACCTTCTTTTAGCAACCTATTTATTTAACTACAAATTGAAACCATTGAACCAATAAGCAAATAGCCAACATAAAAAAATATAAAAAGGTCTGCAAAAAGATTGTAATAAAAAAAGGCAAAATATTTCACAGTTGAACTGAAGAACAACATAAACAAAATGCATTATATTTCATAATTGAAATTAAAAAAGACATAATGCATTATATTTCACAATTGAAATTAAAAAAAAAGACATAAATAAAATAAATTTATAAAGGGAAATAGAGAAGAAGAGAATTACTGGTTTAAAAGAAAAGGATGGTGATAAGCAACTAGTAGTAGAGGCAAAAGCGTGAGACTCGACATAGAGAGATCCTTTAAGGAAAGAGAGAGTTGAACAATGCAATTTATAGAGAGAAAAATAAAGAGATGGGATAGATTTAGATCATCTCTCAAAGTTTAAAATTTAATATAATGTTTTTGTTGTAGATAATTTGTAATAATTCTATAATTATTTAATATTAAGACCAATCAAATCATAGTAAATAGAATAAAATTTAAAAGAAAATTTAAAATTTTGTAAAAAAAGATAAATAGAAATATTGAACATATAGAGAACGTCTTGAACTTATTTTTTGGTTTAGGATATATATACTAAAAGTACATATTTAAAAAAATATGATAATAAAGAAAGAAAAGCAAGAGAGAGAAAGAAGAATGCTTCAAAATACCAATGCTAGAGTAGGAAATTTTTTTTTTTAATTATTTAATTGAAGTGATATAATTATGGGTGTACATTTGGTTGGTTCGATTAACCATTTATCGAATTTGCATCTACTGATTTACCAATTGAGTATTTGTTGTTCACCAGCTAATTTAAATATGAACAAAACTTTCTGTTTACAAATTTATCGATGGAGTTACACCGTTCGACCGATTTATCAAACATATAAGGATTGACTTTTAAGAAAAATGAAATGATGTCATTTGGAGTAAATCGATACATCGGGAATTTTGAATTTTTTGAATACTTTACCGAACTTTTTGCCTTTTATTGAATTTGGTCCAAAAAATTTACTAACTATTTATTATTTACCAAATCATTTTTATTGAATAATCTCGGTTCGGCTCGGTAAATTTATAATTATCGACGTTTGGCACCCCTAAACATAATTTACTAAGTAGATTAATACGTAAGTTTTAAATTAATTTATTCGAAAAGAATGTAGTTTTTCAAATGAAATATTTTTCTATTTTAGTATCATATTAGTATTTCCTCTGACCAATTTTCATTTGATTAGCTTTTGATAAAAAATTAAAGTTACTGACTAAGAAATAATGAAACTCATTGTAAAAAGACATCTCCAAACATGTGTAATGATATTATGCATTATCTTGGGGTAAAAGGAATTCAACACCACTCTAAATACGTGGGTCTTCCAGCATGACAGCGCAAAGTAAGAAAGTAATTTTCAAAAGTATTCTGTGACAGTATTTAGCACAAAGTTAATGGCTAGAAAGAAAGAGCATTATCGAAAGTAGGTAAAGAGATCCTCATTAGGTCAAGCTATACCAAATTATCAAAAGTAGGTAATGAGTTGTTTCTTCTTCCTATGGAAACTTATTAAAAAATTGAATTGTTAATTTTCAAATTTTGGTGGGGTCAATGAAGCAAAGGAAAAAAGAATTCATTGGTGTTCATGTAACAAGCTTTGTGCTTCCAAGAAGATGAGAGGAATTGGTTTTTGAAATATTCATGCCTTCAATCTAGCTTTTCTTGCTAAACAATGTTGACAATTGTTTAAGAACTCGGATTTTCTTTTAGCTAGATGTCTTAAGGCTCGCTACTATCTAAGAACATCTTTGTTAGAGGTGAAAAAAGGTTATTACACCCAGTTATGCTTGGAGAAGTCTCATGGAATCTAAATGAATAATTAAAAATGGCTCTCAATGTCTAGTTGATAATGGAGACTTAATTCATATTTGGCTAGATAAGTGGCTCCGGAGACAACCTGATTTTGGAATATGCTCTTCAATAACTCAGTTGGGGGAAGAAGCTTAAGTACAGGATTTGATTGATACTAAAATTTTCTGTTAGAATTTGGATTTGCTTGACGCCACCTTTGTTCCTACTGAAGCTAATTTGATCAAGGTTATTCCTCTTAGCCATCAGCAAGTGATAGATTCCATTATTTGGAATCCTATAAATAATGGCTTGTATACAGTGAAAAGCAACTATCACTTAGCTTTGATGAAATTATTCCTAAGGTTTAGCTTCTTCATCTTCTCCAATTGATTCTTCTCTTTGGAATAAGGTATGGAGCCTTCATATTCCCCCTAAAATTAAACACTTATTTTTTCGAGCTTTCAAAAACTATTTATCAATCTTGACATCTTTAGCTCTTCGAAGAATTTGCGTTGATACTGTGTATGAAGTGTATGGGATGGTTGTCGAATCTGAAATGCATGTTCTCAAGGAATGTGTCTTGGCGAAGTAGGTCTGGAAACTTATCCCGCTTTTTTTAGATACAACTCTTTTAGCTTCAGATAATGCTTTCAATTGGTTTAAGATGTTATTGGCTGGGTTTGATGATGCTCAAACAAAGATCTTTGTTGTGATTGAATGGGTCATATGGAAGGTTCGAAACAGCTTGCGAGTCCAGCATAAATCTTCAATGGAACTGCAGATGTGCAGATGGGATTATCACTATTATTTGAAATCAAATCTCTGCAAACAATAGGCCTGGTTAATGTTTCTATAGATAATCAAGTCCCAAACATAGCAAGCGTTCTCCTCCCCAAATTGAGTGTTTCACAGTAAATTCAGATACAGCTTTAAATATTAGAGTGGGTGCATCCTTGGATTTGTCATCTGAAATGAATTTGATGAGGTTGTGGGAGTGGTGGTACAAATTTTATGTCCTTCCTGATCATGTTGAAGTCGAAGCGGCCATTTTTGGTGTCTCGAAAACTGTGAAGATGGGGCTCAACCAAATTGTATTTGAATCTGATTCTTTAATCATGATTCATACCTTTAAAAAAAATATATATGTTCGTATAATGAATGCGGAATTCGGTTAAGAGAACTTGATAGTTTTATTAGAAGATGTCAATTTTGTTTTTTTTTTTTTTTTTTTTTTTTTTTTTTTTTTTTTTTTTTTTTTTTTTTTTTTTTTTTTTTTTTTTTTTTTTTTTTTTTTTTTTTTTTTTTTTTTTTTTTTTTTGTTGTTATGCTCATGTTAAGAGAGAGCTTAATGTTGCTGCTCACGTATTAAGCAAGTTCACTTGGAAAGGATATGGAATCAGGACAGGGGCGACCCCAAAAACTTAATAAGTGGGGTCAATTAAATATAAATATAAATATAAATATAAATATAAATGGGTTTAAATTGTAATAAAAAGAAATGAAAATGCTTATTAGGTTTCTATCCGACTGACTCCACTAAAAACTATTACAAACAAATTGTATGGGGTGGTCTTAAGCTTCATCAAGTAAAATATATAATTTGAAAACTTTATAATGTTATCTAATAATCAAAATATTATAAATATATGAAATGATTCAATATAATTTATAAATCTCCATTCATTCCTTTAAATAATGTATATATAAATTTTCAAAATTATTAACAGTTTAAAAATTATTTTACAGTATAAATTAATTATAATTGATTAAGTTTTTTAAATTTTGTTTAGAATTAAAAAGTGTAAGATATTAAGTTAGAAGGGTCAATTTGCCACTCGAACTTAGGATGAAACTACAATTTGTCCATATTTGACCATTTTCAACACAAAACACATGAGCTTGCACAAACAGTACAAATTAATCCTTTTTATCTAGGTCAGCATGCGTATACTATAAATAGCTCATAAAGTGCCTCAATAATATTTCTTATTGCTTTGTGGGCACCGATTCATTTACTTACCTCATATCTTGTTATAATTGGGTGAGAAAAATTTCCCCCTAAATCGTTTTGCTTAGTGAAGTAAAATGATTTCAAGAGAGAATTTAGGTTAAACAAATAGTTTGAAAGACTTGGTGCGAGGGTGGCTGTAAGGAGAGAAAGTAAGGATTGCATTTCTAACTCCATTATTCTTTTCACCAGTTAGTGTTCCAAGTATGCATTTCTAACTTTATTGTTCTTCTTTATTATCCTTTGTTGTTTTTTAAAGGATATCATCGTTTGCTTTTGAAACTAATTATTACCAAATGCACTTTAGGGTTTCATGCATATGTTATTTGTCATTAAACACCATTTGTGATATTTCAATAAAATTGTTATAGTGGACATTGATAGGGTATTAAAAAATTAGGCTATTTGTGGTAAATGTTGTTGTTAAGGAATTTTTAATTTGTTATTGTATTTCTTTATCTTACAGTATGGTGACCCATATTAACATGAATATAAGGGTCCACCATTGGGGGTTTTTAAAGTCAGAAATGGGAGATTGAAATATGAAGGTGAGGTTATATATACATTCAATATCAATGACATTGATTTTATTAGTTATGGAAGATTATGTAAGATGGTAGGGCAGTATGGTTATGGGGGAAATTTTAAGACTCACTGGTTGCCAAAGGGAAGTTCAATGTCAGATGGGTTGATTCTCATAGAAAATGAGGGTACTATGCATGACATGTTGGGTTGTGGTTATGACGAGGATGATGATGTCCATGTATATGTGGAACACAGAGTTGATATACCAGATATAACATCTGAAGTGCATATGTTGCCTACAAATAAGGATATGAATGCTGAAAATCAGAACAGAGCATCTAATAATGAATGCAATGCTCATAATGGTTCTGAAAATGTGGACAGTAATGGCAATGGGGTAAGGTAAGTCGATATTGGTATAGAGACAGGGTAAAATGACGAATATGAAGAAGTGGAATTAGATCATGATTACCATTCAAATATAGGCAATGAAGAACTTAGAGCTGCGAGAGAAAATTTTAGAACTTTTTATGCAAATGAAAATGTTAATGATGAAGAAGACAATGATGGAGATGGACTTGAACCTACAACTAAGGAAGCCAATGTACCGGAAGCTGATCTTAAACCTTAGGAAATATCCTCTGACGAACTATGGCAGGGAGGTGGAGAAGAACAACATGAGAATGGTTATGATTTAGCTGATAATGGTGAAATAGAGGAATCATCAGGTGATGAAGAGCATGACAATGTGAGAACGAAGAAGGTAAAGAGAACACATCATGACCCCAAATGTCAAGCGCCTTCTTTTATGGTTGGGATGGTGTTTACAAATGCAGCAAAGTTCAAAGATGCATACATAATATATGCAATTCATAGAGGGGTGGAAATTGATTTTGAAATGAATGAGGCTAATAGGGTTAGAGCGAAGTGCACATTTCAGTGATGCCCATAGGTTATATTTGCATCAACGGAGGTAGTACTAAGGATTTCAGCATTAAGACATATGTACACCAACATAAATGCTTTAGGGTTTTTTTTTTTTTTTTTTAAAAAAAAAGAGACACCACATAAATGCTTTTAGGGTTTTTTTTTTTTTTTTTTTAAAGGGTTTTTTTTTTTTTTTTTTAAAAAAAAAGAGTAACCATAAAATTTCGAGTTGACTATTTCAGACCCACACTTCACAAATATCCAAAAACCAAAGCAAAAGACATGATTAAGCAAGCAAAAAACCAACTAAAGGTGAATGTAGCCTATAGTATGGCAAGAAAAGTGAAGAAAAATTTAAAAATGGGATTTGAGGGAGACTATAATGTAGAGTATACGAAGGACATCAGAATGCAGGTACAAATGCTAATACTTTAGCTGCAAATGCAAATATTGAAAGAAGGGCATCAAGGCCAACTAGAGGCATCATAATTGAAGAACCTGTGGCTGGGATGGAAATGTCTCATCTTGAATCCAACAATTTTGGTAAAGGGAAGGCAAAGGCAAGACCTTTTTTCACCAGCAAATCCAAAAATAAGAGAAATAACACTTTTGCTATAGGCCTATACTATAATGAGGAAAGAGGGAGTGTTCATTGGAATGTGAGTGTTTAATTCTATTTACTTCATGAATGATTGAATTAAAAATAGTTGATTAGATTCTTTATAAATAATTACATTAAAAATGATTGAATATGTGCTTCATAAATGATTGAGTTAAAAATGATTGATTATATGCTTTGTGTTGTTTTAATAATTTATTCATTAAACCATCCTAGTATGTGGTATGAGAGTATATTACACTTAACCAACCTGATACTAGCTAAACAACAGAGGAAGGTAATGACATGCACACATATGAATATATATGACCACGATCCAAGATATGGTGAATTCCAAGCTAATGGGTTGATGTGGAATGGAACTCCCAGCTATCACAATGAGGCAATTGTATGAGCAACAAAGGAATCTCAGATTCAAAGGCAAGCAAGGTAGTAGCAATAAGGTGAAAGAATAAGATTTCCTTGTAAACGTTGTACACACACTGCAGCTTGTATTATTAGTCAATTTATATACAATTACAGATGAGGCCCCAATATCAGATTGTTGAAGAGCCAACAAACAGAATCCCTATAAACTAGGATAGTTTACAACAGGTTTGACTAAACAAATATCTCTATAGAAAGGGAATTTACAATAGAAATTTGACTTGAATAGATGCACACCAGATACAGCTAGGTAGGCACCAGATTACAGCTAGGTAGCTGCTTATCAACCCCCCCCCCCAACAAACTGAGGGAGAAACAACCTTCAGTTTGGAACTTTCAAATCAAGGAAAACCGATTCTTTGGACCAATGGTCTTTTAATATATTCAGCCAGCTGATCAGTTGTTAGAGATGTAAGGGAAACTTCGAAAGGTTTCTTTTCTTTCGAACCTGATCTCGAACAAAATGAAAATCAAGTTCAAGGTGTTTAGACCGAGCATGAAATACTGGATTGGCGCAAGATAGGTTAGCCGAAACTTATCACACCAAATATTGTGGAGGAGGAAGAACAGATTGGCTTAAGTTCTTGAAGAAGGGACCTGTAACTGTTATTCGTCGGAAAATCCCCCGAGGACCCGAGAAAACATCCTTTTTGTGGTTTTTGATTAAAAATGTTTTGTGTTTGATGCAGTGCCGATAATCGGTCTTATAAACAATTTTGCAGTCGCCACCCATTGTTTAGGCAATGGACCGTTTTTATTAAAAATGACTTCATTTAAACCCAATTTTATTTTAAGGCCCAAATTATTTTTTAAAAGACTGGTCAGGCGCACAAATGCGATTCTGGGTAAGGAATTTGGGTACGCCGCCCGTTGAAAGCGGACGCCCGAAAAACCGGCCTCATTATTTAACCTACGATTTTCTAATATTTTAAATTAGAAAAGCGGAATTATCTTATTTACTAAACCCAACCCAAATAAATCGGCCGAGTCCATATTTGGAAAATTATTTAATCGTTCCAAACAATCTAACTATCACATTGGCCAAACAAATCTAACTATCACATGGCAATTATTCAAATCAAAGCAATTAAATCAAAGCAATTAAACCAAATAAATAAAAAGACCCGCTCTTGCCTTATGGTTTAAGGCGCGTGACAAACCGGATTCAAAAATATATATACAGATCGAATCAAAAATTAAATCCATAAACCAATGAAAATAAAACCATACATAATTATTATTTAATATCTAAATCACACTTTAATCTTATATTTTTAATTTAATTTTTGCATTCAACCAAAAATTATAAAATCTACACAAATAAATATACAAAATCACATTTTAGTATTTTAAGCTTCATTAGACTATGATCTGTTCATATTTGGGCGTTCGATTAGATTTTTTATTTTTTATTGCCAAAATTTATATTTTTTATTATTATTTCTGGAAAAAATTTAGATGAATAGTACTTGTTCATCGATGAACAAACAGTTACTGTCATCGATCATTTCCTTGGAAAAATTAATGAATAGTGCGTGAATAGTACATGAATAGTGTTCGTGAAACAGTTTTATTATGAATAGTAAGTGAACAGTGCGTAATAGTATCTGATTTCTGAAAAATCAAGAACATTTACTGTTCATCAATGAAACAAAACAGTTACAATTCATCGATTCATTTCTTGGGAAAATCGATGAAACAGTTACGTGTTCATCGATGAACATCTTACGTAATTTTTGCCCAGATCCATTTTTAAGTTTTTTTACATCATTTCTTGTTTAAATTATGATTGTAAGGACATATAAAATGGTTCAAATATGAACAGAATATAATTTAAAGAAGCTCAAATCACTAAAATCACAAAAATTAATAAAAAACAACAAAAATATGTAAAAAAAAAATACAAACAATGTTTAAAGAAATTAACCTGATCCTCAGATTGAGGATTGTAAAATGGATCAAAATGTCCAGAAGCTTCGTTTCCAAGGATTGATGTGTTCTTTTTTTATTTTTAATTTTTTCTTTTTCACTGGTTTTTAATCACCTAAAATTGATATCTAAGCCAATTTCTCTTCAAATCACTCATAAAAGAATTTTTGGAGAGAAATGTTGGCAGTTCACAATGTAATTTTTTAGGGTTTTTTTGCCGTTTAATGGAGTTGTGAAGTTGTGTGTGAAGTAGTAGTGTGTAGTAGTGAAAATTGTGAAAAGAGAATGAATTTATAGAGCTAGGGTTAGGACTGTAGCAAACGGTACTGTAGCACACGGTCGGGCTACTTGTAGCGCGCAGCTACTCTCCCCTTTTTTTTAATTTATTTAATTAATTATTTATTTTTTTTTGTTTAAAATCCTATGGATTAAAAGGGCTTCTAGATAGCATTAATCCATTCATCCTTTGTGTCCTCATCGGATCAGGCGGGCATAAAAAAACACGCTGTTCACAGTTTGCCCCCCCACCTTGCATTGATTGCAATAAAACAATGATGTTAAAGTGGCCACTTGACGCGCCTTCGATCTTTGGGTTATTTCTGGTGATCATCTTCAAAGCTCGTTTTTGATTTGGCTTTTGAAGAACACCTTCGAAACTCGGTCTGATTTGGCTCGAAGGGTTCTGGTGCTGTGTCGATTTGATCATCTGGGTTAACGTCCAAAGCTTCAGTCTAATCGGCTTTGTCGGCTCCCGGTCAGATCTGTAATTCAACTCCAAAAGCTCGGTCTGATTGGCTTTGAAGTCACCTCCGAAGCGCGGGTCTGATTGGCTCGAAGGATTTTGGTGTTGTTGATTTGATCGTCTGGGACACCATCCCAAAGCTCAGTCTATCGGCTTGTCCAGCTTCCCGTCGATATCTGTTACATCAACTCAAAGCCGGGTCTGATTGGCTTAGAAGTCCTCACCTCGCGAAGCGCGGTCTTTTGATGGGCTCGAAGGATTTGGTTGTGTTTGATATTGATCGTCCTGGACACATCCAAAGCTCAGTCTGATCGGCTTTGTCAGCTCCCGTCGGATCTGTGGATCAACTCCAAAGCTCAGTCTGATTTTGGCTTTGAAGTCACCTTCGGAAGCGCGGTCTGATTGGCTCGAAGGATTTTTGGTTCAGTTGTTGATTGACGTCTGGACACATCCAAAGCTCAGTCTGAATCGGCTTTGGTCGTCCCGTCGGATCTGTGATCACTCCGAAGCGCGGTCTGATTAGGCTCGAAGGATCCTTTGGTAGTGTTGATTGCATCGTCTGGGACACATCAAAGCTCAGTCTATTTCGGCTTGTCAGCTCCCGATCGGATCTGGTGATTAACTCCAAAGCTCGGTCTGATTGGCTTTGAAGTCACCTCCGAAAGCGCGGTCTGATTGGCCTTGAATTACCTCTGAAAGCGCAGTTTGATTGGCTTCAGATGATTTTGTTTAAATTGACCTGGAAGGCTCCAGTCGGACTACATCAACATTTCTTAATAAGCATCGGCAGTCATCTGGCCACGTCCAGGGTTCTGTTGAGACGAGCAATTTCTGTGTACAAACAGATCAGCTTTGCAATACATCATTAGAATTAAAATCCGAACAGCTTTGAAACACATCATCTTTGTTTGGCGGGACCAAGGAACGATTTCTGTATGCAAACAAATCTCGCTTGGTGGGACTAAAGGGCTATTTCTGTGTACAAACAGATTTTGCTAAGTTTCTGTATACAAACAGATTTTGGTGGGACTAAATAGCGATTTTTGTATACAAACAGATTTCGCTTTATGGGTCCAAAGAGCAATTTCTGTATACAAACAGATTTTGCTAAATTTCTGTATACAAACAACAGATTTTGGTGGGACCAAATAGCGATTTTCTGCTAAAACAAACAGATTTTCGCTTTATGGGTTCCAAAGAGCATTTACCTGTATACAAACAAATTTTGCTTTTGCATTTCTGTATAAAAGAAAATACCTTCGAGGTTCGGTTTGACTGGATTGAAGGATTTTGATTGAATTGACCTAAAGGCTCCAGTCGGACTACATCAGCATTCTGTGTACAAACAGATTTGAGCGTCAGCGGTCATCAGGCCACGTCCAGGGTTCTGTTGAGAAAAGTAATTCCTGTGTACAAAAAGATCAACTTTGCAATACATTAGTTGAATTAAAATCCAAATAGCTTTAAAATGCATCATCATTGTTGGTGGGACTAAAGGAAGATTTTTGTATGCAAACAGATTTCGCTTGGTGGGACTAAAGGGCAATTTTTGTGTAAAAACAGATTTTGCTTAATTTTTGTATACAAACAGATAGGACCAAATAGCAATTTCTGTGTAAAAACATAGTTCGCTTTGTGAGGTCAAAGAGCAATTTCTGTGTAAAAACAGATTTTGCTTGATTTCTGTATAAAAATAGATGGGACCAAATAGTTATTTCTGTGTAAAAAACAGATTTCGCTTTGTGCAGTCAAAGAGCAATTTCTGATTGTAAAAAACATAGTTGCTTGCTTTCTGTTATAAAAACAGATGGGACCAGGACCAAACAGCTATTTCTGTGTAAAAACAAATTTCGGTTTGTGAGGTCAAAGAGCAATTTCTGTGTAAAAACAGATTTTGCTTGATTTCTGTATAAAAACAGATGGGACCAAATAGCTATTTCTGTGCAAAAACAGATTTCGCTTTGTGAGGTCAAAGTGCAACTTCTGTGTAAAAACAGCTTTTGCTTGATTTCTGTATAAAAACAGATGGGACCAAATAGCTATTTTTGTGTAAAAACAGATTTCGATTTGTGAGGTCAAAGAGCAATTTCTGTATACAAGCATGGTGGGATCAAATAGCAATTTCTGTATACAAACAGATTTTGCATTTGTTAAATGTTGGGGCGTCAACGGCTTCGAGAAACCATCACCTGTTGTCCTGAAAACATTTTCAAAAGAAAAGAGCAATTTCTGTGTACAAATAGATCTTGCCTTTATTAAATGTTGGAGCATCACATGCCCCCATGTATTAGAAATCATAAACTTTGAAATTTGAAATTTTGCATCAGGACAAAAGTTTTTATTTTTGCCCCCAGTCTGGAATTCTGTCCCGAGACCAAAAATATTATCTTTTTAAGCAAACCTTGAAAATTTTATTTTCATTTTCATTTTTTTTATTTTCCATTTCATTTTTCATTCATTTTTTTTTTTTTAGCGAATTTTCAGGTATACCATCCTGATGCGGTTGTTGAAAGAAAACTTACCTGCTAGAGGGTAATAAGAAAACTTACCTGCTAGAGGGTAATTTGGTAGATTTGGTGATTTTGCCCCTTGTGTGGCAAGCCGCACACCGACTCCAAATTGATTGATTTTTTTTATTATTTTTTATGAATAGTTCCAGCAGTTCTCTCTTTATTGGTTTCTGTTTCCTCCACTTAAAGACAGTAAAAGGCAACAACAAATATTTTCTTTCGAAATTATTTGCTGGATTAGCATTTGGGCCTCCTGCCCTTGGAAAAAAATGAAAGCACATCAAAGTGGATTATTTGACTAGGGACGAAAATTTAAAAAATGGGGTGACCATTTTATCACCTGCCATATTCAAAACAAAATATGCAATTCTCTCATGTATGCATGAACCTATTTAAGTGTTAGGGATTTCTATTCAGTGTGACCATGCTCGAGTGGAGTATTTTCCTAGAGTGGGTTAGGCCGACCACTTTTCCTACCTTATCAGGATCTGTCATCTCCAAGGGAAATCACACTTCCTTACGAACATAGGCGTCACGTGGATCCTCGGAGACCGTGCTTCACTGATCCGCTCCCGCGCTCTAACAGGGATTTTATTCATGGTTTTTCTTTATCAATCCTTCCAAGGAAATCACCGAGAAAATAGCATTTGACCTCCTGATCGCCGTCTAGAAGAATCCAACACCCGGGCAGGACCAACAGCGAAACATCTTCAAAACTAATGAGCAAATTCTGAGCAAATAAGCAGAGAGGAAGGTCTTATAATCAACAATCATACCCTAGAAACAAAAGGGAAGAAAAATCCGAAAATCAAGCTCTTTGTTGATCTTACTTCTTTCAACATGATACAGTTTTTTTTTTAATACAATAGTCGTTTATTCTAACTACACATTCGCCTATTCTCCTTCTAGTCAGGTTTATGGCATTAAGCAACCAATTGCAAGTATGTCACAAATGCATGGCATAGATTTCGCATTTAAACTAAGCACCATGCGTTAATCTCAAAGTTTTTCTCTTCTTTTCTTTCTTTTTCTCTTTTTTTTTATTTATTTTTTAAACTCTAACTTTTGCCTAGGCCGCCCTTTACGGGTTTTCAACCTAACGAGCTCATTTCTTACCTAGGTCACCCTTTCGGGTTTTTTAACGATCCGACTAGAAGGTTTTTTTACTTTCCGAGTGACCATTCAGCGGCACCCTCGTCCAAAGGTTTCTGAATACTTGAACAGTCTATGCCAGTTGGGTCTGAATTTCCCTCCAGGGATGACGTTCTGCTGGAAGTGAGACCATGTCTGTAAACTATGTGATGAGGAAGCACCATAGCGACAAAAAAATGTTCTGCTAGCCACTTGGTTTTGGCAGTCAGAGAATAAAACAGACCTCTTTGGAAGATTTTCATTTTCTTTTTTATTTTTATTATTTTTTTTGGAAAAACTCACTTTTTTTTATTTTTTTTTTTTTTTTTTTGTTCTTTTTTTTTTGTCTGTAAAGGAATAACATCCCATTCTTGTAGCACTGTTGATCAGAACATCTATATATGGAAGAGGGAAGCCGTCTTTGGGCGAGGTTGTAGTAGACACAGGCTGTTAGTCTCCCATCTTTCTTGAGCATAGGGACTATGTTTACTAACCACTCAGGGTAATGCACCACCTTCAAGAAACTTGCATCTGGCTACTTCTGAACTTTTAATCTTGATCTTGTCTTGCCACTTTTGTCTGACCGGTCTTCTTTTCCGCTTCATTGGCTGCATATTTGGATTAGTAGGGATGACATGCTCTGTAATTGGCTTATTGACCCCCGGTATATCAGCATAACTATAGACGAAGACTTCTGAATTCCGCTTACGACATTCTTGGAGATCGTTTCTAAACTCAAGTTTAAAGTCTGATCCGATTTCAATTATTTTGAGATCTTCGATGGTGCTTGGGTTAAATGAAAAATGATGCAATGCATTTATGCCAATTATGCGTGTGGTATAATCAATGCCATGAACATAACAATCAGGAGAAACAAGAAAATAAGTAATCAAAATGCACTTTCATTGATTAAAATGGTAAATGAAATTCATCCAAATTGTTCCCAAAGCAACACTCAGAAAAACAAACAAAATAAGGTTAAGAGCTTGTTCAATATAGCTACTTTGTGGGTACCGGGAGCATCCTCGGTCTCTGGAGCAGCTTTTTCTTTCACCTTTGTGCGTTGACATCTTCAGCATCTTCCTCTCAGCTTCCTCTACATCTTCCATTTCAGTCATCCCGAACGCTTAGCACACATCCTCTCTTCCAACCCCGCCTCTGCCAGTATCAGCTCCTCAGGCAAATTGCTTCCAACTGCATTAATTGATCCACCTGTTAAAGACTCATGAGGTGGATAGTTATATTGATACTGCGGTAGAGGATTATTCCATGTGCTCGGCTTATTACGCTCATTAGGCTTAGTGATCTTCCCACTATCTATCAAATCTTGTATAGCGACCCTGAGCTGGAAGCAATTATTAGTAGAATGGCCTTTGCACTGATGGTATTCACAGTTTTGATCCATAAACCTACCCCGAATAGGTTTAGACGGATTAATTGGTAGCTTAGACAATACGCCATTCCTGATGCAGGATCTCATGACTGTGCTTAAGTGCTTAAGGGCCTTGCCCAAATCAGTGAATTCTCCTTCTCACTTCTTCGTTAACAGCTTCCATTTGATTACTACTCCCCGGCTTGGTTTGCAGCTGGCGATTTTTCCAGCATTTCCTGTCACCATTAAGAAGTCCGGTATTGCCAAATCCCTCTATTTCTTCTTCTTTTTCTCCTGTACAACTCCTCTATATTTCAACCAGCGCTTTGAACTTAGAGAAAAATCAGTGAGTGGTTGGGTTAACATCCTCCCTTAAAAAGGGCAACAGGCTCCTACTGAAGGATTCTGATTAACTCTTTTATCCTTCGGCCTTGTCTGAAACCCTGTACAAACTTTGTTCTCCATCTCCTGTAGTAGTCAGGAAAAAGCTTTCATCCTTACCTTGTTCTTAAACCCTCTAAATCACGCAAACCGAACTCGTCCACTTCTCATCGGTCTTTGAAATGCTTGAGAAAAACAGTCTGGTAATGGATCCAATTCTTCTGAATCTCCTCATCTTAAACCCATTCATAACCACCTCAGATAGTCCTTATGTAATGTTTGCGGAATGCTCGCCAAAACATCTTCCTCATTTGTACCGGGTTCATTCCGGTTCATCTGAGAGACTCAGAGAAATTCAGACAGGTGAGAACGGGGATCATTGTCTCCTTCGAAGTATGCTTGAATGTTTTGAATGAGGTGGAGCTGGTCGGGTGCAAAACATACCCAGTTATATGAAAGTTGGTGACCGGGTCTTTTCCCTTTACTGCAGCCATTTTGTCAAATCTATCTTTCAGTTCGGCAAGTTGCTTGAGCACATCATTCTCGATAGGGGTAGCATTTCTCACAGAAGTCTGATTATCTGACACAGGTTCTGGAATTTGCCTCTCTTCAACCACAGGTTGGCTGCTTGAAGGGGGAGTAGTTTGGTTTTGGGTTTTGGGCCCTATCTTGGGCTGAGGCGCGGCTAGAGCAGCGGCTACAATCTGAGCAATAGTTCTTATCTGGGCTTGAGAGAACCCGGGCTCATCCCCTATATCATCTGCCATTTCTACTAAATCTGAATCAGAGTCTGAATTCGATGAACTTGGATAACTCACTGAACTGACTGGAATAAACTCGGGGATTGGGGATGTTCTGACTAGGCGTTGACCAGGGCGTCGGTTCCAAGTTCTCGAAGCAATTTCCCGAGGTGGATCAATTTTGACTGAAAAAGGACCTGAGTTAAAGGGGGTTCTGTATGTATGCATGAAGTATATAAACACATAGCAGCACATAGGATGAGAAATGCAAGTCTAATGCGGTAGGAAATAAAGATCTCCCTTTTGACGACCTGGACCTAAAATTCGGCATGCATACATAACAATAATTTATTTTGTAATTTAAACATCTCCCGGCATTATCTGTCGTCGACCGTTTCCTTTTGGATTTTTACGGTCAGCTATTTTCTCTCTAATCCCTAATATTTGCCTTGGAAATGAAAAAATTTCTAAGCGGGATATTTGTTTTTTATTTTATTATTATTTTTTAAATTTTTGTTTGTCCTTACTTTTTTGCCTTGAACAGACTGGTTCCCAGGCAGATACCAATTTTTTTTTTTTTTTTTTTTTTTGCAATCTCACACTCATTTTCAAATTTAATGCCAAGAAATTGTGAAAATTCAAAGGAATCCTCAAACCCTTTATAAAATTTTCCCTTTTTTTTTTCTTTTTTTTGGGTTATTTCAATTCACTATAAACAATTGCATTATGTTATTTATCTCTCTCTTTT
>NW_023591781.1:1112732-1169836 GCF_014843425.1 Jatropha curcas
GGGAGAGGAATAGAATTGATATGTTTGTGTTTCCTCCCTTTTCCCTTGCCTTTAACGACCACACCGACTTTGAGGTTTTCTCTTGCCCAATTAATAATGAATAATAAGATATAATTTTGGAAAATTGAATAAAGAATTAGAGAGAATATAACTTAATAAAAGAGATTGTGAGTAAGAAGAATAAATGATATATAGAGTGGCGTGTGGTATATATGTAAGAGAGAGTAAGTAGAGAGTTGGTAGTAATTGTAGAGAGAGTAGTGGAGAGTTAAGTTTTTGTAATGAATTTGGTAAATAAATGGAGGTATTTATATAATAAAATCCAAAAAATATTTTTTCCAAATACCCTTGAAACTGCGTTTGGTAGCGATTTATGGTGTTGGGAGGGTAATTAAAGAGATTTCACACAGAAAATTTAAATAAAAAAAAACAGTTGACAAGTTTATAACGATAGAACGCTGGTTGAAACCGGCGGTTTCACGGGGGACGCGGTTCTAGTCGGTTCCGACCGGTTCTCTGGAACGCGGTTTGGTTCTAGAAAATTTGAACCGGAATCGAATTCTCCGGTCGGCCAGGTTCCGATTCTCGTTCCGGTTACGGTTCCGGACGGTTCGAACCGACTGTTCGGTTTCCCGGAACTGTATAGGCCATGTCAGTTTGTGACGAGATGTTTGAAATGTAAAAGTAAAACAGAAATCAATGCCAGCTGGGTTGGCTTCATCAATAAAGTGCCTAAAAATGGGAAGGGATAGATCACGATGGATTTTGTTCTGGATTACCTCAGAGCAGCGGAAGCATGATGCAGTATGGGTAATTGTAGCAGATTACTAAGTTTCGCGGGAACTTTCTACCAGTCAGATGGAGCTATTCTCTGAAGTTTTAGCAGAAATTTATGTGAGATAGTTTTCGACTACATAAGTTATATCATTATTTGATCTGATGCACGGTTTACATCAAAGTTTTGGGGTAACTGCAGGAAGCTATCAGGAACGAAACTGCGATTTGCACTGCATTTCCATCCTCAGACAGACTGGCCAATCAGAGAGAGGTAATTCAATCCTGGAAAATGATGAGATCATATGTTATAGAATTTGAAGGCAGTGGGAAAATATGTACATCTCAAAGGAATTTGCCTATTAAAACAATTATCAAATCGAGCACAAGATGGCACCATATGAAGCGTTGTATGGTAAGACGATGCAGGACACCTGTGGTTGGACATAAGTTAATGGAGAAGAAGATTTTGGTCCAGTTTGGTTTAGAGAAACAGAATAGAAAGTGGAAACTTCATCCAGAAAACGGTTGAAAGAAGCAAGTGATCGACAAAAGTCTATGCTGATTTTAAAGAGAAAGGCATTGAGCTATTCGGTTGGCGGATAAAGTATTTCTGAAAATTTTCAACCATGGAAAAAGATCTAAGGTTTGGACGAAGGGTAAGCTTAGCCTAGTTTTTCATTGTTCACTACGAGGTTGTCTGAATGTGTAGGACCAAATTAGCCTATCGCCTTTTAGCGTTACCTTCAACCTTAGAATTGGATTCATAATGTCTTTCACGTAATCAATGTTTTAAGGAAATACAGATAGACCCAGTCACATGTTGGTTATCAGCAGAAGAGATTGAAATTCAGCCGATCTCAACTTATGAAGAAGAACCAGTCAGATGCCTAGCCAGAGAAATTAAAGAGTCTGCGGAACAAGAAAATAGCATTGGTAAAGTTCTTTGGAGAATCATAAAATAGAAGAAGCAACTTGGGAATCTAAGAACCATGCGACAACAGTAATCCGCAATTGGTTCAATACAGGTAAAGCTTCGGGATGAAGTTTTTAATTTAGGAGGGAGAACTGTGACATCCTAACAGAGTTGAGTTGAGTTGAGCTGAACCAAAATCTGGTTCAAGCCATTAGAGTCCAGAGTGTGGATAGGTGGGATTACTATAATCATGATAAGAAGTGATTTGATTTGCATGAAGTAAAAAATTAAGCATAAGATTAGGACTTACTGCCTACAATATAAAGCTGGGGTATTAAGTTGTAAAACCTTTTGACAATTGAGGTACCATTTTTGGGGTAATTTTCACATAAAAAATCAATCTGATATTTTGATAGCCTACCCGTGATTTTCATGTCCACTTTCCCATTTTCATCTTTGTCTTCATCTTCCTTCATCTCCTTCCTTCCCTTCCTTTCTTCCATCCCATTTTCATGGTAGTTAGGCCTTAAACTTCAAACTTCTATCTATCCAAGTAAGCAAACCTTCTTGAATTTCAATAATTGAATCATTTGGTGATAATGTTTAGAGTATTCATAATAATTCTTATTTATAGGTGGAAGTGAGCTCAAAGGTAGTAGAATAAGGAAGCTAAAAAAGAAGAACTATCAAGCTTTTTTGGAGTGAAGGTTTGATATCTCTTGTCATTTACCAATTTCTTTTGCATGAAGCAAACCTTGGTGTGGTGTGTTTGATAAGGAAAAATATGGTTTGCTTAATGTTTGAGTGAGAGGAACTGGAAATCGGGTGAG
Organism: Jatropha curcas; assembly: GCF_014843425.1. The sequence continues at coordinate 1,115,253 of NW_023591781.1, forward strand.
AAAGCATGGATGAAATTCGAAATAAATGAGTAACTATTGAGTTTATACTGAAATAGGTTTTTGCTGGAAAACTTTTTTACAGTGGAATTAGGTAGTTTGGCATAGAAGAGCTATTTGTTCCTCTTATGTGTTTAGCTTCATGGGTTTTTGGAAATATCACCCAAATCGGAGTTATGATTGAGAGAAATTATGACCAAAATAGTAACATGACTGCGCAGCTGGAAAACACGACACGAGTGCGCTCGCGAATTTCATGTCGAGCTCGCGAATTGTCCTGTAAAATCTCTCTGACTCTCATTTTGCACCTCTCGCGTCGCCGAATTTCATGGCGCGCCTCACGAAATTTGGCCTGTAACTCTCTGACCCTCTTAATGTGCTTCTCGCGCTCGCGACTTGGGCATGGGTCTCGCGAATTGTGTTCTGATGCTCTTTTGCGACCTCATTTTCTAATGCAATTGTGTCCTTTGCCTTCAACCTTGTATGCCTCTAATCATTTTTAAAATATCAAGACAACATGAGGAACATATATCAAAACAACATCAAGCATGCAAATGGATGTGAAACCAGGTAAACAATATGGTTTATGAAGTTATGCAAAATGTAATATGCTTTTTTGTGTTAGACTATTGACATACCGATATTATGCTCCATTGAGGTTAGGTGAAACCACGTAGATAAGGCTATGTCGCGACATACGGATAGCAATCTAACGCCAGCATACAGTTGGTACTCCGGCTACAAGGCCGTCTGACGTGAATATGAACTTATAATAATGGCCATAGCGCCCAGTCATACAGTAATTCATCCAGTTTCAATACAGTTCTTCTTATCAATTGGTTTCACTATAACCTTATGGAGCCATACAATTTTATTGACTACAAATTGCATAATCAATACAGGTAATAATGAGCCAGCAAGTACGGATAATGGAAATATCCTGATATGTGTGCTTTACATGGTTCCTTTATCCAATATGTTTACATGTTTATTGCTTAATATGTATGTGCTACTTATGTTCTTTAATAAGTTGAGATATCCACTGAGCTTTATTTGCTCAGGGAGTTACTCTGTTTAACTCAGAGGTTTTGGGACTGGACCGTAGAGGAGTTCAGCTTACAACTGCTGCAGTTCATGCTTTGCGAAGACCCAGTCCTTCAGGGTAGCTACTCATTTTGAATATTTTGATTCTGTCTAGTCCTTAATCATGTCCAATGTAATAGGGCACACAGTTGGCCATTATCAGTTTGAACACTAGTAATCATGTCCTGTAAATGTTAAGTACATATCCTATATTTCCTAATGTAAAACAGCATCAGCATGATGATAATAGTCAAGTATACATTATGATATCAGGATGACAAGGGCATAAATCAACCAGATTGTAGAGTCTAGGCTCGGTTCATTCGGGTTAATGGGTGGACCGGGAAGGGGATGTTACAGCTTCCATCTAGTATTTTTATAAAATTGGCTTTAATCTTTCTATATCTTGTGAACAATTGAAAGAGAGAAGCAAATATAATAGGTGGCGCTTGTGTCTAGAAGCCGTGAAAGATGTTGCTGTTTATAAGAAGAATCAAACAGAGATTCCTATTGTGTTGTCCAGGATAGATATTTGTAACTTCAGTGGCTGCATTTTGTTTTGTAGGAAGTCTTATAAACATTTATTGGACACATGAGCTGTATTGTCAGTTGTTCTACTAGGTCATATCTGGTTGTTCTTGTATAAAGAAAGCAAACTTCAAGTGTTTGATAATGGTGGGTAAAGAACATATTTGAATTTTTTCTGAGCATTAGAGATCTTTGCAGAAAAATTACTAGAATCACATAGATTAGTAGAGGTTCATTGCATTATTCCTTAAAGTTGAAAAATTAGGAGGGTAACCATGCTTTTGTAACAATGTCTCTGCTGTATGCCTTGGTTTACCAACAATAAGTGCAAAACTTAGTTTTCTTGTTTTTAATCTGATTCTTTTCTATTCATCTGAGAAGAGTAATGCTTGAATAGGCAATCTAAAATCCATTACCACTAATTCTATGGCCAAAAGCAATTGTGGGTTCCAATTTATTTCATAAGAAGTTTGTTACAACTAGTGTTTTGCCTAAAAGATTTATTTTTAATAGGCCTTTGATCAAATTTTATGTAATAAATAATGCCTCTCTAGTTGTACTAACCAGAGAAAAAACCTTTAATTCAATAGATAACAGAGGGTCTTGCATTTCATTACTTGAGATTTAGCATGTGCATATTGATCCATTCAAGGCCCTTTAAACAACCTAAATCAAAATCATTCCTCCATATAGTCTTGAACACATTAATTAACACCACAAGAATAAGGGGTAACACAAGAACAATAGGTAAGACCTAAAATTGAGAAACTCATACCAAGATTTCAAATTGAGTAAAATATTAGTTACAGACAACTCTCCTTACTTAAAACTAGAAATTTTTCTTTAGAGAATTTTGAGATTCATAATACATCAACTTGAGAAACAATGATCTTACTGATCATTCCATAGATCAAATGCCTGTCAATCCATAATAATACTTTATGCAATTAGGGAAGACAAAGATCTTGTGATCAAGATTAGAACCATGGTGTTTTCATCTCTCGCTAAGTAGAGTAATAGGATCACTTTGAGATGGTGGAGGCAATGAACGATCGACAAACACCAATTTTGGTTCTTTTGGAAATTAGCGCCACCTCAATGGCTTCGGCCAAATGAGTGGTAATTAGAATTAGAAAGAATAGGTGAGACCAAGACCAGAGAAGGATTTTGGAGGTGATCATTGGCCATTTTACTTCAAAGATTTGAGAACAAGAAATAAGTAAGAATGATTCAACAAATATCAAAGGCAGACCTTGAATCCCAAAACTCATAAAGAATAACGAATACTGAGAGCTTTTGCAAATCAAATTAAGGAGGAGATATATTGCTACTGATAAACCATAACAGAGATGTCCAGAGAAAACAAATTGGAAAAATTCTTGAAGAATTTTCATTGAATGAGAAAAGAATCTGTTTTCATGTATAATAAGCTTTTTTAGCTTTATTTTCGTTACAGGCTTCCTAGAGTAAGGAAGTTGTTTTTCGCATCTCTAACTAAACCTCGCCAGCTATGATTTCTATCGAACCAACTGGTATATAATACTAACAGATCACACTAATAAATCATTTAACTTGTTCTGTGTTTTCTAAAACTCCCCGTTTTTGTGGCTAAACCTCTACGTTTTGCTTATCTGTTTAATGCTTTAGCCATTGTTGGTCTATATTGATGATTGTTTAATCACTAGTGCAATCATAGAGTTGATTCAATAAGTTTAAGCCTTTTGCATAACAAGTTCAACATTCAAGGACTTATGGTTATGCAAAGCATTCCTAGGCGTTGAGATTGAAAGATCTTCACAAGGTATATATTTGTCACACACACAAGTTCATGCCTTGATTACTAAACTGATGCCAATTTGATTGAAATGCTGCATCATTCACATACTCCATTAATTCAAAGGTCAGAAACTTATTGCTGATCATGAGTACTGCTATGTAGAGCCAGTAAGCTCGATCTTGAACCTTACAGAAAGATTAATTGGTAGATTTTAATATCTGATCAAGACCAAGGGCAGATATAACTTTTGCTGTGGCATAACGTTAAGTTAATTCATCGTAACACAACTTTCACTGGTCAACGATGAATGTAGCCAGTCGCAGCCTTAAATATATTTGAAAGGCTCTCCTAGCAAAGGCTTATTCCTTCCCTCGTTTTGGTGAAATTTCAAATGCATGCATCCACATGAATGCAAATTGGGCATCTTGTAAAGAAACTAGAAGATGCGATAACTCAGGTTTTGTATTTTTTTGGGAACCTGCTCTTGTCTCTTAGAAGTCTAAGATAGCTAAACTATCAGCCGATCTAGTGCTGAAGCCAAAATTAGGAGCAATGAAAAGTTCCGTGGTTTGTGGAATTGAAATGGATAATCTTCATCTTGTTGAAGATTTTCACCTTCCCATTTCACTTCAAACTTCCCTTTCACTGTGACAACAAGGCAACATTGGCATATAGTTGCTAATCCTGTTTACATGGCGGTACAAAACACCTTGCATTGAATTGTCATGTGGTGAGAGAACATCTTTCAGCCGATCCCCATTATACTTTCTCACACCTCCACTTCAACATCAGAAGCAGACATCTTTAAACTAAATCCTTGGTCACTATTTCTTTTAGTTTTCTTCTCTCCAAGCTGGGATTGGGTTGAATTTTTCCTCCAACACCAGCTTGAGGGGAGCTGTTGAGTAATATTTAGCAAATACATAGTCCCCCCTAAACTTGACAAATTTACCCCTACGAACACCCTCCAACTTTTGCAGGGGAACCAATTATGCACTGAAGTAAAAAAATTTGCACCAATTTAACCAACCTTTCCATGCCTGGCAACGGGTTAGGATAAGTAAAGGGAAAGTGGGAACCCAAATTTATTTACACTTGACAATTTTTAAAAAAATAAAAAATTAATTGGTTTTGTTTTGTTGATTTTTGTTGGTTTTGTTGTTTTAAAAAAGTAAAATTGGCAAGAATGTATTTAAAAATAAAAACAAAATAACGTTGCTAGTAAGGATTTTCTCAAGATCCCATTCTAACAACTTTCAAGAGATAACTGTGTTCGTTAAAGTAATTGCTTGATAGTAAATTTCAAAACTTCTTTTTATGTAAATCTGGATAGTGCTGCTTAAAAAAAAACAAAAGAGAGAGGGAGAGAGAGAAAAGAACCATCAAATTTCTATTAAATTATACAACTAAATGCACTATTTCGCTTCTTTAATTTGACAGATTGTGCATTTAAAAAACCTACTACTAGTATAATCCTTCCTAGACTAGTTAACTCAAATCTTACAACTAAAGATGATTGGTAAAATCAGTAAGTTTTATAGCTTTTTAATAAATTCTTTATTTTTATTTCCCGAAGGTCCAAGAACATGATTCCAATTAACATGCAACTTCCATTTTTCACAGCAGAACTTTAAAATTTTGATAAATATAATAAATTTGATAAAATTTCTAATTGAAGACTTAAAGTTTCAACTAGGCTCAAGATATATCTTCTAAACATAAATAATGTAGGTGTTGGGATTATATATGATCCCGAAAATGCCGCCTGCGAAAAAATGCTCAAATAATTACATTATTGGATATTAAAAACGATCGAATTCACCCGAAATAATAACCACGGTAAAATTAAATAATTACCGCAAAATGCCAGATGAAAAATAAGGAAACGAGATTTACGTGGTTTCACCCTTCAACTGTTATGGGGCTCGTCCACCGGGACAAAAACTTCAAATAATTTCTTCTACTAAAAATAGTAGGTACAAAGATCTACAAAAATAGTGGTACTCAAGTGTTTCCAAAACAACCAAAACAATTACAATACCTCACTATTTTCTGTCTTTCCCAAATTTAAAGAAACTTTTCCTAAATTTTTCCTACACTCAATTGTGGTATTCCTATTCTATTGTTTTTTGTACATAGTTCAGGGAAAGGCAGAAGGGGACGCGTGAATTAACCGCATCCATTACGCGTCCACCAATGGATGCGTTAATCACGCGTCCATTTTTCCTTTCTATTCTTCATTCAATGTGTGTGGGTCCCAGCGACGTTTGATCTCTTCTTTTTTTTTTCTTTGACCAACAATAAAAAGCGTGTTGTTTTTTATTTTTTTTTCTTTTCAAATGTGTGTGGGTCCCACATGTCGAGGACCCACATCAAATCCTTCTCCCGAACTACCATGGTGGGACTACTTCTCATTCTTGCCCGCTTTGGACGCCATGTGAGTTTGAACTTCTCCCTTCGGAACGATCTTTGTCATATAACTCTGCAGCATTTTCTGTCTAGTGGATTTTCGCAACTGGAACTGTATCTCTTCAATGGTAAATTAAAGCCAAATGATATCTTACATCATATGGTTTTCGTCCTGTGCCATGATACATAGTATTTTTGCTCAAGTCTAACGCACTTTGACTATCAACAAATAAACTATACTATCTCTAACTGCAACACCCAAATTCTTGAAAGAATCGTTTAACCAAAAGCATTCCTTTCCTGCCTTCCATTGCTGCAACGCACTCTGCTTCAGTCGTGATAATGAAACACATTTTTGTAAATCTTGATTGCATGAAATGCTCCCCCTGAGAAATGTAAATAGGTTATCCTAATGTTAAATTTTCTTTCAATCAAGATCATCGGCCATCATTCTGCAAATCTGTGTAGCCAACAAGTTGCAAGTCCTTTTCCTCAGCCTCCAAAGTTAAACATAACTTTAAAGTTCCTCTTTGGTAATCTGAAGATCCACTTTCATTGCTTTCCCAATGTGTCTCTGGGGAATTTGATAGAAAACTCGACCTTCTCAACGCCAACATGCATGAGCGATATCTGGTCTCGTCACACCATTGCGATCATCAACCTTCCGACGCTGAGGAATATGGAAACATTGACATATCTCCCTTTTTCTTTCTCTATTGATGGGTCAGGATTTCCTTACTCACTTGAAGTGAGCGGCAAGCGGAGTGCTAACTGGTTTTAAGCATTCTCATATTGAACCTCTCTCAGAACTTCATTCAATATATTTTTCCTTAGCGATAACCATAACCTGCAGGACTTTCTATCTCGGATAATCTCCATTCCAAGAATCACCTTGACGATCCCAAATCCTTTCATGTCAAAATGCCTTTAACAAAATCACTTTTAACCTGCTAATCATGTGTGCATCTTGGTCCAAATGATTAGCATATCATCAAACATATCAAAGAAAGAATGATAAATTTTACCATCAGGCGAATTTTTGGCATATAAACATGGATCTGCATCTGTCCTTTTGGATCCTGTCACCATGAAAGAATCAAACTTTTATACATTTTGTCCCGCGGTGCTTGTTTCAACTCGTACAAAGCTCTTCTTCAGCGAAAACAATGTCCTCTTTTTCCCCTTGACCTTGAATCCTTCTGGTCTGTTCCCTATAGATTTCTTTTCTAGATCCCATGCAAGAATGCGGTCTTTACATCAAGCAAGCTGCTCCCAACTCAAGTTCAAACTGGCTACTAGACCTAGCACAACTCGAATAGAACTCATTTCATAACTGGTGAAAAATCTCAATTTAAAGTCAACTACCTTTTCCTTTTGAGTAAAGCCCTTGACGACCAAGTCGAGCTTTGTATCTCACTAGATTGCCCATCATCTTTCTTCAGTTTGTAACACCCATTTGTTCTTGAGTGTTCTCTTCCCTTTTGGAAGTTTCACCAGCTCATATGCTGTCATTCCTTTTTCAAAGAATTCATCTCTTCTTTGCATGGCCTTTGTCAAACAAAATCTTGTCTTTGCAAGATTGCAAACATCATGGAAGTCTCTCTAGCTCCCCCTCATCAGTAATCAAATGTTAAATCAGAACTAGGGTACCTGTAGATGGTTGGCAAAATTCTCGGTTGACCTTCTTAACTGAAGGTTCAACCTCCTTTAGTGGACATGGGGGTTCTGGCTCGCCCCTGCTCAACCACCCTCTGCATAACTATATTATCTACAATTGTCTCTTGATCCCCTAAACCGACTGGCTCTTCTTCTTTCTCATTTTGATTCTGATTCCTCCTCCTGTGGCAGTCACTGTAGGAAATGCTTCCTAGTCGTAATGTCAACAACACCATCACTGTGGATTCTCACAAGTTGTTATCTGCCACGTTCTCATTCTTCTGTGGAATACTACATCTGGCTTCCGGACAACTTTCTTTTCAACTGGGTACACAACTATAGCCAAACTCTTCGTATCCATAACCAACAAAAAGTGCAGGAAATGAATTGTCATCAAGCTTTGAATCTTTGCTCCTTTGGAACATGCATAAATGCCTTGCACGCCAAATACTCTCATGATGAGAATATGAAATATCTTCTAACCCTGCCAGACCTTGTCCGGGATATCAAAATCGTGTTAAAGTAGTCGGTTGATTAGGTATACAGCAGTATTGCCAGCTTCTCCCCAAAATGGCTTAGGTACGTTGGCCATTTGAGCATGGATCTTGAACTCTTTTCAATAATGGTGCGATTCATCGTCAGCACGCCGAATGTTTGAGACGTACCAGGAACTATTTTTCAATGCCTGATTACGTGCCTGACTAACAACTAATCTCTAAACTCCTTAAAGAATATACTCACCAAACCAAAACCTTCAATGCCACTCCAGTCTCCCTTTCCACCATTGCATGGAATTGTTGAAAGTGCTTGAATACTTGGTCTTTTGTGCGCAACAAATATATCCATGTCTTCCGTGAGAAATCATCAATGAGGGTAAGAAAATACCTACTTCTTCCAAGTGATTCTAGCTCCATGGGACCACATACGTCAGAATGTACCAACTCCAACTTGTTGTCTCTCCTTCTAGAGCTTTTCAAAAATGAGACCCGATATTGCTTCCCAAACAAACAATAATAATAAGGGTTTATTTTACCTTTGGCTAATGGTATGAGGGACTTCTTAGCCAACATATTCAACCCTTTCTCACTAATGTGTGCCAGTCGCCTATGCCACAAATTTGGTGAAGCATCATCTGTATGCGCTAGTCGCCTATGCCACAAATTTGGTGAAGCATCATCTTCAACTGTATTCAGTTGACCCGCACATTTTATTGCGTGCGTCTTATACAGCGAGCAACATAATTTTCCTCTCGCTACCACCAAAGAGCCTTTGGTGAGTTTCCAATTACTGTCACCTGTATGATGGTGATAGCCTTCCTTGCCCACTACACTCACAGACAACAGGTTCAACCAAAGATCAGGAATATGTCTTACATTTTTAAGTGTTATTATGCACCCGACACTTGTTTTTATGCAGATATCATCGATTCTCACCACTTGCGAGACACTATTATTTCCCATTTTAATAGTGCCAAAGTCTCCTGCTTTATAAGTGGAAAAGTATTCAATTTTTGGAACACAGTGTTATGAAGCACCGGAGTCTACTATCCACTCGGTAACTACATCTCCAACATGACAGCAATCTGCATCATGATTGACTAAAGTCACCTCACCATCTTCTCCTGAGACTGTAGTAGATCTATTTTTGTCATTCTCCTGTCTTCCGTTTGCATGCTCCTATTTGAGTAATGACAAGTTCTTTTGAGATGACTCTCCTTACCGCAAATGACTCTCCTTGACCGCAAGGTAAACATTTTTCTCAATACTCTTTTGGACTTTGGATCTACCACTGACTTTACAATGCCGCTCGACCTCTACTGCTTGCTACGGCCCTATTCTCGTGTATAAGGGGCTTGTGAAACTGGTACTCGGAGGTAGGACAACATCTCGTTGTTCGTCTTTTAGTTCTTCAGTAAGTAAGTATAGATTCTTTACGCAATAGACATTGTTTTGTACAGAAATAGAGACATGCCATTTGGGAGCGAGTTACTCCAATGACACACAAAGACACTCCCAACTATCCGGATAGGAGAATCCCAACAGTAGGCATGACTTTGCATCTCACTTCTAAGGAGCATAGAACCGCTGAACTGCTTAACGGTCAGATATTACAAGTCATCAAAAATCGTTCAGGTGGTTGTTGTTTACATTGATCACTTCCTCTGACAGCTTCAAGTTCAATATCTTCACAGACTTTAAACTTCATAACATGACACAGGACTTTTCCCTTGAGCATTCGTAGCCTGTCGTAACATATTACTCAATAAAATTTCTTTATAGAAGAACTAAATGGGGATCTTTTTCATTTCCTCACAGTGATTGCTACAGGCTAAGCAATGGCTATCCATTGATTTCTCACGTGATTGTACAGGCTAGCATCTATCCATTGGTGTATTGTACCCAATGTCTGCTTTTTTAATTTCTCCCACTGTCTTTGTTTCATTTCTTCTAGCTTTGCACTGTCACCTTCAATTGGATCGTACAGATCTTTGCAATTGAGGTAGTCCTCTATTCTGGATTTTCACATTGAATAATTCGAATCCGTCAATTTGATCATTGCCCCGTCGTTAGCCATGTCAAATTCTGAATCACACAATTTTACTTTTCATGAAATTCACTATTCACGTGAATAGTAACTTTGTAGAAGATTGACAGAATTTACCAACCAAAGGCTCTGATACCAGTTGTTGGGATTATATCTGATCCCGAGTGGAGTCCGTGGAAAAATACTCCAATAATTACGTATTGGATATTAACAATCGAATTCAACAAAAATAATAACCACGGTAAAAATTAAATAATTACCGTAAATGCCAGATGAAAAATAAGGACACTGAGATTTACGTGGTTCACCCTTCTCAACTGTTATGGGGCTATATCCAACGGGACACAAAAACTCACGAATAATTTCTTCTACTAAAAAATAATAAAGGTACGAAAAAGAGATTAACAAAAAATACGTGGTACTCTAAGTGTTTCGCCAAAACACCCCAAAATTACAAATCCTGGCACTATTTTACGTCTCTTTCCCGATTTTAGGAACCTTTTTCGTAAAATTTTCTATCAATTGTGTATTTCCCTATTCTATTTTGTTTTTTTGTACATAGTTTTAGGGAAAATCCTTCCTCCTAGGAGAAAGGGGACAACGTCATTAACGCATCCACTGAAATGGATTGCGTTCTAATCACGCGTCCGATTTTTCCTTCCTATTTTCTTCATTCAACGTGTGTGGGGTCCCACAATATTTGAATCTCTTCTTACGTTTTTTTTATCTTTGACCAACAATAAAAAACATGTTTTTTTTTTTTCCCGATTTTAGGAACCTTTTCCTAAAATTTTCTACACTCAATTGTGTATTCCTATTCTATTTTGTTTTTGTACATAGTTTAGGGAAATCCTTCTCCTAGGAGAAGGGGACACGTCATTAACGCATCCACTGAATGGATGCGTTAATCACGCGTCCATTTTTCCTTCCTATTTTCTTCATTCAAACGTGTGTGGGTCCCACATATTTGAATCTCTTCTTCTTTTTTTTTCTTTGACCAACAATAAAAACATGTTTTTTTTTTTTTTTCTTTTCAAATGTGTGTGGGTCTCACATGTCGGAGGGACCCCACAACATGTAGGTCCTAACAAACAAATTCAACCCAAAAGAATGCATTTGACTAATTATAAGAGAAATTTTTAATATATCAATTTGTTCAAATAGATTCAGAAGTTGTTTTGTGCTCTGAGAATTTGAGTCATCTTTTGTGATTGGGCAAAATGATTCCATTAATTGCCCTATTTTTCTTTAATTTTCTTGGGAAGTACTTTGGTTTTGCTTAATGGGAATAGAAGGGGGGAGAGAGAGGGACTTTTGGATGGGATTTGGTTGCGTATGAGGAGAAAATGGGGACCACAAAAGGGTTACGAGTTAGAGAGATAAAACTTTGTAAAGGAAGTTATATTTTTTATTTTTAAAATTGTCAATGTGTAAATTAAATTGGGTTGCATTTTTATTTACTTATTCTAATCAGTTTTTTTTTTTTTTTAAATACAAGTGCGGTTGCCAGTGTGGGAATGTGTGGAAATGTGTTTAAATTGGCGCAAAATTTTTTTACTTCATGTGCATAATTGGTCCCCGCAAAATCATAGGGTTAATTTGTCAAAATTTAGCGGGAAATCTATATATTTGGCCATTATAATTTATATTTTACTTATTATAGCTTATGAGGCAGAGTTGTAATGATGTGGCAGTAGTTCACGTGAGATAGTATTGTTGATATAGCATATAAATACACTAGCTGTAATCACGTTTTGATACAGATCAATAAAATTAGATATACAATTTTTCTACATTTTCTTTCTCTTCAGTTTTTTCCTTTCATTGCTGCTATTGTATGGATTTTAGATTTCTTTAATGGTCCTCTTTTATGGATCTTGTATTCTATTTCATCAAGTTTATTTTATATACTCCTATTTTAAATGGAATGAATCTATACTTTATTGAAAAAAATAATAGCCATTTAAATATTATAGTGAATCTTTATTCTGAATTTCAGAGAACATTTCAAAAGGAATAATAAGATAGATGGTGCATTAATTTATGCATAATAAATATTTATAATTTATAAAAGTTAGCAATTATAAAAAGTATATAATTAAATTGAATGAAAATAATAGCACTATTTATCTTTATCTCAATAACTTATTATTTATTTAATTGTTTTATGCAAACATAAGCAATACAAATAGGTCAAAATAAATAACAAGTGAGAAGAATGAGTACAAATACGTGCATTGCAGGTTGAAAAAAACTAGTATATATAAAATATGAATAGGGAGAACAATGGATTTCTAAAATACCCCAATTATGTTTATGGATTGATAAAAATATCATTGAGAACTTTAATTTTATTGATTGAAAACTAAAATTAATTTTAAATTTGACCGGTTATGTTAATTTATTATTTTAATCTAACTTCTATAAGGAAGTTTAATCTAATTCTAAATAGAAAATTGTCTAGTTTAGTCTCATTCTAATTAGCAACGTGTCCTATCATACCACTATATATATACACAAAGGTTGATAATATTTATAATATTTTTATTTTGGTATACTATAAATATTAGCTTTTAATGGCATATAATATATTATGGCACATCAATATTATTTTAATTTATTTTACATAATAGATTATCCAAATTAAAAAAACTATTAAAAAATAAAATTATAGGTAATTTAACGTGAACAAACTCTTATTACTACTAAACTAAGAGACTAAATTTATAAACACATAAATATTTTCCACTAGATGATAATTATGAAACTAGGGTTTTCTTCTATATGATATTTTTCCTCAATATGATAACGTGAACAATATAGATTGTCAGAGCAAGCAACAAGAACATACAACCCAAGTTGATAGGTATATCTTTTCCTTCTCTAATTATATGTATTCTACGCAAAACCAAAGGAAGAAATTATTGGATTTGTTTAATGGTTTTTAATTAGGTTTATGCTATCGCAATTTCTAATATTCATAGATTTGTATTTGATCTTATAACACTAAAATTAACTTAACCTCTCCTTTCCCCCACTTTTACTTTAAATCATAGATATCTCTTATTTTAGCGAATTAAAGTAAATTTTTTTTCTAAGACTTTTTAATTTATGCATATATGGTTGGCATAGATAATAAAATTTAAGTTTTAGATACTGTTAAGCTTTTATCAGGTGTACTTCTTGGAGACATGGACATGAAAAAGACAAGTTTGGTACTGACATTTATTAAAGGTCAATTCTTCGATTTCTAGGTTCAACTTCGATAGAATTTATTGTTTTTCTCTAATGCACCATATGTATAATGTATGATCTCTAACATTTAAATTATATAAACCTAAAGACTAGGGGTGGCCACGGTTCTGGAACCACCGATTTTGATTCTGGTCAAAAGGTGAATAAAGAAGAAACTCAGGGTTTTTATTCCAAGAATGTTAATCTTACAACTCGGAGAAGATTAAGTGCTAGCTTAGGCTTTAAGGAGACTACAAATCTAGGAAGTATTTAGGAGTTCCCCTCCTCCATGAAAGGGTCACCAAGCGATCCTATGCTTATTTTATTGATAAAGCCGAGTTCAAATTATCTTCTTAGAAGGTTAGTAGTTTATCCATGGCAGGTAGAGTTACTTTGGCTAATACTATTGTCTCTACCATGCCAATTTATGCCATGCCAATTGTCAAATTGTCTGTGTTACTGTGTCGGGAGATTGAGAAACTTTTCAAAATTTTATTTAGGGATCCACTTTGGTGAAGCGCAAAATTTTGATGGTGCCTTGGAAGGAAGTCTGTAAATTGAAGAAGCTAGGCGGCTCGGGTTTAAAGGTCTGCTGGTACTCAATAAAGCTTTTTTAATGAAGCTTGGTTGGCACATTATTTTTGGGTCCAAAGCTCTTTGGGTGGAAGTTCTTAAAAGGCGTTATAAGATACAGGGGCTTCCTGTGCCGATAAATCTTAATCTTAAAACTAGTTCACCTCGTTGGAGGGACTGGTTGACTGCTGGAAAGATTTGCTTAAAGTATTTCCTAGTCTGTAGGAAGTAGGGAGAAGGTGAGATTTTGGTTAGACAAGTGGGTTGTGGATTATATTATTCTCCTTGATATAGTGTGAAGCCTGTTTGAGCAAACATTCTATATGAGAGTCGATTGTTATGTTATGCAAACTGGTCCATGGGATTAGTCACGCTTTGTTGAGTTTTTCCTATCTCAGCTCTTCCAAATGTTGCTACTGTGTTACCGCCGAATCTTAGTCAAGGCGAGGATGTCCCAATATGGCATTTTTCCAATTCTAAAAACTTTGATATTAAGTCAACTTCTAATTCTCTTGTAGATACCCCTCAAGATCGAAGGGATCATAGCTGCACTACTGTTTGGAATTGGTTGGGTCCGTAACGCATTCGATTGTTTCTTTAGTTAGTACTTAAAAGGAAACTTCTCACTAATCAAGAAAGGTTCCGACGCTATTCTTGTGAGTCTCTGGCTTACGAGTTATGTGTGGGTGGCTCAAAGTTTGTTCTTCATGTGTTAAGGGATTGCACCATTGCTAAACAGGTGTGGTCTTATCTCAATCCTCCTTCACAGGTGTTTTGGAATAGTTTTATGGATGCTCAAGTTTGGGTTTCGAATAACTTTATGGCCTCATTGCACCATGATAATGGTTTTAGCTGGCCCTTAATTTTTATTACTGCATGTTGGAAGATTTAAGGGTCCAGGAATAAAGCCCTCCTTGTGGGAGATTCTCAAAATGCAGTTTCTATAGTTAATAGCATTCATGGGTATGTCTTGGAAGTTTCTGGCATCTCTAAAATACAAGTATTGAATCATGGTGAGAGACCTATAAAATCACAGTAATGGGTCAATTGGTGGCTGCCTTCATTGGGCTTCTTCAAACTTAACGTAGATGGGGCAGTGAAACATGGTCAAGCTTGTGTAGGTGGCTTGATAAGAGATGCATCTACTCGCTGGATTGCAGGTTTTTCGGCCAGCCTAGGGTTGTGTTCAGTACCTTTGGTAGAGTTATAGGGTACCTTTGAAGGTTTGAAGTTTGCAAAGAATTGTGGCATTCATGTGTCGCCTGTTGAATGTGACAGTGAATTAGTTGTGAAGATGATTAAAGGTGATGCATGAATGTGGGAATGTGATGCTATCTCATGTTTATAGAGAGGCTAACAATTGGGCGGATTGGCTAGCAAATTTGGCTCTTTCCCACAGTTTAGGAGTTCATGTGCTTTCAGATTGTCCTTCGGAGCTTCATGCTTGGATTGTTCATGATGCTTCTAGTGTAGCATATTCTAGGTCATATATCTGAAGCTATTTTGCCTTCTTTTTCTACCAAAAAAATATCATTAAGGATAATTTAGTCATATTCTAACTAGAAATTTTTATTTCTATTGATTAATTATATAATATTATAAAAAATAAAAGAAAATTTTAATTCATTCAATTTTTAGTTTCAGAATAATGACTAAAATTATTTGAACTTTTACTAATAATAAAATTCAATTGAGTCAAGCTTGAATATTTTATTTATTGAATCAAAATTTGAATATAAAACTCAAGTAATGTTTTGAATTTTATATTTTCTAATTGAGTTGATGTAATGCCCTAATTTTTCTATGTTGTGAATAATAATTTACCGGTCTGTTAATAGTACTACTCAACCGGGAATTAGTGTTTTTCCTTTCTGAAAAAAATATTATTCATAACTAATATTTTTTATAATAATTTTGGAGCATATATATATTATTTTGATGACTAAGAAAGTAAATTATGAATTTATATGGAGAATTTAAGTAATCGATGAATATTAATTCGAGGTATTTTTAGAAATTAGAAAATTGGAGTATTAAAATTTATTGAATTAAGGTAATGAGATTTGTGGAGAAAAATATAAGGAGTTGTTATAGGATTTAATCCTAGCCTTTGGATCAAAATACCATTGACTCAATCTCCATCATTCATCAACAACTTAGGAAGTTGTTAGAAATTACTAAAATGTCCCCCAAACTTGTACCCCACAATATATATATAGTATTTTTTTTCTTTCCTTTCTTTCTTCTCACTTCTTCATATTTTCTTTCCCCTCTCCCTCTCTCAATTTATTTTCAATTTTCCACAAGATTAAGCTTGATTTAACCCAACCAAATTAAATCCTAGCCCTTGTTCTTGAAGATTTATGCTAATTGTGGAGTTTCACGGTAGAGATTTGGAGAAATTTTGGGAATTTCAATATAGACAAGTAAGTCTTGATTTATGATTTGAGTTTGTTTATTGGTTTAAGTTTGTGTAATTGCGTTTCTTCATCTCCATGGATGCTCTCTTTTTCTTCTTTGCTTTTCTTTGTTTTGATTTTGGATTTCTCTCGGATTAAAGGAAGGTGATCCCTCTAAGTTAGACTAAGGGAAAGCTAAGTGTAATTGGTGATTTCAAGCCTCCTATAGCTTAATTAAGAGGTTAGTGCCTACCAATTTCATCTCCTCTTTCTTCTCTTTGAATTTTCAATTTTCAGGCTTTTTATGAGAATTTGGGGATTTTGTGATTTTTGGCTTGATTGATGTGTGCTAAGTGATTAATTGTATTGGTGATTAATAAGTGTAATTGTAAACTTAAATTAAGAAGAAAACATCTCCCCATTCACTCCCTAGAGGAGGCTGAACCACCTAGGTTATGGGGTTAAGGTTTTCCTTGCTTTCTTGCCACTATAATTTCTTTTATATGATGTTAAACATGTAATTAAAATGTGGTAGAATTATCTTGCATGAATTTCTTTGTTTAGTATTTACATTTGATAGGAAATGGGGGTTTTATGTAAATTATTTGACAATAAATGAGTTAATTGTTTAGACATGATATTAGAAGCTTGTTGTTGGCCATAGTATGTTTAAAATGAAGGAAAAGTATTTCTTTCCCTATGACTTTGGTTTGTTGAAATTTCATGGTTAGTGTACCTAGGTTGTCTTTGCTTTTAAATAATGAAATTTGTTGGAGAAATAATGTTTTGTAAGAAATTATAGTATGGTAAAAATGCCTCTTTCAAATACTTAGGCTTAAGGATTTTTTATGATTTGAAACTTGAGAAATTGTTAACAAATTGAATGAAATTGAGTTAACTATGAATTTCAACATGCTGATGGAAGTATGTGTAAGGTTGTACCATGTTTGAGGTAATGTGAAACCATCTCTTTGATGGAGAAACTCATAATGGTTGAACCTCATGGTTGTGAAGCCTTATGACTTTTCCTTACCTTTGAATGGTAATTTCCCTTAATCTTAATGCTTCTTGTGTAGCTTAAGGTTGGAAGCCATGCCTTTAATGAATGCTTGGAAATTGTGTTCTTTTAATGTCATGAAATTAAGGAATGGAAATTTATATGAGATTTTACATGTCTAAGATGCAATTATGCTTCCATGAGTATAATTAAGGATTTGAACGAAATAGTTGTTAAAAGGAAGGCTTATGTGATAAAAACCCCATATATGCCAAATATGTTTCCTACGACTTGAAACATAGAAGTTTTAAGAATTTGAGTAAGACTTTGCATGTCTATAATGCACGTATGCTTCTTGAATATAATAAGTTTTTGAATGAGTAAAATGAGGAAAGTAAGGCTTTTTTATGCTACAAATGTCTTATATGACTTGTAATTTCCTATGACAAGGCTTTATAATAAAATATTTGCTTTATGGCTTTAATAATTGTATTAAGCTAAGAACCCTTTTATAAATGTGTATTGTTGGCTCAATGGTCAAAATGCTTATCTCGGATTTTGATGATTATTACAAAACAAATAAATTTAAATTATATTATTTGTGCTAATTTTATTTTATGCACCTTTTATAGATATGTGTATTGTTGGCTTCAATGCAAAATGCTATCTCGGATTATTCGAGTGATTATTACAAAATCAACACCTAAAAATTAAAATTATATTAGTGTTGTAAATTTTATTTTATGCAAATTTCTTTGCGAAGGGAAATTTTACCAAGGCAGTCCTCATTGAGAGTGATATATTTCGAAGATCTATAATCTGGCATTAGCGAAACTTTGTAGGATAGAGAAAATGAATAATCATATGAGCAGCACAAAAATTCTCTTTTCTCGCTTCCTCAATCATATTATCGTACCGTTACTCGGGAAATTAATTTGTTTCAAAATAAAATTCCTTTATTTTATTTCGAAAATATTTCTTTAAATCGAAAAGATTTATTTTCCTAAACTAGAGAGATTCCTTTCTAATGTTTTTGGTAATAAAATTCATTCCTTTTTCGAAATATTTTTTTGAAAGATCTAAGTACTTAAAATTATTTTCTTCCCTAAAAATGAAGAGAATATCGTTCGGTTTAGTAAGAACATTTTTCCGCAAAGTAATTCTTTCCAAAATAAATGCTGTCAAAAATCTTTCTAAAGCGAAAATCTTTTCTAAAGGAAAGTGAAAATCGGGTTTTATTCTCTTACCAAAAAGGGGTAAAACAATTTTTGGTAACAAAGATTTTCACATCTTCTAAAGATAAGGAAAGAAGATATTCTGATCTCTTTCCAAAAGGTGACAGCTCCTTTGTTTTTCTATATAAAGGAACATTCACACCTTAAAAATTTTGGTGAAGTAAGAGTAATTGTTTTAAGAGCACTCTCTCTCATTGAACGCATCTTTTTCTCTCAAAACTTACTCTACCCCCATTTTCTTTTCATCTCTATACTTAAACGTCTTTATATTTAAAGAAGAAAAGAATTTTTACAGTTACATTTTCTGTGTTTCTAGATCGATCTTCTTCAATCTGATATACAACTGTTTTTCCTTGCTTATTATAGGCTTTCTTGTCTCGTCTCATTAGATTGTTCAATCGGTATAGCCTAGACATTGCTGCCTATTTGTTAACTTTTGTGTCGTAATAGCTAGTTAGAAAGCTATTGAGATAGAGGTTATCAAGCGACCTTCTCCATGGCTGGACGATCAGCTAATCGTCTTGAACCTCTGATTCTGTACTCTTGCCAAAAACAGAAAAGGCTATGCAGGTTTTACTAGGAACCTTTGGAAAATCTAGTAGGACCCAAAAGAGTCCTAGATATCTAGAGCTGTCATCTTATTCTGAACTGTTGTTATTGTCTTCTTACCTTCAAAAAGATAATCAACCATAGTTCGCAGGATCTCAAGATGCGTCTTGGGAGTGATCGCAGGCGAGTTAGTGCTGAGATCCACGTAAAATCTCTTGTGATCCTTTCTAATTTCTGAAGTTTGCTTGATACTGTCTTTATTTCACTTCTTTTAATGTAGAAACCTAAAAACTTAATGATTAGATGTTCTTAAAACTAATAAGCTTATCTTTTCCTGAACATTTAGGAAACTCTGTATTCTATATAAAGTGAATAACAATGTTCTAACTGTTGTTTTCTGATTTCCCAGGTATATTTTTCACTGGATTTGGGTTTCTAATTAATTGTTTGTTCTAAACTTATATGAGACGTTTCCTGAATCTTTTGAAGCTCCTCAGATTGCATTCAAACACATTTCTATACTATACGTAGTGCCTTCGTGTGGTCAAGAGGCCTCGTGATGATGTACTCTCTTCCTCTGCTGAGTCGTTATTATGGACTTTGGAACAGACACACTGTGAGGGTATAGTACTCCCTAAATCCACGCCTCACAAGAAACCTGGAGAGGTCATTTAAGCACAGGAGAAGCTTGGTGCAATGCAAAGCTCACTTGCTGCATCAGAGTCTATCGTGTCTCCTACCGTATACACTCGCCAAATACCCCTCGGGACACTTAGTCATGACGCAGCCCTGCCGCGTCCACCAAAGTGCCGGGGGGTCACTGGGCTTTAAAGTAGTGCGAATGCGGGTAGGAATGACCTAAAATGATGTGCAGTGGAGATTAAACCAAATGCACCCCCCTCTGGGGTGGGCATTATATATGGCGGGAGCACATGTAGGATAAAGGAACATGGAGGTAGGATGTTAATGCTAGTTAAGAAGAAGAAAATGGTATGATTAACCACATCAAACAGAGGACATCTATTGTCGCGATGACGGGAAAAAAAAAGTGGAAATGAGAAAATGCAAGCAGAGAGGGGAATAGTCGCTCCAGGGTAGAGATGAGGAAGCGGGATGGGGAAATGATAAAAAAGGATGAGGGGGCGAAAAAATGCAGAGCATGATGGGCAAGGGGCGTGGAACTGCTCCGATGAGATAGGTGGACAGGCGAGGATGTGGAGAAGGGGTGAGAGTGGTAAAAAGCGGGAAAATTAAAAAGGCATGAATAGACAGAGATACTTAACAACAGCTAGTAACGTTCAAATATAAGTAAGAAATACTGACCCAAAGGCAAAGAGAGGGACGGACCGTAGGTTGACGGGAAGGGCAAACACGTGATGAGTTCGACATGACGGTAGGCAACCCCCTTACTGACAAAGGTCCCTCGAGGCAGAGATAAAGAAGGAATATGATGAGGGGTAGGAGGGGAGAGCTGGGGATGGCCTCTGATGGAGTATGGTCTGTCAAATGTCGTGAAAACCCGGCAGAAACATGGATTAATCTACTAGGCGTGAGCTAAGCAAGCGAGAGGCGATCCGTAATCGTGTTCAAGGGATAAAGAGGCAAGATGACTGGAGGATATTAAATTCCTTGTGATGAATATCGCTGGACGCTCAATGGCCGGTACAGAATAGGCACGTAGGACATAAAGTAGCGAGAGGTCTGGCAATACCACTGTGAAGACTTATGAATATTCCTTACATGAATGGACGCAAATACTATGAAGTAGTGAGGGACGCTAGTGAGAGAGTGGAGAGATTAAGGGCAAGACCGGAGGATTCAAGTTTGAGCCGGTGAAGGTCCCGGATCTAAGGAGAATGTGCGACGAGCCAGCCCAGAGGGCGAGTAATTTATGTGAGATACAAGGAGAGTAGTTGAGAATGAGCAGTTATCTTGGAGAGTAAAAAACCAGCAGTAGCGTTACCACATACGTGTGAATGGCCTGATTTGGCCTCCAATAGACTAGAAAGAAGGAGAATATTCGAAGAGTGTCCACGGAATAACTAGAAACGAGAATATATGGTGAATCAAAGACAGTCCGGATCGCGGTCACCCAGCTCAGACTGCAGACGCTCTAATGGTAACCGTGGTATAAATTGGCTAGAGGTATAGGTGCATTTCGGAAGCTTAACGGCATTTTCTTGAGTGCATGAGAACAAAGTGTGTGCCACCCAGAACAAGCCCTCGATGGGTGCCCCAGCGCTGATATTATGAGACTTCGAGATAGAGACTGATGATCAGCAGAACTGTGAGCACAAGGCGAACTTACCGCGATAAAGCGGACCACACGAGCAGTCTAGTAAAGACTAGGCTATACCCAGCCCTGTCACAATGCTAATGTGCCTGCGTAGATACTAATAGTGCTAAAGGACACAGACAAAATCGCAACTCCGGCGGATGCGCGATTGGTGCATCCGGCATAGGCTCCAGTGTGAACCGTGAGTGTGCGTTGCGAGGACTACAGGTCGAGTACGTCACGAGGTTGAGCGTTGTACTTACCGAGAGTGATAGAGGACTCTAATGACAAAGGCGTAAATAGCAACCTAAGAAATGTGTACATCAATAAGGTATGACTTATCATAGTAGAGACGGCCTACGTTTAGACCAGTCAAAGTTTATGCACAGACGCTGGTAGTTAAATAGTGGGGTGGGCACTATAATGGGGTGCGTGGAGGTCATTCACATGTATGAAAGATTCGTCGGGGACTATAAGTTCTGGTGCAGACAAGGTTAAGAAATCCGTGCATGTGTTGACGACAACATACCCTTAACAAAATGTGATAGCTGCTGTGGAGATTTCGAGCGCAAACTGATACAACGTAGAGGAGTAGAGGCAGGCGGATTGGTAAGTTGGTAGAGGAGTAGGTGAGAGAACATTGCGTGAACCGGAACGAGAGGGCCACTGTATCATAGCTGTGAGATGGAGGGCATGTGTGAGTGGGCAGTTGACAGTGAGCGTTATTCTTACAAAATTGGTAGATGATGTATGGGTGATGCCAAGGTGGCAGAGGGTGCAGGGTTCCATTTCGTATACATGAAACACTTTGCATGAGATGTAAGAAGTCTTCCACACACATTGGAGAGAAGGATTTATGATAGTTGAATGCATAGGGCAGATGCATAACGACCATATAGTTGAGGTGGAGAAATTCCCATTGTTATTTTCGACTAGTGTAGTGTTAAGGGACGCTGGCTGCAAAGCCTCTCTATCCACCAAACCTGATCTAGGTGTGTGCGTGCGGAGATTAGGAAAAGTTGGTGTGGATTTTGGAAATCTTCGATGTAGAGTAAGTAGCAAGTGCAAGGTGAGTAAGAAGTGATGTTTGGAATGTGACTATTTGTTGAGAAGGGATAGCATGTAGGCACCGAATATAGCGACGTAAGTGACACTACATGATCGGATGATGTATACTAACCATGAAATGTATATAGGACTGAGAGATGAGAAGGTAATATCTTCGTAATACAACGTGGTTTTTCGACTCAATGATCAGGTATTGTGAGTTGAGGAGCTCTTGTCGAGTGATTGTACCTTATACCGCCTTTAACCACCAAGGTGATACATTCGGCCCGTGCGTTTTACTAGATCGATTAATAACACCCAGTGGAATACTATTCTCTAACAGAGGCATCCTTAGTGTAAGTGTGGAGTGAGCAAGAAGCTCTCGCTTGTGCTACCACGTGGTGGAGCACAATTAGCGTTCGTGGCTAGCTTTTGCGATAATCCTATTGCATCGCAATGAAGCAAGTCGGAGAAGGCCCCTTATGCTCAAAGTACCGTGCTATGTTCTTAATTTTTAACATGTGTAAAAGAAACTTAATACCAAAATCACCAAAAAACTGACTTATAGGATACTAGCTCACACGATAGCTTTATATAATGTACGTAGCATAATAGGTGAAATTGAGAGTGCTCAGTAGAATTAGACTAACCTTCCTTATTTCTATAGGACACCAATAGGGATAATACTGACATACATAATGAAATTCACCAATGTAAGAAGGTTGTCACTGTAAATGCACAGTAACTTAGATTACGTGAACAAGATTTGCGAATACAAGATGATAATTAAACAGTAAGACTAGACTCAGTTAAGGTGTTCCCTTGAAATTTTCTATTGCATTATACTTGTCAGAGAGCGTTGAAATGGCGAAAGGGAAAATGGCGGTATGATCAAGGTCTCATGCTCCATATGGTATCATAGTATCCTCCAGATTGTTAAGAAATATGCAAAAATCAGAGAGATCATATCCAATGCATTCAATTATATATTGAGCGTGGGATTGTTTACTCGAGCCTTAAGGGCTCCACATATCTCTATCTATAGGATGCTCTGCACTAATGAGAAAATGTTCATTCACCTATCACCTCCAATACCCCATTCGATATGGTTATTGGGTGATGCTATTTCTTGACTGCTGCTACCTCCTCTCTCAAGATCGATACGAGGAGGGCACTCAATTTCTAAACCTATTTCAAAATTTAAACAAATTCCCGAAATCGCAACACCATTACTCACAATAATCTTCCTTAGCACAGAAGCGTTGCTATCTATAAGATGTATAACCTTTGGAACTACTTATAAATAAAAAAAATTCCATCACCTCTTCCATCTGATATTTCTCCCCTTAAAGAGGTGACTAGGAAGGCAAATAAGATTCAAACTCCCGAAAGGTAACATCCATACTCACAAAGTATCTCCTAGAAGAAGGATGATAACACTTGTATCCTTTTTGAGTAGTAGAGTAACCAACAAACACACACTTCAAGTCTCTAAGATCTAATTTGCTTAGACCATTCTGATGAACAAAGCAAACACAACCAAAGACTTCAGTAGGTACAATATAAGAGTTTTTTCCTTGAAGAACCGCTAATGGAGTTTTAAAATTTAAAGTACGAAGAGGCATACGATTGATAAGGTAAGCAGCAGTCGAAATAGCATCCCCCCAATATGGTTTGGGAAGATTCATAGTGAACATAAGGGGCCTAGCTACTTCCAGTAAATGTCTATTTTTTCTTTCTACTACTCCATTTTGAACACTAGTATTGACACAACTAGTCTAATGAATAATACCATTAGAATCTAAATAGGTACGAAAATCTGGATTCATGTATTCAGTACCATTATCAGTTCTTAGGATTATAACATGCGCATCAAACTGAGTAGAAATCATTTTATGGAAGTTCTAAAAACATGAAAAAACTTAATGTTTTGTTTTCATCAAATAAACCCAAGTAAATCTAGTTCAACAATCAATAAATGTCACAAACCATCTATAACTAGAAAGAGAGACAGTTTTAGTAGGACCCCAAACATCAAAATGAATAGTGGCAAAAGGAATCAAATTTTTATTATTAATTTTAAATTGAGAATCAAGAATGCCTGGCCTTTTTGGAAGTTTCACAAGCATCAACATACTAATGAAATTAAAATACCATTTAGCAAAACCAAATGGAAATAAACGTCCTAAAACAGAAAAAAAAGGGATGTTCCTAATCTCATATGCCGATTAAATTATAACTTCATGGAAGGATTCTAGAATTCCTAACAAAGCTTGACTGTACCCATAATTTGAAAAAACGACAAACATCATCCAAACAGTACAAGTCCACTTCGCGCCAAATCTACCACTACCAATCGTTTCTCCCCGTGTTCATTCTTGAAATATAAAATTGAGTAGGTAAAAATTACTGGCAATTAAAGTGCTTTTGTGATTAATCTAATAGATAACAGAGTTGATAATAGGAAATCATAAGAACATCGAAGAACAGGAGAGAGTTAATAGGAAGTACAAAGTCAATAGAACTGTCCAGCAATTAGTACTAAGGACATCCGCAATGCGAATTTTTGTTCATGTGCCTTGATGACTGAAATATAAATGTTTTATAGAGCTTGTTGTATGTTTATTTGCTCCTGAATCTATAACCCACGAGGGTTTTGCAATTTTTGCAAGAAAGGTAAGGAAAGCATTACTAGAATTAACAAAATTAGAGGCTGCAGTCTGAGTTGAGGACGGATCAAGCTATGACAACAATCGTTTTAGGGACTGAATCTCCTTATCAGAAAAGCTCCCAGTAGTAGATGGTTCCTCAGATAAAGCTCCACTATCAAATATGTGTGCCTGTGATCTAGAAGAACTGACCCTCTATCCTCCACGCCCTTTAGTTGGGCGCGCTTTCCTCCACGCCCCTTAGTTGGGCGTCCATGTAATTTCCAGCAGAACTCCTTAGTGTGCTTGTTCTTACCGCAATAGTCACAAAATAATTGATCTCAATCTGAAAAACTGCTCTTTTCTCTTGCAGAATAAGCAATCAACCCTACTTTGTCAATGGTAGATTTGTGAACCATAGCGTTCCTCCTAGTCTCCTTTTACTTTACAAATGAGTATGCTTGTCGTTGGACTCGAATCTAATCATACTCGTTATTTAGGCCAGCCAGAAAATCATACACACGTTCTACTTCAATCAACTTCTGAACTTGAGTTGCATCATTAGTACAACTGAGCGCGATCATCAAGTACATCTTGCTGAAATCTTGATAATAATCCATTTTTCGCTGCCATAACCCACTAAGTTCAGCAAAAATACTGAGCCATAGTCAGATCTCCCTAGCTTCGGTCATGAACTTTTTGTCGCCAATATACCTCTGAGATAGTTTTCCAAATTTGTGGAAATATGTCTATGAAGCAGCATCCCATGTCTTCTTAGCTGTATCAAGAAAATATCCTCGCGGAAATAGTTGGCCTGCATGGAATTTATTAACCAAGACATAATAAGAGAATTCGTCGGATTCCACTTGTTAAAGGCCAAGATCTGTCGAAAGTGGTTTAATTGCTCCACCATCAAGGTATCCCTGAAACCTCCTACTTCAATGAGATAAGAAACAAGACCAGACGCAAGCTAGTAGTTTTCATCTATTTGTTCCATCTAACTTCACTGGACTAATCTGAAGTGAGGGGCTCTCTGAGTGAAAAACCATATCTACCTTCTTTCCATCAACCATATCTTAAAAAAAACTTAAACGGCAGCAGTAGTAAAAGGCAGCAGCAGCAGTGGTGGAAATAAACCAAAAAAGGGAAAAAATTCCAAAAGGCAAAACTGGTGCTGAAGAACCAATAGGTCTGAGTTGCCACACTAAGTCGAGGTCGCCGGAACAAGAATTGTCGACAGAGCTTGCCGGAAACAGCCGCACGCACCAGCGCGTGAAGAATAGTCAGAATCTTCCGGAGGCACACGTGCACATGCGCGTGGTCGGACGGTGACACGGTTTGGATGGAGTGCCGATCAGCGGTCGTTCTTCCTTCTGAGACGGGCGATGACGACCAACTCCCACTTTCAGTGCTGCTGTGTGTATCTCAGACCACTTCACAAACTGAAACCGTTGTCAAAAAATTCACGGCAATGGCTCTGATACCATGTAGAAATTAAAAGAAAGAATATGTTGTATTTCTTTCAATTGTGTTATATATTTCAACCTCTACTCCACCATATATATACAAAAAATTGTTCAAATATAAGAAGTAATCTAAATTGAAATAAACATAAACTAGGAAACACAATCTTTACACTAATTAGGAATAAACCTAAACTAGGAAACACAATATTTACTTTAATCACAAAGATTTCAACACTATCTAAATACTATTTATGGTTATTAGATTTTGTTAAGTGTATACACTTGGTATAGACTAGTTTTTTGTATGGCGTGCGTTGCAAGTTGACTATACTCGTTATATATATTTTTTATATATAATATAAATATATAATACTATATATTAAATAACATATATAATTTATTTATCTATAATATTAAATCATAAGTTTTGTTTAGATTAAAATAAATAGAAATGGTTAATTCGTATTACATTTTGTCGTACAAACTCCTTACAATAATACTTCTTATATACTTAATTCTATGTATATAATGAAGTGGTCTCAAAATAATATTCAACCAAATCTCTAGACTTAATCCTTTTGTTTATAATTTATAAATGCAAAATTTTAAAATCATAATAGGTGCCCAAAAAAGAAAATCAAATCATCACTCAATCTCCAACTCTTGCCTTTAACTCTAAATTAATATCTATGTATAACTATAATGAAAAATAATAATAAATTATATTTTACTGCTAGGTAAAAGAAATGAAATGAGAGGATGATCTGAATTGATAATGGAAATCACTTTGGATACAATAACAGTATTACCTATCCAGTGCATTAGAAAAATGAATATATGTACAAACACACAAATTCCTGAAACCCCAAAAGGTTACTTAAATAGAAATATATAGTTCTAGTTTTTTTCCAGTTTCCTAAACATTATTTTCCTTTAAGTCAAATAGATTTAAGATATAAGAGAAAAAAATATTAAGAAAATAAAAAATGCGTAATCATCAATAGACTATCTATTTATTATAAAGGAGATATAAATCTCTTACTATATTAAAATGACATTAGTTACAAATTATTCAGTAACAAAAAAGAAAATACAAATTATTATTAAGAACAAAACTCTTTCAAAACTCACCTAAAAAAAAAGTGTACATAGATATATAAATATATAAATAAAATATTATATATATTTTTTAAATTAAAATTTTTTTTTAAATTAAAATTTTTTAAACTTTTTGTCATCCCAGGTTTAATTATGTAATTCATTATTAAAACTTTTTTAAAATATATCCATTAAAAAATCTTATTAAACATAAAAAGAATATTAAAAAAATAAAATATTTTTTCTTCTCTTTTATCTCTCTCCTAAATTTAAAATATATATTTATTCTATTTGGAAAATTAGTTTAAAAAAAGATAATCAAATCAAATCAATACAGACATAACGGAAAAAAAGAATGTATTAATAAAAAAGAATTTTTTTTTTTCTTTTAGTATCCCTAAATAAAATTATTTAAATTAGAATTAAATATTTAATAAATAAAATATATAGAAAAATTTCAAATGTCTGGTTGTCATATATATTTATTAAAAAATAAATTTAGTAAAGATAAAACATAAAATTTTGAATACTTAATTATCTATATGTATTTATTCAAACAATATATTTTTTTTTATTCATTAGGAGGCGCCGAAATAACACTGCAGGATACACAACAACTAATAACTATCCCCTAGACTCACCAAATTGGTTAAAACAAACTTGTGGTTCAGAAGATTCGAAATCGAAACTTCACGCTTCTTATATAAATAAGTGATAAAACAATCAGACCATACATGATTGACTTTAAAATAAGTTTTATAAATATATCCAATCAACTAATAAAATATAATTTTCTAATTGGCTATGACTAAGATTACTTTAGAATATCCTAAATTTCATTGAAGGTGTTATCGGAAATCTCATTATTCCCCCTTCAGTTCCGACATTTATATATAGTATAGATAGATAGGAAAGTGATTTGAATAGATTATATTTTCTAATATAGAATTACACCTTATAAATATAAAGTTTATATATTTCTACGTGATTTTTCACTTAATTAACAGTATTAATTATATATATATATATATAATTGGCATATATATATTGCATGCGAGAATATGAAAGCAACAAATAAAATCTTAACTTACTAGAAAATAATACAACATGACAAGATGATACATTTGTAGAATCCATTTCTAAATTTGACCCTTTCCACCGTGTGAAAAAAAAGAAAAAAAGAAAAAAAGAAAAAATGCTAAAAGAACAGAAACTAATCAAAAAGATGGCATGCCTTGGTCCATCATTATATGTATAATTTTATATATAGTAACCCCATCTCCCTATAGAATTGGTTATTGAGGCAAACACAATTACCTACCTTTGATTTGTGTCAAATGAATAAAAATCACCATAATCCCCAGTTAATATTCAATTAATATAAGAAAACTGTTTGTCTTGTTAGTGTATTACTGAATCTTGGGCAACAGAATTATCATGAGAGGAACATAAAGAGAAAATATCATCTAACGTGGCGTTGATGCAGTAGTCTTCTGTAATGTGGATTTCAGACTTGGCCGCCGGCATTGTCTCTGCTATATTTATCTGTGGGAAGTCATCTATTTCTAATGGTGGATACGCGATTTGATAACTATGCAAGCTTGGGATCTCCATGTCCTGCATGTTTAGAAAAATAACATATATATCATTGGGAATTGTGATATTTTACATGAGGAAAATCAGGAAGAAAAGATGTTCCAACTTTGAACGATTTTAATCTAACAAGTCAGTCAAAAGAGGTCATACATATATGTGTGTGTATATATATTTCTATATGCATAGAAGATTGTGAGAAAAGCTAAAATGAGTTGGTCCAAGAGATTTTTGAAGCAATTAGCTTTAGGAAAAGATGGAGAGAGTTTGTTGCACTTGCAACTTTTTTTCACTTTAAGATCAAATTAAAAGACAATAAGTTAATCAAAAGGGGAAAAACTTAGTTGATGGGGCCCATTTCCAGCCCATTGGCTGATAGGGGATTATACTTTGAACTTATGATTTGTAAATTTTCCATAATGATGTGTAAACATCTTGCTTTAGTGATAAAGCATGCAACGACATTCCTTTTTGGGTTTGAAATGTGATCATTAATCTTTGCATGTATGGCCCATTTCATTCAATTAATAATTAGCCTTTATCACTTAAATATCTATATAACAAAAGACTTACTTACACAAGATATATACATGATACACCTCGCAAATCAAATAAAGATAATTAGCATAAATAAGAATGAGTATATAAAAAAAAGGAAACAGTCAAGAGTAACAGTTTTTTTAGATGATAATCACTTATTCGCCGGGTGATAATCACTTAATTGGTGTAGGCATGAATTTTCCTATATAGTCACTAAATTAAATCATTTGTTTTTCCTCTTTAACAAAAAAATTATGAACAAACAATGCATGATTTGTTAGTATATTTATACCTGAAGAAGATTTGAAGCGAAGTCCAAACCCATAGAATACATGTTAGCGGAGCTATTTGCTTCATCGGAGGTAAATGGAGCCTGCGAATCATCGGCTAATGCAGTTTCCATGGGAGTACCTTGTGTGACATCTGAAGAAGATGTATCGGATATTGGAAATTTAGAATAATCGTTAATGTTCAAATTCTCATCGTTACAATAATTGTCATCCTCATTTTCTGCATCATTTTTCCCTTGTTTTGATTTGGGAATTTGCATGGTTTTCTTGAAAACGCGGCATAAAGCATATGAATCCTGCAGAATTTTCAAAATGTATTAGATTTTTGTGAAAGAGTTGTGATAATAGACAAAGATCTCTCTATATGTATAAAAGCAATATCGTAAAAGGAGAAAAAGAAACAAAGATACAAGTAAGTACACTAAATAAAGTCTTCAAACAAAGACTCTTTCATCATCATACGCTGATATGGTAGTCTTTGTTAAAGAAGAAAGAAAGATTATAGCGTTCAAAGAAAAGTAAGATAAAAAACGATAAACTGCTCATAAAATCATTAAGTTTGATGACTTGACGAGGTCGGAACAACCAACCCCTCTCTCTCTCTCTCTCTCTCTCTCTCTCTCTCCTTTGCATTTAACATGCATAAAGAAGACAAAACAAAAAGTAAACCACCCTACTATCCCGGAGATCATCCAATAACAAAGAAACAAAATAGAAATAATATAAAAAAACCCCTGTATGTTTCTTTCTGTGTTTACCTTTTCCGGTTAAGAAAATATGATAAGATTTATTACTTTTTATTAGTCTGTAAACCACCACCACGAGGAGAAGAGTAAGATAAAACGATAAACTGCTCATAAAATCCATTCAAGTTTGATGACTTGGAGGTGGGCGGAGCGAGTAGCGGGCGGGGGCGGCCGGCGGGGTGGGGACGATGGCGAGGAGGCCAGAGGCCCGCTCTCCCTCACTCTCCTCCCTCTCTCTCTCGCTCTCTCCTTTGACATTAACTACTGTTCAAACGTATCAAAAAGGATGCATTAAAGAAAGCATACCTAAATTAAGTCTATGCGCATTTTGTTCCTTCTCCTCAGACATCATAAAAAAGATGAAAGGCCACATGATTGTTACAAATTCCATTGTAACATAAGCTCTCTCTCTCTCTCTCTCTCTCTCTCTCTCCTTTGCATTTAACATGCATAAAGAAGAATAGCCTATAAGTCTATGCGCTTTTTCTTCTCCTCACATCATAAAGTGAAGCCACATGATTGTTCAAATTCATTTCAAAGCATTCAAAATCATTTCACATCTTAAAGTGAAACCTTAATCTCAAACTTGTTGGATTGGATCCGCAATAAATATGGATCCACAAAGAAATAAGAACAAATTTTACAGTCAGTGTCACCTACTGGCTACAATAACCCTCCACCTTTATCCGGATTTGGGATCAAATATGCATGGCTTAGCATAATTCTAATAATACCCAGCAGATTCAAAGCTTTCCTATTCAGATATAGCTTATTGTTTCTAGGGTTTTCCAATTAAAGGATATCTAACCGGAATAAAAATTTCCCAACAGCATTAGAAACCCTATTTTGGACAGAGATTTAATAATAATAACAGTAGCAGTAAGCAGTACTAGTGGTAGTAGTAGTAATAATAAAGCTTTTTCGTTGCACTAGGAATAAACCCTAACTGTATCGATCTCACACACAAACAATGAAACAAACATAAAACTAAAACATTAAAGAGATATATTTTAAACAGATATACCTTAAAAGATGATGATATGGATGCAGGGGCACAGAAAGAGTGGTGGGTTAAGCGATACTCATGCATGACCCAGTTGGTTCTGATGCCATGGGGAGCTCTTCCTCTATAATATACCAACGTCTTCTTCATTCCAACAGGACGGTTTTGAGAGTGTACAGCTCTATCTTTCCCTGTTGCTTTCCAGTAGCCAGCTTTTGTTGCCCTGTTAGTTCTTGACCCATTTGGGTATTTCTTGTCCCTTGGACTGTAAAAATACCACTCCATATCCTTGCTTGGTAGAAATGACTTTTCAGGCAAATCCCATGGCTCACATTTGTAGAGATCAACTTCTGGGATTATTTCAAGTTCAATGGTTTTGCCTGTGATTTTTCGATCCAGATAGTAAGCAACAAGCTCTTCGTCTGTTGGATGGAACCTAAAACCAGGAGGGAGACTCATGGCGGCCATTCTTTCTTTACAGAGACAGAGAGAAAGAGAGAAACTTACTTTCTGGAATCAAATGGAACAAAGAATTAAACTTACTACTAAACTGGCTTGTACGATATTCAACTATATAGGCCACTGTTTGAACGACTTTATAACTTTGCCCTCTAACCACCCCTTACTACCCTATTATCACAATGTTGCCATTCGCCCTAGCTTCTGAGTGGGTTTTTGCATTGGCATTATGGCAGTAGTTAGTCATTCATTTTTATTTTTCTTTTTGCCTGTTGTCATTTTCTATCTTTATATTATTTTTATTTTTATTTTCTTAATATAATATCTATTTAAATTATATATATATATATATATAATATGGTATAATAATATAAATTACAAACTATGTACACAAATAAAATATATGTATTTAGTGATTATTTTATAAATTACCATATATTTTATTTGATCATTTTGATTTATGGAAGTTAAAATTCATTTATTCCACAAAATTCATAGTATGTAGAATCTAAAATATATATAAATATCAAAATAGGGAGACTAGTGATATTTTCGATATCGCCCTTAATGAAATTTTTGGAATATCTAAAATAACTTTAATCGCACCCAATTAGAATATTACATTTTATTAGTTAATTGGATATATTTAAAATTATTTTTTAAATAAATACATATAGATAATTAAGCATTTCAAAATTTTTACTTCTAATCTTTTCTCAATTTATTTTTTAATATATATTTTTAAATATATAATCATATAGTATAATTATAGCATTCAAAATTTTTTACTCTATAATTCCTCATTTTTAATTTTTAATTAATATTATATATATTATATATATCATATATATATATATACTATATTGATGATAATAAAAATATTTAAATATTTTATATATTTTATTTATTAAAAATATTAATTTTATTTTTGATAATTAATTTAAAAATATTTTATTTAAGGAATAAAAAAGAAAAAATATTATTTTCATTAATATTCTTTTTTCTTATATTAATTTATATGATTGATTGGATAAATTTGTTAAAAATAAATTTTCAATTATAATATACTATAATATATTTATTTAGTGATGATACTAAAAAGTAGTATATTTATTTTTGATTAATATTTTTTATGTTTGTTATTAAAATAAATTTTCAAATATAATATACATAATATTTTATTTAGGAGATACATAAAAGAGTATATTATTTTTATTAATATTTTTTATGTTTGTATTTAAAAAAAAATTAAATAGAATTTACATAATTAAACCCGGGATGGCAAACGGTTGAAAATTTTTATTTAAAAAATATATAATATTTTATTAATATATTAATATATCTATATACATCAAAGATAATAATTTTTTATTTTCTTTTTCATTACCGAATAATTTGTAATTACTATCATTTTAATTCTCCCTTGCAATAAATAGATGACATCTTGATGATTAAGCATTTTTAATTTATTTGATATTTGTTTCTCTTATATTCTAAATCTGTTTAACTTAAAAGAAAATAGTGTTTAGGAAATTGGAAAATAAAAAAAAAATAGAACTATATATTTCTGTTTTGGATCACCTTTTGGGGTTTCAAGAATTTGTATTTATATGCATATGTTCATTAATGTAATGGGTAAGCAATACTGTCACAGTAGTCAAAGTGATTTTCATTATCAATTCAGATCATCTTTTCATTTCTTTTCTTTTACCTAGGAGTAAAAAATCATTTATTATTCTTTTTCATTATAGTTGTATATAGATATTGATTTAGGGATTGAGTGATGATTTGATTTTCTTTTTGAACATTTATTAAGATTTTAAAAATCTAGATTTATAAATTAGAAATTAAAAGATAATTAGATATAGGGATTGAGTTGAATATTATTTTAAGATAACTTCATTATATAAAAATAGAATTAAGTGTATAAGAAGTAGCATTGCAGATAGTTTATATAGTAAAATATAATACAAATTAATTACCTTTATTTATTTTAATCTAAATAAAAACTTATGCTTTAATATTATATAGATAAAAAAATTTAAAATGTACAAAAATAAAGGTATAACAAGCATAATCAACATGCAATGCACGTCACAATAAAGACTAATCATCAATAAAATTTCACATTATATAGTAAGGTTAAAAATAAAATCTAAGAATTTGAAAGATATTTTTAGAAAAAAAATTAAGTATTTTAAATTGTATTATCAATAAAAAATTATGAAATTAGAAAATCTCACGTGTGAGATGAAATTTTTTTTTTCTCTTTTAATATAGTGGCACTGATGTTATTATAGGATTTTAAATATATTACCAATTATATTTTTCTCCTCAACCGATAAATTAAAATACTATTTCAAATTTTACCATTTAAATTCCATCGATTCAAACTTGTAAATATGTTCCAGAACTAATTTCTGAAAGCCTAGCCATGGTAGATATTCCAGAACTAAAGAGGGTAGAGTTGGTAAATATTCAGAAAAATAGGGTGAGAATGAAATAAAAGGTGCTTTAGCTTTTGGAGATTCTAAGTGTGAAGCTTAATGTGAAAACCAACAGAGGGGGATAAGAAGCTTCTCTTCTTTTGTCTGCTCACAAACTAACAAAAATCAGAACCCTTCTCAAAGGCTGTGTGGGCCACCCAACCGCCCCATACTCTGCTACACGCAATACTATGCTCTCTCCTCTCTTCTCTTATTATTTTAATCCCTTAATATAATGCTTTTACCCCATTTGAGTTGTATTCTTCATTTTTTAAATCCAACTAAGACTCATGCCTTTCATATTTGTTTTAGTTTTATTTTAGATAATGATTGGTTTAGCAATTGTGTCATAATTTTTTAATCATTTAAACCGTCATAATTAATAGTTAATCATTTAAAAATATTTCTTTAGTTTTACAAACATTACCTATATTAAAGATTAAACCGTCATAATTAATAGTTAATCATTTAAAAATATTTCTTTAGTTTTACAAACATTACCTATATTAAAGATTAAACCGTCATAATTAATAGTTAATCATTTAAAAATATTTCTTTAGTTTTACAAACATTACCTATATTAAAGATTAAACCGTCATAATTAATAGTTAATCATTTAAAAATATTTCTTTAGTTTTACAAACATTACCTATATTAAAGATTAAACCGTCATAATTAATAGTTAATCATTTAAAAATATTTCTTTAGTTTTACAAACATTACCTACAAAAATTTTCACAAAAATCCTACAGAAAAACTACATTAGTTTTCCTTATATATTGATTATCTGAAAAACACACATAAAAGTATTTTAAACACTTCCATAATCACGTTTCAACTACATTTTCAAATATTTTCTCCATCACAAATCAATATCCTCAACCAATGATCATTACATCTCATCAAAATTCAACACACTTTAATAAACAATTTCATTTAATTGAAAGCATTTAAAATACTCATTACATGCCATAAAATATTTTGATTCTGGAAATAAAATCATTATTTTAAAAAATTTAGTTCATAACATTTCAACTCAAATAAAAATATCATAGCATCTTAATTTATATTTACATGCCACTAGAGTTCCATAAGAAACTGAAAGAAGGAAAATTAGGTTTAAAACTGATGGTAGCAAAATAAGAGTCTCTGAATAGTTTGATGCTCGTTGTAGATCGTTTACCCGAAAGTCAGCAACTCGCACGTGACAAGTCAATGCAGTAAACATAAAGTTTAGTGGTGTTAATTTTTCAATTTATAGCAGAGAAAAACACATAAGCATTCATAATATCACATATTATCATGACATAAGATTTTATCATAATCAGATAACACAATCATGATATAACATATTTTATACACATAATATAAATCAATATTTTTAAAACCGGACCGGATGTTGAACCATCTTCATGACAGGGTGGTATCTTGCTTTTTTATTTTTTATTCATGATAAAATAAAATATACAGTTATAAATACTTTTTAACAAAAAAATCCATAATTTAATTATAAATATAAATTTATTTTCAAATCATTCATCATAAAAAAAATATTTATATATATAATTGAATTGAATTCTATAAAATTAAAAACAATTTTTCGACATTAAATGAAAAGATTTATGCATAAAAAGAACTTTCATTTTCATCTAATTTCAAATTGTATTATTTTTCTATTTTTTATTTACTCAAATAGGGTGATTATTCTACATTAAATTAAAAGACTTATATATAAAAAAATACTTTCATTTTCATCAAATTTCAAATTTCAACTTCTTTTTTATATTTTTTTTATTGACTCAAATAAGGTGAATCCCTTCTTTTAAAATAATAAAATTAGAAGATATTTTAAAAAATTAGATATATGAGATATAAAACTATTTAATATTCAATGTTAATGGCAAGGGACTAAAAAAAAAAAATCAAAATATTTGTGATATTAATTTTTTACATTTAATACTATATTGAAAATGAAAATATTAATTGGAATTGGAGCCCTCACATGTAGTTTGAAAAAACACTTTATTAACATTTTAATATACTCTTTAATGCATTAATATAAACCGCAACTTAGCTAAAAATAATACACGTGGATCTTGATACTCCTTAATTACTTCCCTCTCATTGCACATAGGGATCTAAACTAGTACCATACTATCCATTCACATCACCGCTTTCAGATTCTAATCTTGATCCAACCAAAATGACAAGATCCGCTGACTGTATGTAGAACAACACGATGCATACATTGGCCAAGATCTCTGGCAGCAACACAAGTAATTTACTCTCATGTCTGATCATTTAACGTATACTCACTCCACCACAAGTTCCGCAAACTCCAACGACGGTGAACTCAAAAGACAGCAGGAACACTATTAAGGGAGGAAAAAGTTATGGAGAAGCTTATTATTGAAAAATAAACAACACTAACACCTGATTTTGAGCCAGAGGTGCTAGAAAAGGCATTTCCAGTCTTTTATTTAAAGTTGAAAATTCAAAAACTCGATTCTACCGATTTTATCCAGTTTCCAGTTTTATCCGGTTCTTGCTGGTCTGATCCAGTTTTTGATTCCTCCAATTTTAGATGTTAAATCAGACTGGATCAGCTAACATATTGCAATTTAATCGGTGCAACCGGCCGGTTCGATCTAGTTTTAAAAATATTGATATAAGTATTCATAGTCAGCATGCTTAATTAAATCTAATAATCATGCATAACTTAATTATACATATAGATTTACGATATTACATAAATCAACATATTTTCACAAAAAGCAACATAATTATGTATTTAATTAATTTATAGAAATTGGAACTTTAACATATTTAGCAGACTCAAATAGCAGATATAAATTTCTATAATAAAAATGCGACTCGAAAATCTATAAAACATCATACGACTCGTCGATTGTAATCAAATAGCCATATCCAGAAAATAAGGTTCGTCAGCTCGTATAAAATAGGTTCGTTAGCCTTTATAAAACACTGCGTGTCACATATAACGATATTATATTCCTATGATATGTTATACTTCTATACAATTACCGATCCAACCAAGTAGACCAATACTGTTAAAATATTTATTATGATTAGTTCATTTCACAATTTATTCTATCAGTATTCATAAATAAAACTTACGGTCTTATAATTACACCGAAATATTTTATTATTCCAGAAAATATTCTCTTTCATAAATTTTATTTATTCATAAAAATCATACTTTTTCATATTAAATATTTCATCATAATTTCATATCCATAAATCACATATTAATAATTCATATTTAATTGCATAATTCTATATTATGTTCATAAAAAATATTCTACTATGACATATAAATTTATATCATCCAATTAAATTCAAATCATAGCATATTTTAACATACTCATTCATAATTCACTAATTTGCTCAAATCCCAAAACTATAGCACAATTTTCAATGCACTAATTTTTAGCTAAGTATAAAGCCA
Source organism: Jatropha curcas (assembly GCF_014843425.1). The sequence continues at coordinate 1,153,354 of NW_023591781.1, forward strand.
TCTAATTAATGCATAATTTATTATTTTCTATTATTTTCCCATTTGTGACTTAAGTTGATCAATTAATTAATTAATTGATCTAAGAGAGTTATTAACCCAATATTTTTTTATCTTAGTAAATTATACAAATCAACTACCGTAGACACCTAAATTTTATTTAAGTTAATTTAAATATTAACTTAATTATTTAATTACCAAATTAAATTATTGGTTAGTTAAATTAAATAATTTATTTTAATAATCAATCCAAATATTTAAATGGTTATTAATATAAAATTATTGACAAATATTATTTACTGCATAAATAAATAATATAGTAACATCCAACAAACTTTAGTCAAGTGGACCAATTAAGTTAAATCTTGGCGAATAAGTCAAAGGTCTACATAAGCAAAGTGATGCAACAATAGCCAATGAGAGCTTGCCAAGTGAACCAATCAAATTACATACTTGGCAAGGGGACTCCCTCAAATCTCTATAAATAGAAGGCCGCTCTTCACATATGGTATATACACACACAGACGCAGAGAGAAAGACAGAAAAGAAGCCTCAAAGCTTTGTTAAACTCAAAAGCTACAAAAGCTCTTTCTCAAGTCTAAAGAATCAAAGTCCCTTCAACTCCAATTCAAGATCAAGTCTTTTAGTTCAAGTGACAATTAAGATTAAATTCTTGGCGAATAAGTCAAGGTTCTACATAAGCCAAAGTGAATGCAAACAATAGCACAAATGAGAGCCTTGCCAAAGTAGAAAACCCAATCAAATTACATTACTATAGCAAGGGGACGGCCCTCAAATCTCTAATAAAATAGAAGGCCGCTCTTCACATATGGTATATACACTATCACAGACGCAGAGGAGAAAGAACAGGAAAGAAAGCCTCAAAGCTTTGTTTAAACTCAAAGCTACAAAAGCTCTTTCAAAGACAGAAAAGAAGCCTCAAAGCTTTGTTAAACTCAAAAGCTACAAAAGCTCTTTCTCAAGTCTAAAGAATCAAAGTCCCTTCAACTCCAATTCAAGATCAAGTCTTTTCGATCTTTGAATTTTCCAAAGTTTGTTCTACATCAATTTAACATCAAGTCTTGTCAGCTGTTGAATCGTATTCAAGATCAAGTCGTTTCAACTCTTGAATCATGTTCACAACAACAAAGAGAAGAATCATAGGATAATCTTCATTGTAATAGGAGATTTTCACACTAGAGATTGTATCCACTTCTTTATAAATACGATTTGTATTTTTGTTTATTTCTTAATTTTCAAGAATAAATTTTACACATACAGATTTTTGGCATGCCCCGTGGGACCTCTCTACCTATTATCTTTTCACTTTGCAAATCTCAGAGTTTCGACATATTAGCTAAAAGATTCAATCGCACCAAAGTTCTCTTAATGCCAGATCTATCACTGACTCGAGTCTTAGTGCAAATATCAAGCGAAGTCCCTCGTTGAAATTTATGCAAAGACGACTTCTTTGCCTCAACAAGCTATTGTCGCTTCGCCAATTTGGGTGGAGTCTGCTGAGAAAAGCGCTTACCAAAAATGGTCAACTGCTTCAACAACAAACTCTTCTATTGTCATGTCTGTTATGATGACTGGAACTATATCAACAGAATGGATGCTTTAAAGTTGCAACTGGAAGCTCTCAATCACGCTCTTCATGAGAAAGATAGCCAAATTGCCTTCCTCATGAATAGGCTAGACAGCATGACTGGAAAAAGTCAGATGTTCGAAAAGGTTGAATTTGCATCAAAGGGTTTACACAACTGAAAGAGACACCGCCAAAGGAGAACCCAGAAAAAGGTGTCAAGCTTACTGCCGACGGCTCAATCTCAACTATTCAACTGAAGGAGTTGATTAAAGAAGCCCTAAAAGATTAGTTGGAGACTACGATGCAACCTTCCTACACCTATTCAAAGCCGTATACTTTGAGGATTGACATGATGAAGATGCCATCAAATTACCAACCTTTTAATTTTCAACAATTTGAAGGAATAGGAAATCCAAGATAGCATGTAGCCCACTTTGTGAAAACTTCCAACAACACTGGCACAGTCGACAATCTTCTTGTCAAACAATTCGTTCGGTCTTTGAAAGGAAACACTTTTGATTGGTACAACATTGTTAGGATCATACGAGAAACTAAAAGAGTTAATAAACTGTTCGGTCAAATCTCTATATGTCCTATACCTGAACTTTGGTAAACTTTCCCACCCTATTTCTTCCATCTTAACGTGAAAATTTCCTTGATCTTTAATGAATCAAGGAGTTCATCATCAATGTACCTCGATGGAACAATAATCCTTACTATCTCTGGTCTATCGAATGTTTTTTGAGGATTTGGCATAACAACGATGGGCATACCAAGTGATATTTGGTCATTTTTGCGCTTGTATGTCATTGGTTCAGCTGAAACTCTTCTTCTAGGTGCCATTAATGGGGTGTGAAGCTTTGTGTTTAGAGGGTTCAGCTTTGGTAAGCTTCTGAGTGTTTAGCAAAGTTGGTGAGAGCATAGTAAGCATGTAAATATTCAGGACCCTTAGCCAACTCACTATCAATAATACCCAAAGCAACATTCAAAGAAGTGATAGAAAAGCTACGCATTTGACCAGTAAGCATGTAAATATTCAGGACCCTTAGCCAACTCACTATCAATAATACCCAAAGCAACATTCAAAGAAGTGATAGAAAAGCTACGCATTTGACCAAACAATCTAACTTGAATTGTACCAGGAGTACACAACTAAAAAGATGCAGATGAATGATTAAACTCAAAAGTAGAGTAGAATTCCCTATATAACTCTATGTATGTAGGATATGTGCAGCAAAAGAATTCTCTCCATCCTATATTATCGACAAAGTCATAGAATTCATCATGTAATAAGAGAACGTACTAGGTTTGGGCAAGCCTAGTATTGGTGTTGCCTCCCAATAAGCGCCCTCATTTAACGTCTTAGGCTAGACGTTCCTATCTCAATCCACCACTTTGGGACTTTTCAAATTCATTTCTTTTGGCTCAAAAGCCTTGAATCCTTCATAAAATGGCTTGAGACGGTGGCCATTAACTTTGAAAATCTTGTCAGTTTTCATGCTCTTAATTTCTACTGCACCATGAGGAAACACATTAGCAACAATAAGAGGCCCTATCCAATAATAAAAATTAACATAAATTTTTGACTTAACATGATTCTTTGATTTAACCATTTTTGACTTAACATGATTCTTTGATTTAACCATTTGTTTTTAAGATCATGAACACTAATTTTTGTGAATTTTATGGTATATAGATATGTTTTAATTAAAATTTATTGAATCTTGGCATTCATAGAACAAATTAGAATTCCCTTTGAGGCAAAATTGTAAATGCTTACATTTAGAAAGAGATGATTTAGACTTTTTTTTATTGAATTTCGTATCTAGCCTAGGCCACCTAAGTTAAATTATGACCTTTGCAACTAATTTGAAGCCTATATCCAAATTTTATTTTTTACCTTTGTTTAACCTAGCCATTAAACCAAGTTCAAATCCTTACCTTATCCCTTACCTTCAGAATAAGAAAATTGTATAATTATATATATATATATATATATATATATATATATATATATATATATATAATAAGGACTAAAACAACGATAGTTAATTTATTTAAATCTAGCCAATCAAAAAAAAAAAAAAAAAAAAAAAAAAAAAAAGAAGATCACCCCATGAAATAAAAGGTATCAAAATTCAAGTTTGGGGAACTATAGCAAGGACATTGTTATCAAAATATTAATATTGAGAAGAATACTCGTCGCCAAATGATCTCTAATATTGTGCTAGTAAATTTATTCCATATTAATCTCTTTTTTGAAAAAAAAAAAAATTTGATGTAATGAAAATCTTGAGATTATGCATTCTTTGTACTTTTTGTCCATCATTTTATCTTTTTTCTTTATTTAGCTAAAATTATACCTCCAAAACCCCATTATAACCTTAATAAAAGACCTTTTGATATTTTTAATTGTATGTATTTCGATTGTGGAGAAGGGATGACTAATTTGGCCTATGTGAATGTTGAATTTATATTGTTAAATATCTTATTTAAAGGTTGATAATTTTCATGAAAATTTATATTCTATTTATCATAATTTGAACAAATCTTGGTGTTGAAGATCTTATTAACTCATGTTTAAATTAAAGAATGTATTTTGCTGGTAATTAAATATTTGCAAGAAACTAATTAATTTAGGAAACACTTAGTTTATTCTAATGTTAAGAAATTTTTGATATTTTTGAAATTGTGAATAATTATCCCCAACCATATTAAGTTAGCTTTGTTAGTTTGTTTAGCTTGTGCTTTCCCTTCATTTTTAGTTTTGTTGCTTGAGGACAAGCAATGGTTTAAGTTTGGAGAATTTTGATATTTTAGTTTTGTTGCTTGAGGACAAGCAATGGTTTAAGTTTGGAGAATTTTGATAGATGTTATTTTTTATAGTATTTTTAATATAGTTTTTATTAACATTTTTAGTATTTTTAATTCCTTTAATTAGTTTTTATTTAGTTTTATTTCTGTTTTTGTTTAAAACTTTCTTGAATCAGATTTCATTTGATCTTGGGAAATTTTGCAGCATTTTTATAGAAAATTAGCCAAAAAATACAGAAAAGAATGTTTCTAAGCAAAAAGGCTGGCACGCCTTGGGTATGTTATCTAGCATGCTTGTGTTGTGTTCAATGCAATAGAGGTTCAGAGGCTATAGCACGCCCGTGCTACAAGAGGCTGTCGATCTCTGAGTGTGCTTACCCCAGCACGGCTCGTGCTGCAACTACTTTGAAGATTCAGAGGCCAGCACGCCCTAGCCGTGGGCATTAGCACGCCCATGCCACAAGTAGCTGTCGACCTCTGAACATGCTCAACCAAGCACGGACCGTGCTGTAACCACCTCGGGGACTCAAAGCCTAGCATGGCCAGGTCGTGCTAGATAGCACACTCGTGCTGAAGACCAGATTTTTCCTTAGGCCGAGAACATCAGTTCTACCCTTTGCCGCTTGCATGGACCAGCATGAGATATTTTTTTGACGTGCCAATCAAGTGTAAAAACTATTTAAACGTTGGGAGAGTCTTAATTTGGAAGAAATACAAAGCATAATCAGTCCCCTACCCCAAACGATTTCTTCCTCAATAAAGATTCTATTTCCTAAACAAAGTCGGAGTTCCCCAAGAAGTCTATGTAAAGAGAAAGACTATCTCATATTAGGAGTCCATTGATTGTATATTCCATCTCTAGTTTTATTATTTTCTACATAGTTTTCGCTCTTTAAGACTTCAAGTACTCAAGATTAGTGTCAAGATTCAAGGAAGCCGCTCAAACCCATCGTTGACTAGTTCTTATTTCTACACTTTCTTTTAGTTTATTATTCTTTATGGGATTATTTACAAGTTTAATTGAGTTTTATTTAATTACTATGTCGAACTAAATTCTCATACTAGGAATTTGATGTAGCTTAATCTATGTCGACTAAATTCTCATACTAGGAATTTGATGTAAGCTTATTTCTATTCATGCAATAATATTAGAATTTGCTTTTCTTTGTTCAAAGTATAATTTATTGTTGAACTTAATACTTTTAGGAAGAGTTTCTCCCCTGGATTGATTTATTTCATTAATCACTATCGGGAGAAGGGTTTTTGATGTGAAAAAGGAAATAAATTACATGAGAATAATAACTTGATGTGGAAGCTATATGGTTTAACTCATGGGGGGGTTTTCATAAGTTCACGACAATAGGTTATGAATTCACAAACACACAAAAACTTAATGATTTAATTCATGTTTGATTGCAGTAAGATAGGTAATTAGACTGGGTTAAAATAACTAACAATATGTCGGGAGAGCTTGTTAGTGATTTTAGGGTTGTTTTCCCTACTTGAACAATTAAAATTGATTATCAAACTAATAAAATAAATTGCAAACTAATTAAAATAAATTGGATAAGAATTAATATGGAAGTCAAACAGTGCCTAAGTAATATCCTTGATTTCTTTTCATCAAATTGTCTTGCTTGATTCTTTTATTCTCTTTTATTTCCTTTTTAATTTAATTTTCTTAACAATAATTCTTTCTTTCATTGTCGTTTACCACAATTTAATTAGTAGCGTTAAATATTAATTTTTGTAATTCGGTATATAATCTTCGCCTGTTGGACGATACTTTACTCATTCGTTTTATTACTTGTTGCTCGATTTTCGAATGCCACTTACGAAAAAGCGTGGTCAGTCCATTCAAAAGAAAACGAAACATTCTTTTATTTCTTTTCATCAAATTGTCTTGCTTGATTTCTTTTTATTCTCTTTTATTTCTTTTAATTTAATTTCTTAAAATAATTCTTCTTATTGTCGTTTAAATAATAGTAGGTTAATATAATTTTGTTAATTGGTATATAATCTTCGTTGGACGATACTTTACTCATTCTTTATTACTTGTTGCGATTTCGTGCACTTACGAAAAAGCGTGTCAGTCATCAAAAAGAAAACGAACATCTTTACCTAACAAGTGGCACAATGGCTTTGAAATTTTTGAGAAGTCCTTAAAGAATCTTCGATAAAATCCATCATGTCCTAGGAAGCTTTTGATTTCTTTTACGGATGACGGTGGTGCTAGATTTTCTATCACCTCAACTTTAGCTCGATCAACTTCTATGCCTCTCTCTGAAATGATGTGTCTGAGGATAACTCCTTCTCATACCATAAAATGGCACTTCTCCCAATTTATAACAAGGTTGGTCTCTTCACATCGTTTCAAGACTTTAGCTAGATTTTCTAAACAAGCTTCAAATGTTAAGCCATAAACAGAAATATCATTTATAAAAACTTCCACGCATTCGTCAAGAAAATCTGAAAAAATAGCCATCATACATCTTTGAAAGTTAGCAAGTACATTACATATCCAAATGGCATACGTCTGAATACATAAGTACCATAGGGACAAGTAAAGGTGGTCTTTTCCTGATCTTGAGGGTTAAATTATAAATTTGATAAAATCTAAACAATCCATCAAGAAAATAGAAATAAGAATTACTAGCTAGTCTTTCTAAAATTGATCAATAAAAAGTAAAGGAAAATGATCCTTTTGGGTGGCTTTATTTAATTTTCTATAATCATTGTACATTCACCAACCAGTCACAACTCTAGTGGCTAGGGTTGTTTCATCTTCTTTTTTAACTATAGTGATTCCTCCCGTTTTAGGCACTACATAAATTAGACTGACCCTTTGACTGTCGAAAATAAGATAAATGATGCTTGCATCTAACAGCTTAATTATTTCCTTTTTAACTACTACTTTAAGATTTAGGTTCAGTTTTCTTTGTCGCTCAATTGAAGGTTTATATCCATCTTCAAATAAAATTCTATGTATGCAAATTGATGAACTTATACCTTTTATATTTTTAATATTATACCCTAGGACATTCCTATGTTGTTTAAGAAAATACAACAATTTTTCTACTTGATTAGCATTTGAACAAGAATTGATTATCATAGGGTAAGTATTATCAGCACCGAGAAATGCATACCTGAGTTCCTTAGGTAAGGGTTTCAGTTTTACCTTTTGTATGATTCTACCGTCAGTGGCGTATCTGGATCTCCTATTGATGAATCATCGAGTGGAGGGTCTATTTCGATTTGCTTAGGATCTTCCTCATCATCATTGTAAACAGTTGCAATGAGCTTATCGAGGGGATCCTTACAGATTTCCTTGCTAATTATCTCGTTTGAAATTTCGTCCACGATGTCAACTCTGAAACATTCTGCATTCTGCGTTGGCTACTTCATCATATCAAGTAGGTTGAAGACTATTTTATCTTCTCCTACCTTTAAGGTAAGTCTGCGTTACTTGACGTCTATAAGAGCTCTAGCAGTTGCTAGGAAAGTTCAGCCTAAAAGGATGGTTGTTTGTGCATCCGCTTCCATCTCTAATAGCAAAAAATCCATCGGAATATAGAATTTGCCAATTTTGACTGGGACATCTTCTATAATTCCGGTTGGATACTTAACATATCGATCGGCTAATTATAGGACAACATGGGTTGGTCTGAGCTCTCCAATGTTGAGTCTGTTGAAGATAGAAAACGGCATCAGGCTAACACCGGCTCCTAGATCACATAAGGCTTTGTCGATCTTTACTATTTCAACTTCATATGGAATAGAGAAACTTCCTTGATCTTTTATTTTTGGTGGCAGCTTCTTTTGGATCATCGCACTACAATCCTCCGTAAGTGCCACCGTTTCCAACTCTTCCATTTTCCATTTCTTCGTTAGAATTTCTTTCAAAAATTTGGCATTAACGTATAGTTGTTTCAGCATCTCTAGAAATTTTATGAATTATTTGTCTAGATTTGTCTGTCGAAGTCTTTGGGGAAATGGAATAGCTTTCCTTTCAGAGGCTCTTATTCTCCTTTGAATGTCTTCTTATTGTCTCTTTTTTCTAGTTTCCTCATCTTCTTCTGCTGCTTCATTGTGTTTTTTATTTTCTGATTCTTCTTCTTTTGATTTCTCCTCTTGCTGCATTGCTCTCTTTGGCTCTTCTAGGGTCTTTCCACTTCTAAGGTAGACAGCATTGCATTGCTCCTTTCTTCTTTTTGATTCTCCTTTGCGCTGCGTGGATGTGCTCTGCTTTGGTCTTCCTAGGCGTCTTTCCATTCTTCTTTTGATTTCTCCTCTTGCTGCATTGCTCTCTTTGGCTCTTCTAGGGTCTTTCCACTTCTAAGGTAGACAGCATTGCATTGCTCCTTTCGATTTGGTTCTGGTTAGCTTGGAAGCATACTGTAGGCTTTACTTCCCAAGGAGCTTGCTTGTAGCACTATTTGATTCTCCATCAACTTCATATGAGTGGAAAGATGATCAATTATTGCATTCATTTTTTCCAAACATGTCCCTAAAACCATCATTAGCTTGTTTTTGCTCTTGGATAAAGCTATGTAGGGTGGCTTTTAGGGTTGAGATAGAGCTAGAGTATTGATTTTGGTTCTGTCCAGCTGGAGTGAACTATTATAGGAATGAATTTTGGTTTTATCTCGGAGGGTATTCGAGTGGAGGTGGTGTGAAGTTTTGGTTAGTAGCTGGATATAGGTGATTTTTAAAATCTAGGTTGTAAGAGTTAGGAAATTGGTTCCATCTCGGATCTTGGGGGTAGTTGTTTTGGACATAGTTGGCTTGCTCCAAGACTGGTTCAGGAACCATGAGATTTCCAAAATAATTTTCTGCAAATATGTGCCCTGCCTCAGCACAGATTTCAAGTTCTGATTGTATTGTTCCAACAGCACTCACATTTAGCTTATCTAGTTTCCTAGACAAGGCATCAAATTTTGCAGATAGGAATATGAGTCCGTCAACATCAAGCATTCTAGCTACTTTCTTCGTTGTTCCTCGATCTTCATTCCATCTGTAACTGCTTGCTGCCATTTCCTCCAATAGGTTATAACCTTCATTGACTCTTTTCTTTAGGAAGGATCCTCCGGCGGCTGCATCTAGAGTGTTTCTCATTGAAGGCGTCGCACCATCGAAGAATAGTTGAATTAGGAATGGTCTGTCATATCCATGGTGTGGGCATTATCGCTGAAGATCTTTAAATCTTTCCCAAGCTTCATAAGGAGTCTTATCTTCTTTCATCCAGAACGTGACTATTTCACTTCTCATCTTTAAGGTTTTACTTGGTGGGAAGTATTTTTATAAGAAAGCTCGACTTAACTCCTCCCAAGTGGTGAATGAACCGGGGGGTATAGAGTGTAACCAAAGCTTAGCTCTGTCGGTTAAAGAGAAAGAAAATAATCTCATTTGGATGGCATCATCACTGGCTCCATTTATCTTTAAAGTGTCATTGATTTCAATGAATGTTGCTAGGTGAACATTCGGATCTTTGCTCGGCAAACCAACAAACTGAGATTGTTGCACCATTGGGATTAGTGCTGGTTTGAGCTCGAAGTTGTTTACAGCAACAGGTGGTTTGACTACAACAGTTTGGATATCTCCGGGATTTGGAATATTCAAATCCCATAAAGTTCTTTCTTTGGCCATGATTTGTTCTATATTATCTAACTCTTCAGATTCATATTCTATTTTCTCTACCTCTTTTGGCTCGGATCATGGGGTCTTAGCACTTCGATGTCTAGTCCAGATGGGACTTCTATCTCTCTTCTAGTGCCTTCTGTTGATTCTCCATATAGTTCGTGCTATTCTTTCTATTTCGTGATCTAGAGGCACAACATCAACGCTTCTCTATCTGACCATAAAAGGTCAATCCACCGAAATATATATAGGCCAGATTGTTCCTATATTATCTAAACTCTTTCAGATCAATATTCTATTTTCTCTACCTTCTTTTGGCTCGGAGTTCATGGTGCGTCTGTGGCACTTCGAATGTCTAGTCCCAGATGGGACTTCTTATCTCTCCCTTCTAGTGCCCTTTCTGTGTATTCTCCATATAGTTTTCGTGCTATTGGCTTTCTATTTCGTGATCTAGAGGCACCAAACCATCAACGGCTTCTCTATCCTGACCATAACAAGGTCAATCCACCGAAATAATATATATGATATTATATATTATATATATATATATATATAGCTTATATATATACTTAGTAGATATATAATACTATAAGAAAAAGAAAATTATATATAGATATATAAAAGAAAAGAAAATCACTGAAAATAGAAATAAAAATAAACGCAAAAAATAAATGACAGACAAATAAAATTGCCTGATTAATTATTTTTCAAAATTTTCTAATATCAATCACACTATCAATCCTTCATAACAATACCAAAAACTTGATCCGCGCCTGGCTAATGCCTATGCGGCAAGATTATACCGCAAGTATTAATGGATCGTAAAAGTAGTATTTAAAATATCGCATCCATAGGGATTGGAAAGATTGAGTACTAAAATCTTTTGAATACTTAATTATCAGGCCGAATTAATAAAAAGGGTGAGTTATGCGTAAATTAAAAATAAAATAATAGCAGTTTAAAATGGTAGAAATTAAAATAACAGAAGTTAAATTGCATAAAAAAAAGACTAGAATTTAATTAAAATAAAAGTACGTAAAAGTAAAATGCAATAAAATAAAAGTGCGATAAAGTAAATTGTTAAAAAAAGACTAGAATTTAATTATAAATAAAAGGTTTACGTAAAAGTTATAAATGCAATAAAATAAAAGTGCCGATAAAGTAAACTTGCAAGAATCATTTAAAGTGTGAGATAAAATAAAATAGTAGGAATTTAAAGATAATTTAAATTAACATAAATAAAATGTTTAGTGGTTAGTTAGTTAGTAGCGTTTTATCAGTTAGAGGTTATGCAATTTAGAGTTATAAGTTTTAAACAATATATATTATTTTTTTCTTTTGTAGGATGTTTATTAAAGAGAAGAGTATTCTGGTGATGATTTCGATCCTATATTCATAAAATAAAAGTTAGTGGTTAGTAGTTAGAGGTTATCAGTTAGAGGTTAGCAATTAGAAGTTATAAGTTTAAAAATATATATATTTTTTTCTTTTTTAGATTTATAAATGAGAAAGTATTCTGGTGATGGATTGATCCATATTACCATTCGGAAGTGGGCGGCAGCGAAGTAGGCACAAGTGATATATTTTTTGAAAGGCGGAGTATTCTAGTTAGTTATCTCCTCTTTTGAGGTAGTCAACTATGACAATCGTAATAATCATTTTGTACGTTGCATACGTAATAAGCTTTCCCCTTTTAACACTGGCTTTATTCTATTTCTAGATATAAAACCAATGCTTAGTTTATGTGGTTCAAGTGCTTGAACTTCATCTTTCGATCCTTCGTTCGTCTACCTAATATCAAGTAAATAAAGGAATTCAGCTTTGTTTTACAAGAGTTTGTCTTGCATAAATTGAACTAGAAATCTATATCATATTATAAATGATTCAATTTTTAATAAAGCTGCCCAGCATTCCGGAGGTAATATATATTAATCCATCCCCAAAATGGTTGGTTTACTCACTCATTTTAGATAAAATAATGTAAACAACTAAATAGCAATCCATATCCTTTTTTAAGAGAAAAAGAACGGAGTTACAGAAAGGTTGTTTCTTTATAAAAATGATAATAAAACAAAGAACATAAAGATAACAGATAATAATAAAGGAGAATGATGGATAAGGTATGGCTTTTGTTGAGTCTGAGACTGTCGTACAACCTTCCTCTTCTGACCTCTGAGATTACAAATACGAAACTACGCTAAATATTTACATTGTGATATACAATATTCTATTTTTTTCCAGCCCCTTTCTCTGTTGATTTACGTTGTTATTTATAAAACTCAGATGCTTGGAGGCTACTCTTCTCTGCGCAATTTGGCAAGAGGGGCAACTAGCCACGTCCAATCAGATTATAGCTAAGCATGAACTGTCGTTCAATGAATGGGGACATTAGCCTTGGATTTGGTGTAGGCGATCGCTTGATTTGGCTTTGGTGTATAGGAAATTACCTAACATCCATGGGAGACCGCTTGGAGTAGTGTTTCATCCACATGAGATTTCTTGGTGCTTGTAGGAGATCGCTTTTGTAGCATATTGGCCATCGAAGATCGCCTGGGTGATCATATGAGCATATGAGATTGCCTGAGTGTGAGTTTAGCCTTAGGAGATCGCCTAGTGTACATAGGTGGTCTCCTAACCTCTTTTTTTTAGCTTTAGGCGATAGCCTAAGTTCACATTTTGTTGGACTTTGGGCTTTCCTCCTTCTGGGCTTGGTTTGTGGGCTTCTTTTCTCTACAACTTAACCTCAATCTTGGCTTGTAAAATGGGCTTGTAATATTAACTCTCATATTGGGCTTTTTCAGGTTCAATTGACAATATTTCTGTAGATTTTATGAAAAATACATCTTTTTTTTTTTTAATTTTCGAGGTTCCTCCCTACATAAAACTATAATTCTACAAATTTTCTAAGATAAGTGCACAAATGTAGCCATTTTATTAGTTAATTTAAGGGGATTTTAGTATAAAAATATATAAGTATTTGCTTTGTATCACTTTCTAGCAAAACCAAAATTTGTGCAATTCATAAAGGTTTGCAACTGTCCTAAGACAAGGAAGTTTTTACCATAAAACTTGGCACTTTATCCTCACGAAAAAGGAAATTTACCACAAGATAAGTTGTAGCGTGCCATAAGATAGAGCGAAAGGTGCCATAAGATAGAGTGAAAAGTTTATTAACGAATGAAATCTACCCAAGATAGGGTGCAAAAGTTTATTTTTAAAACAAATAAAATTTGCCCAAGACACGGCGCAAAGTTTATTTCGAAAACAAATGAAATTTGCCGAAAACAGCGCCAAAATTTATTTTGAAAATAAGTGAAAATTTCCCAAGATAAGGCGCAAGGTTTGTTCTGAAATTAAGTGAAATTTACTCAAGACAGGGTACAAAATGAAATTTGCTCAAGACATGGCGCAAAGTTTATTCTTAAATTGAAATTTGCCTAAGACAAGGTGTAAAATTTATTCTTAAAATTAAATTTGCCTAAGACAGGGTGCAAAGTTTATTCTTAAATTGAAATTTGCCCAAGAAAGGGCACAAAGTTTATTCTTAAAACAAATGATGCTTGCCAAAGATAAGGCGCAATAAATCACAACAAAGAGGAATCTTGGCAGAAAATAAATCACAAAGGATGTATTGTTTATTCTCAAAATAAGTATATTATCTGAATTGAAGCACGCACATAAGTTAAAAGTACCAAACACATTTGAAATATGTATGCATGCACAAACTGAGAATGCTAACATTGCTTCCATGATTTGTTGCTTCGTAGAAAGCTCTTTTGTCAAGAACAAAAGGCATTAGAAAGACCACATCAATTCATTGCAATAATCTGAACTCTTGCCCAACAATCATATGTAGAAGAAGAAGGGATGTAGTGAATCTTGGGAATCAAACTTGAAAAAGAAAAAAAAGAGCCGAAACTAGATCAAGAACTAGAAACTTCTCACTTGTTCAATTTTATGAAATCAAGGCCAAATATTTACCGCAAATAATTTCTCTGTATTCTTCATGCAATTTCTCATAGCCATTTTTTCTAATTCTTGAAAGCAATATTCCCTTTTCTTCTCCTTCTTTTTTATATGCCCTAACTTTTGCATAAGCTACCCTCATGGATTTTCAACTTACCGGGCTTTTTTTTTTTTTTTTTTTTATCTCTCATAGCCATTTTTTTCTAATTCTTTCGAAAGCAATATTCCCTTTTTCTTTCTCCTTCTTTCTTTATTATGCCCTAACTTTTGCATAAGCTACCCCTCTTGGATTTTCAACTTACCGGGCTTTTTTTTTTTTTTTTTTTTTGCTTCTTTTTTTTTTTTTTTTTTTTTTTGCTTTCTTCTTTTTTTTCCTTTTTTAACTTTTAGATGGCTATAATTTTGACAAGCAAGGATGACATCATAAAGTTCTTAATTCGTCACCAATATGTTATTCTAGCATGAATACCACTTCATTACAATCTTTGCAAGACCATTCACTTGTTATTGACCGACCTTTTCAAGTTTTTCAAGCAAATATTTTCTCTCAAGTTTGCCTAACTTTTGCCTAATCAAAGATTGTTTGCTTAGCGGGAACATATATCTTTCCATTTTTCTTTTAAATTTATTCTCTAGCACGTTCAAATATAGACATTTTGAAAATAATATCTAGTTAAAACAAGGTTCCATATTGACGAGATATAAAAATTGTTAATTTTCCTAGGGAATTCTCTTCCTTTCAGGCATCATCCATTGGCAAAAACAAGACTAGGCTATCACATATTTCCTTTTATTCAACTTATTTTTCTTTTTTCCTTTTTTTTTCCTCTTCTTTTATTTTCAAAGAAGCCCCCAGATGAAGAAAATATAGCCTTCTCTTGTCCCTTTGGTGTTAAATGAGATTTGTAATACTCCTACTTTTCTATAATCTCTCTCTAATTTTTTATACTTAATGCCCTTATTTCAAGACTTACCTCCCATTGTTCTATTTTACCCTTATCATAAGTAGCCCGATTTTACTAACTCTTTCATTCATAGCAAATTCTATTTTGCGTCCATTAGCTAGAATTTATTTTCCCTTTTTATCATTCTTTTTCTTCTCTCTCTCTTTCTCCAATCAAGTTTTTGGGCAAGCATATATTATAATTGAAGTAATAGTCAAAATATGACAAACAAATTTATTTGGATTTAAAAATTAAAATGACATCAACCTTGTTTAAAAAAAAATGTAAAAAGAAAACAAATATCATAAAGAAAATTTGGTCCCTTTCTCACAACTTTCACTTAGAATGTCCCCATGATGCTTCTCATATCAACTACTGTCTTGGTTCTCCTTAGGATTTGGGATAGTATCGGAGTCAATCAAGTTTTGGATTTTATGTTTGAGATGAAAGCATTGGTTGGTATGATGGCCAGGATTCTGGTGAAAAAGGCAATATACATTAGGATTAAAATTCATAGGTAAGAGATTGGATATAGGCCTTCCCGCTCCTGTGAGACCAAGCAAGAGATGCCACATTGTTGTGCCAGAGGCACAATCAAACTTACTTACTTATAGTCCAGCCAGTTATTTAGTCATAATTATGAAATTGTTTGGTTTACAAAGTCGTTTAAAAAGCGGAAGACCCATTAACAAACTTATAAAACAAATTAGAAAAAACCTCAAGAAAAACTGTAAAAGTTTTCCCTGAAAAATAGGTTTATCAAAATTGTTAAACTATAATCATATTCCAGAACATTATGTACTCAAAAAATCATCACTCTATATGAAGTATTATATCCATTTATATTAAAAGAATATCATGATATGTTCATAGTTCAAGTTTCTCAATGGAACCTCAAACAGTTTACCAAAACATTTAATAATGAAACTTGTTGAGACCTTTAAGCAAAAATAAAACCAAAATGTTGAACTAGCTATTTATATATCCCAAAAGTAAAATCTAAAACTCTCAATAATTTAGACAGACTAGTACATGTCATGAACCAAGACAGACTCATAGTCAAGTCTGTGGAACTTAAGATCCTCCTTCTCTAATACTAGAACTCGGAATCAATCAATAACTTCAGGTCTTCAAACCTATGCGAGATGAAAATCTTCGCGCTGAGTATAAAACTCAGTGGCACTTAACATATTTGTATTATTATTCCCAGGAAAAAAGGTAAAAATCTTAAAAAAAAAACCTCTCAAATAATTTTTAGGAACAGACTAGTACAAATGTCCCATGAACCAAGGACCAGGGGACTTCATAAGTTCAAGATCTGTGGGAAACTTTAAAAAGACATCCCTCCCTTTCTCTTAAATACTTAGGAAACTTTCGGAAATCAAAATTTCAATTAACCTTCTTTCAGGTCTTTCCCAACACCCTATGCGAGATGAAAAATCTTCGCGCTGAGTTATTAAAAAAACCTTCAGTGGCTACTTTAACAATATAGATTAATCACACATTACAGTATATATATGTTCTATGTAATCAGCTT
>NW_023591781.1:1170336-1307586 GCF_014843425.1 Jatropha curcas
CTTAACGTCATTTCATTTAAATAAATTTTTGAACTTAATCCGAGAATGATCAATAATGGGCAATTGAGTTTAATCAACCAAGTCAACTTAATCTGTTTGATTATGGTGATTTTGAGAATTAATATTGCTATTTCCTATTTTGACTATATTATTAAAACTCGGGTTTGTGACCCGCCTTTAACCATAAGGCAAGAGTGGTCTTTTAATTATTTTGTTTATGGGGTGGAGAATGGATGAATGGTGGATGTGATGATTAATTTATGATGAATGCAATGAATGAACCTATTTGGACGGTTAATTAATTTTCCACATAGGAACTCGGTTCGATTTATTCGGGTTGGGTTTGTATAAATAAATTGGTTTTTTCTAAAATAAAATCAATTAGAAATCGTAGGTTAAAAGAGGCCGGTTTTCCGGGCGTCGATTTCCAACAGGCCGACGTACCCAATTCCCTTACCCGGAACCTCATTGGTTTGCCTGACCAGTTTTTCTAAATAATTTGGCCTTGAATAAAAATGGGTTAAATGGAGTCATTTAATAAAATAAAAATTAATAAAATTAAAAATAAAAACGGGTCCCCATTGCCGAAAAAAATGGGTGGCGACTCAAAACATTTTAATTAAAGACAGACCGATTTATCGGCATCGCATATCCAAAAAGATTTTTATCACCTTTATCCAAACAAAAAACAAAGACAAAATAAATATAAAAGATGTTTTCCGAGGTCCTTCCGGGGTTCGGGATTTCGGCGAAAACAGCTAACAAGAAGGAGGCCTTTGGTCGATGGGTTAGTACCCAAGATTCCGTGATTGGGCCTGAAAAAGCATGTTCGTGTGAAGCGTAACTTTGCATAAAATGCGTTTAACGCCCCAAAATTTTCAAATCTTAAAATGATATTATTTTATCGGGTCATGAATGGTGCTACAAAGAGGAGGATAATATTTTATTTAGACCCGAGAAAGATTTTGAGTATAATTAACTATGAATGAGGAGTGATTACGGAGTCTGCCTCCACACTCGCTCCAACCGGTCTGTGAATAATAGTACTACGGTCCAGGAGTCGTGTATGATTTTTGCGTCGCGGAAAAATTATATATATGTGTTTATAGTTTTCTTTGAATTATTTTTGGGAGTATTGTATGCATGCTTTTTGTGGGTAGAAAGTAAGTTAATGAATATTTTTGGAGATTTAGATAATTAGTGAATAGTGAATTATGGCTGTTTATATTACGTAAGGAAAATTTGAGGAATTTTATTATGGAGGGAAATTTGAGGAATTATTTTTATGGAATAAATAGAGAGTTGGTGGAGTAAATAAAATTATTTTAAGGAATTTCATTGGAGAACATATGGAGCCATTAGATTAGATACAGTGACTTAATCTTAGCCATTCCAATTTGGGGAAGGAAAAGACCAAAATACCCTTTTGATCGAACTTTAATTAAGGGCAACTGTCAATTACTTGAGCAACCTTTTCTCTTCTTCTTCTTCTCTTCAACGCAACTTCCTCTTCTTCTTCTCTTTTGTTTCTTCACTTCTTACTTGGTTTACACCAACCAAATAAACGCCAACCCCAATTGATTTAAGTAATTATCTTTAGAGAATTAAGCTTGAAGAAGTTGGACTTCTGTGGTGATTATTTGTTCAAGAAATTTGGAGATTCTCTACTTAAGCCAAAGAGTTGGGGAAACCTCTAATGGAGTAAAAGGCAAGTTAGGCGTAGAAAGCTTTAATTTAAGCGTGCAAGCTTATTTTAGGTTAGTGTTCATTAAACACCACTACCTTACTTGAATTTTGATTTTGTGCATTTTATGCTATCGATACATGTTATTTGGATTTTTGTATGAAAGTGATTGATTTGTTGAATTGGTGCAATAACATGCTACCTTGGGTGATGTTGATGAGTATTTAGTATGTGGTAGAAATCTCTACCTTGTATCTTTGTTGTTCATGTTCTTCTCATGGTTAAAGTAAGCTGAATTTTGGGAAAAGAGTTATTGGATGAGATTAAGGACTAGTTTTCGACCATTTCTATTTTCCATTTGTGTATGAGTCCTTCATGAAAGTTGTAGGTCTACTTCTTAGCTTTCCCACCCATCCTCTTGGGTCCAATTTGGAGATATATAGCTCAACTTATGGCTGAAACACCCAAACTGACTCTGTTGTGTCGGGCCACATGCAGCACTGAATTGAGTGCCAATTTTGACCACTATTGAGTGCCAAATTTGACCACTATAATGACAAGATTATGTTCTGAGTTCTTCATGAGAGTTGTTTCCCTATGTCTTGAGACTTCTCTGGTTTTGTATTGGTTTAATTTGAGTGTTTGTTGAAGTAGGAATTTAATAAACATTGGACTTAGTTCTGCTGAATCAGGTCTGGACTGTTGGTCTGTGTTCCTAGCCTCTGTTTACCATCTTACACATTGAACTAGGCTGTGGTCCCTTCATAACAGTTGTATCATTTTGTCTTATCTTTCTAATGAATCTAATTTTGTTCAATTTGGAGACCTATAACTCAAGTTATGTCTTAAAACACAGCAAAGGTCAAGGTTATTTTAATTGGAAATTCCTATGCCTTGGACCATAGTTTATTTGGACTCAATGTATGTATAATCATGTGTGATGAGGTTCTTCTTGATTATTGTAGTTTTGAGACTTGATTTGACAAAAATTAAAATAAAAGTTAAAGTGTTATTGTGGATATGTTTAAATGATATAAATGGGGAAAAAAAATGGTTGGAAAATTTTGGGATAAAGGTGGAATTAGTTTAGATAATGCATTGATGAGGATAGAAATGGATTACCTTGGTGCTAAGAGTTATGTTAGTGATGCTTGGTTGGAGAAAGAAATTCTCCCTTGGTATATTCATTAAGAGGCCAACCACTCTAGTGGTAGGTAAGACTTACTTAATTATTTTTTTTTTGTCTATGTATGTATGCATCTACATATATATGACATTAAATATGATGATTTTGATAACTTTCAATGTTTAGAGTTTAAAAAAAATTGGTATTTTAAGGTGTATGTGCTTTGAATTATTTACATAAGTAAAGGTATGATATATGATAAGAAGTTTCTTATGATAAATTCATTATGACGTTAAGAAAAGTTTTAAAAAGACAATGAATTTATGAGAAAGTTCCTATATAAAGAATATATATACTTACTCTTATTTTAAAAAGAATGTGCCCACCTTAAGTACATCACTTCCCTCTCACACTTAACCGATGTGGGATTCGCCTAAGGTGAGTGCACTGTCACTACAGCCATCGCTCACAGCCACCGCTCATAGGCCACGGTGTGCGATGGGCTCTACTATGCATGATTGAAACGTGGTATGATGAGATTGATTTTGTTATTGTGAAGCTATGATCATATGCTAGGGTTATCATCCCTTACAAATAGGCGGACGCGCTTATTTGTGTGATGGGGTGGTGCTTTCATAGGCCACGATTGTGCGATGGGGGTGGCGCTAATATAGGCCACGATCAGATTGTGTGTGGGGGTGGCGCTAACATAGGCCACGATCAAATCTGCTTATGTTCATTCTTTATTATTACAAACCTTAACTAAAGAATGAACATATTTGTATTCATAATCGTCTTATTGCTTTCAAAGTATTTGAATTAAACGAATGAGATCATATTATTTTAGTAAGCCTTACTTTGGAAATCAATGATTATGTTATCAAATGAATTTTCAAAGCATGATATTCCGGTACATGGTTTTAAAAATAAATAGTATATGTATTGGTATTGATTATGTTATCAAATGAATTTTCAAAGCATGATATTCCGGTACATGGTTTTAAAAATAAATAGTATATGTATTGGTATCGGTAATGGGTTTTTTAAAAATAAATATAATGTATTGGTATCAATAAATGTGTGCAAAGTAATGAATTTATGAGTTGAAAGAATTAAATTCTTTATGTTGTTAATTAAATTTATTAGATATTTCTTTTGCTATAAATGTAAATGTATGTTTGAAATTAATGATTTTATGTAATTGTGTTTTAAGTAAGTTGTCATCGCAACTTTAGTAAGTATGTGAAATTATTGAGCACCACTGGAGTTTAACTCAGCGACGTTGATTTTTATCACGGCGTCAGGTTAAAGACTAATCCAGGGGTGGTTACTGCTTGAAGACTGAAGAGTAGCATCAAGGCAGAAGTGACTATGAAGTTAAACCTGAGGGACTAGCTAGATATTTTGGCAAAACCTTGGATTAGTTGGTTAATTTTGTAAAACCTGAGGGACTAAATAATAAATTTCCCTTTGAATTATAACTTAAGCATATCATTAGCAATTATGTTGGTGTCTATATTCGAAAATAAGCATAAGATTCATTAATTGATTGAATATAAAATATTTCAAGATAGTTGGTATGATTAGTTTATTAAGACTTGATATATATACTGAATACAACTAATTGATGAATATTAAAATGCTATTGAGGATTTATATAATTATGAAAATATAGAAGTGTTGTTGTGTTATGATGATTATTTGGAGATGTTGGGTGGGGAGTTTGGAGTTTAATTGGCAGTGTTTTGTATTCACCATGTTTGGCGAAGCTCAGTTTTTGAAAGGGAAATTCTTACAGTATTTATGTAGGGATTTTCCCACCCAACTATTTTTCAAAAAAAAAAAAAAAGAGATGAAAAAGAAATCGAAATGATTTATCTATAAAAAAAAAATTACTCGCTACATTTTGAATACTTCAATTTACTTCTAATATTCATTAATCTTGAATACTCAATTACTTCTAATTCATAATCTTATTTAATGATTTGTATGTTAAGTTAAGACGGTGTCTCCGGCACCGAATGTGACATCCGTCGTTGAGTCTCACGGGACTGGGCGGAGGGTGTTACAATGCATGAGTTTGTGTGAATTTCTGTGAATTTATTTGAGTCCGTGCTGTAACATCCCCTTTCTGCTTCTATGGGACCAGGCACGGGATGCCACATTATTGCTAAAGGCACAACCAGACTTACTTACTTATACTCTAGCGAGTTATTTAGTCATGACTATGAAACTATTTGGTTTACAAAGTCATTTAAGAAGTGGAAGACCCATTAACAAACTTGCAAAAAAAATTATGAAAAAACCTATAGCAAAACTATAAAAGTTCTCCCCGAAATAGGTCTATCAAAACTGTTAAAACATAATCATATTCCAGAATATTATTTACTCTTAAATAACATCACTCTATGTGACATCTTAAATCCATTTACATTAAAAGAAAATCAAGATACATTCATAGTTCAAGTTTCTCAATGGAACCTAAAACAGTTTATCAAAACACTTAGTCATGAAATTTGTTAAGACTTTAAGCCAAAATAAAACCAAATTGTTGAACTGGCCATTTGCATATCCCAAAAGTAAAATCCAAAACTCTCTCAATAATTCAGAAAGACTAGTACATGCCATGAACCAAGACAAACTCATACTCAAGTCTATTGAACTGAAGATCCTCCTCCTCTGATCCTGGAACTCGGAATCAATCAACAACTTGAGGTCTTCAAATCTATGTGAGATGAAAATCTTCGCGCTGGGTATAAAACTCAGTGGCACTTAATATATAGATATAATCACACATACGAATCATATGTCGTTCTATTAAATTCTTATCCAACCAGATTGTTAAAGGTTCAGGGCACACCATTATCATCATTCATAGATTCACAAGTCTCAATCTATGTAACAGACATATCCAATAAGTATCATAAATGTAGATATCATTATAGTTCATATTACATAAGTTCCATACTCAATATATTTACTCTTATAAAATCATAAGCAAATCATATTTCATTAAGTTCATATCAGTCATGAATATAATAGAATACTAATAATTCAGGTAGTCAAAGGTCATATTTCCTTAAATTCAGAATACATACCACCTTGGAAAGTTACCAGTGCATATACTATAATAGAATAAAATAGAGAACATATTCCATAGCAAAATGAATTCAAGACATATTCTATATCAGAATGAATTCATAATATTCTCATATTAGGATATTATCAGTCACATTGTCGTATCAGAATGTTATCAGAACACATATTTTTACAAAATATTTTTAGTATATATACTATAATTGTATAACACCAATCACATTACCTTAATTCTTTTATTCAACGACCTTATTAGTAACTCAGAAGAAACAAAACAAGAATAGGTAGCAGAATGGCATGATAGCCAACAGAATAGCTTAGGAAAAAGTCTACAGAACGGTGGCAAAAGCCTACAGAATGGTGGAGCGCATCCATATCCTGAGTGAGAGACCATGTACCCAGTATATGATCATAGTTCAAATCCAGTAATTAGTAGCATATTCAGTGTGTCAATATTAGTATATTTACATTCATACCACTATTCAACCAAGTACGTAACAAAGGCCCAGATGTTTAATTACAGTGTTATACTCATATCACAGTTCAGGTACAAATATAATCTCACAGGTTTAAAACATAGCATCATAGGTATTCTTAGACGTACTTGATGGTGTCTTCAACCTAATTATACACAAAGAAACTCATTGGTCCCCATGTGTGTCAATCCTCATAACATATTCATCATATTAGCATTTCCTACTCATAGTATCAATATATCATTTGTTTATCATTATTCAATCATACAAGGCTCAAGTACTTAATCAATTCATATACTTGCCTCATTCTAGCGCCATATTCATCATGGTTCAACCCTTTAAAAAATAAGGTATGGAGAACTATTCTCACCATTAAAGCATTATATCAAACAACTTAATCATTCCCAATTGTTGACTAACAAGTGTGTTCAAGTATCAATTAAACTTTCACATTTAAGGAACTTAAGCCTATTCAACCAATTCTAGGAAAGTAGGCTAGAAACATCGAATTCTCATATAAATCAAGTACTAGCATTATACCATACTTCAACCAATTCTAGGAAAGTAGGCTAGAAACATCGAATTCTCATATAAATCAAGTACTAGCATTATACCATACTCAATTTCACACTTAGAAATCCAATTGATACAATTATGTAAGTTTGATCTTACCCACAATTTTGATCGGTTTTAAATTTAAAACCCTGATTGACTTTTAACACTTCATTAATCACAGAAATAGTCAATTAAGCTTTACAACTAAGTCTCATATGCATTATAATCGACTTAATTAATCTAATTACATTTTTGTTTGACTTATGTATAGGTTCAGCCTATACATATATTTAAGCTAAGTCAATTTCAATCAAGCAAGTAAATTTACCATTATTCTATTCAGACATCATTTAAATATAATGCTTATTCAATTACTCGATTAGGTCCAATAAGGTGAAATCCCCAAATTTAAAACCAAACCTAACTCCTTACTTTAACATTCACTGCTAATCAAACTTTTTGTATGTCCAATTAAACTAATTACTAACAACATTATCATAATTTATCAATTAACAATAATTAGACTATGGTAAACAATAACCTATATGGTTTGGCCCACACTTCAATTTTAGCAGACATATTGTAATATCCTCAACTTTGTAGTTCTTGTTATTCTAGCTTTTTCGATGAATTCGGTTATCCGAATGAAAGGAAAACCTAGAATAATGGAAAACACTATATATTGAGGCTATATATTGAGATGTGAATGTTTAATTTAAAGTGGTAATGAATGTGGAGTACAAATTCAAATTTGGAGAAGAATTAAAGGAAAATCAAAAATGAGGCGTTAAAGAGGAATGACTTCTCGGTAAAGCATGGATTTTTACCGGTAAGCCCCGAAAAAACGGTAATTTCAGTATGAATTTCTTAAAAGTGGGTTGCTAAAATATAAATAACTTGCGTGATACCTAATAGGACTAAAGTAAAGTGATTAAAAAGAATAAGAGTGCCAAAGGAAATGAAGGGGAAAAACCCAAAGGGAGGATATTAGATGCAATTCATTTAAAAGAAACATGGAAGGAATCTTTTAATAATGTTTATTAATATATTTTATGAAAGGTGGAGATAACCATTCTATTTTTCCACCCATTTTTTGCAGTCCAAGTCGGCCAAGAAGAGAGGAGAGGGTTTTTTGATTTAAAAAAACCATGCAAAAAGGAGGTGAAATCAAGGAATTTTCAAGTAATTTCTTAAGGAAAAGGGTTAGTTATCTTCACTTTCCCTCCTTCTTTCTTATGGATTAATTTTTGAATTCCATGAACTTTTTGAAGTGAGGTGCTTGCTTGTTCATTCTGATTTGGTGAAGATGAAGTGTTAGAATTGATTTTAAGGTGAGTTTAAGATGATTGAAAACTAAGATTATGCATGAATTCAAAGTCTAATTTGCATAATTCACCGAGATGGCGATTTTGAGTTTGTAATTGATATTGCCATGACCTTTTAGGGATTTTCTGATATTATCTTATATTATGATGTATGTAAGTAATAGAAGAGTTGAATTGATGAATTGGTGCTGGAAAGTGAGTTGAGAATTGCTATAAGCAACATATCATTGTTGGACTCCTGTTATAGTTGGGTTGCCTGGAAATTCAGCTTCTGTAAATTGACCTATTGACTACGCAAATGAACTGCAAAAATTCATGATTCATGAAATTTTATATGGAGATAGGCTGAGATGTTGGGTAGGGCATGTTAAAAGGGAAAGGCCATTGGATAAAAGGAAATGGAGTTATAATTAAATCAATTTAGGCTGCTCAGCATGAGAAAAACTGAAATTCAGATTCTATAATTATGTCATTTGAAAATGTAAATGAGCTTTAAAAATTATGAAATTTTACAGGGAAGTACCCTAAGATGTTGGAAACATGCTGTAAAAATTTCAGGGCAAATGAATATGAAGAATTTAAGATATAGCCAACCGAATGCAAGCTACTCAAATGCTGAAATTCTGCATGACAGAAACATTTAAGGAATTTAGCATGCCATTGACTTCTATTGTTTTAATTGTTATTATTATGTTTCTAGGATGTGGTTAAGTGTTGGATATGAAGTGTTTCATGCTTAAACCATATGACACTTGGACAAGCATTAGTGGAAAATGAAAGAAAAAGGCATTGACACTACATTCGTTAATGCTTAATTTGCATTTCCTATAGAAGTGCATGTGTAATCATTGTGTAGTATGAAGTTAATGAGAGTATTAATTCTTCATGCTACAGCTTCTGAGAGAAAGGGAGAGAAAGGGAGTTGAGGAGAGGGTGGTTGCTAGAGGAAAAAGGCTAGGGGAGCCTTCTAGCTCAGGTTAGTGTACTATTCTTTTCCTACTTTTGTTTAAACAAACTGAACTTGATTTTGCAAAATATTTTCAATAGATTTACTTTATGAATCATAATTACAAAAAGTATTAAGGATTTCATAATTTTTTAAAGAACAAAGCCTATTTTGAAATCATACGACCTAATTACACATGCAAATAAATTTTATAATTCTTATACCTTGAAAGAGAAGGATGTTGGGCAATTGATAACTGTAGTATGAGGGGTGGCCGTGACTGAATGATTTTGATTTTAGTAGTGTTTGCCAAAAATGAAATGTGCCATAGTTGATTTATAATATTATTACATGAATGGGATGGTTTAAAAGTCTTACAGCTGATTATAGACATGGTTATTACCCCGATAATCACTTCATTTGTTGAAGTTGATATTACGATCGATTGAACATGGATATCATCACTAGATGATTATTTGCTTGATATGAAATTCTTTCCCGTCCAATGTTGAGGTTGAGATTGCTCGCCTGCTTTCGTGGAAAATCATATCACAGATTAAGTTGTAGATAGCAGGTCTAGATGGTGCACATTAGACCACTGATGGCCCTCGGAATTGACTCTATTAAAAGCTGTAAAAGGACTACATATGAATTTTATGATTTAATGTATTGTTTTTTTTTTTTTCTTATTCTTTAACATGGTGGGTTTATGAATTATGATGTCATTATTTCCTATTAAAGAGTTTGATTTTGATAAAATTTGTGTTTGTTTTATAATAGTACACCACTAATCAATATGCTTTTGAGCGATAGGTTTGCTTTTGTGCTATCGCAGGAAAAGGAAAGGAAAAAGAACTAGGAGAGGAACATTTTATTTGATGGTAGATAGTATTGCTACTGATTGTAGCTATTGTATATTTTTGACTTTTTTTTTGGGAGTAATGGTATTGATGTATTAACATTACAGAACTCTATGTATATTTGAGCAGATACATTGTAAATTATGATTGTAATGAAATTTTCTATTTTTGTATCTAATTGTTTTAAAAAAAAAAGGGGAAAAACTCCAATATGTAATTAAAATCATTCCTGGGCTTATGGGTTTATGGAACCCCATTTTTATGTTTCTGGATAATATAATTTGATGTTTAAGAAATCATATTGAGCTTAATGGAAGTTATGTTCATTCATGTGTAGTAAAGACAGAAAAAAGACATTCTTATATAACAGGTGAAAGAACCCAAAAGGAGGTTTTACATTTAATAACTAAATTTACTTTCTACAAGATATAAATGAAAGGAATCAAACAGTATTAAGTCCCTTTGTGTATACTTAGTAGCATTTTATAAGACTTAAGTGCTATTAAGTATATTACAGGCGACATGCTGTAGTATACTTAGTAAGCATTTATAAGACTTAAGTGCTTATTAAGTATATTACAGGCGACATGCCATGTCTTACAGTAAGGTAAGGTGTGACACATATCTCATTCTTCCAATTAAATTTACTAATCATTTAGTTAATTATTTAATTATATAACCATACATCCATTTCCTTAATTCAAGCACCAAATATACTTATTACACATCTAATTACTTAATTAGGACTAATTAGGCAACACACATTATCATATATCAAATAATGTATCATTCCTTAGCACTTAAGATCATGTCTTGACTCATATATATTTCACTTCACCAATTAAAGCTATTCACACCTTTATTCTTGCATAAATCCGATGCATGCTTATTCTAGATCATGCCTTCATATAGTTTCATTCATTATTGTGCAACTACAAACCCTAATCATGACAATATTATTCAATACATGTATATTTAATTAGGCACCATATAATAAATACCTTAGCTCATAATATAGAAAAGATCAAACAAATATCTTAGCATAGGCTTAGCCTATCATATAAAGTAGACTAGGTAAGTTCATTCCATCATGTAGTCATGCAACGCATATCATTTGACCTTAATAGAACATTAGAACAATCAATTTCATCAAACCCTAACCAATTAACCAAATTCCCCAATTTGATTTCATAATCCAATACTAAACCCTAATTGACTCAATTGCCAAATCCAAACTTACATTTAACACTCAGGTCATATTAATAAGTATAATCAGGTGACAATTCCCAATTAAAATCAATTAAACATGATTTGTATCTGATTCATTTCCTTTTCCTGGTTTTCATATAAGATTTTAATCTCAATTAGAGAAGATTCAAAAGAGAAGCACATCAAAGATACATTAGGCGTGCATTTAGGGTGTTTAGGCATCATTAGAAGGTCAAAAATATAAAGTTACATGGTGAGAAAAAGGAGAGTCCACGGCCAAGCCTTGTTCTGTGGCATGTCCATATCAACAGGCCATGTTTTACAAGTCAGTAGACTACACGGCCTAGGTGTGTCAGGCAACACGGCATGTAATCTGGGTTTTTAAGTTACGAGATTTCACTCTTTTAAAGCCTTTAAACATGGAAAATCAATTCTTCCTCTTAAGAACCAAACATTAACACTTAAAACCACTTTCAAACATGCTAAATAAGAGTAGAAACACTCAAGGAGCATTACACACTACATTCATAACATGAAATTCAATCAATACAATCAAATTCACAAAACCCCAAAATCAATTGCATAAACCCTTTGGTTGCAAATTGTGCGGAACCAAAGAAAACATTCACATATATGTTAAGCACTAACCTTTGATTGCGCGATTCAAAGCTCAATTGCATCCAATTAAGCCCTTTTCTTGCCTTTCACACTCTTTGAAGGTTCACCCTTCTCTAAATCAATTAACAAAATAACAATCAAAATAATGCAACTGATGACAATTATTAATCTACCTTATCAATAGCCATGAATACAACTCTAAATTTTAAAAATAGAAAGTAGAAATCCATTACAGACACTTACTGGTTTTGAAGCCTGTTCTTGTGAAGAACACTAATTGAATGTTAAAATCTCATTTAATTGAAACAACACTCAATAATTAACTCTTGTTTTTTTTGTAGTCTTTTGTTAGAATAAAATCACAAATCATACTCTTCCATAGTATGGTACTCACTAGCCCCATCTATCACTACCATTAAGAGATGTTAATAATATGAATAGCAATAAGAGATCATATCAATCCTTATATAAGCATACATGTGCTCATCGCATAGTAATATCATAAGAAACCAAGTGAAGTTATCATGGCACTATATAACACTTTACATATAACCAAATGATATGTTTTAATTCACAAAGGTACCCCTTTCTTTCCTTTTTTTTTTTTTCAGTCACATACTCCATGTCAAAATTAATTATGTTATCTTATGCAATAAAGATTTTAATATTAAACCTATAAATCCTTCAATTCTCATGTAATTTAAAGAATTATTATTTGAGAATCATTCAAGAATTACATTTGTGCATTTAGAACATATTTCAAATCACATCATGCATGATCACTCTAATCACAAATTCAACACGTAGAAGAGACATGTATGTAAACATATTTAAAGCAACTTTCAAAATAATTTTTTCCATTGATTCAGTTTTAACATCATGTTATTATGCACAAATCAAGACTAGCTCCAGCATCCTATACATTTGCATTCTTCCTAATAGAAAATGTAACGCCCCATTTTTCTCCTGTGTTTCAATAGTAGTTTACTGGTCTGTGAATAGTACCACCGGTCTGTGAATAGTACTACCGGTCCGGAAGTTGGTATTATTTTTGGTCGGAAGTTGGTATTAATTTTTGGTCCCGGGAAAAAATTTACCATTATGTTTTATATTTTATTTAACATTTTTGGAGGCATGTATGCATGGTTTTATGGGTTTTTAGAAAGTAAATAAGGAATATTTTTGGAGAATTTAGATAATTAGTGAATAGTGGAATTATGGTGTTATATTAAGTAAGGAAATTTGAGCAATTCTTTTGGAGGAAATTTGAGAAATTATTTTTTATGGAATAAATTTAGAGAGTTTTGTGGAGATAAATAATATTTGAAGGGAATTTAATTGGAGATATTTGGAGAAAGACCAAAAAACACCCTCCAATTTGGGAAGAAAAGACCCAAAATACCCTTAGTTGGCTTATTTAAAAGCAACTATCAATTATTGAGCAAACACTTTTGTCCTTTCTCTCCTTTCCTACACGGTCTCCTTCTCCTTCTCCTTCTCTTCTTCTTCTTCTTTTCAATTTTACTTAAGTTTAAAACACATCAAATACCCATCCAACGTTGATTTAAGGCTACTAAAAATCTTAGAGAGTGAAGCTTAGGAAGTCATTTTTTGGTGACTAATTTCAAGGGAATTTGTTTGATTTTCCTACTGGGTCAAGAAAGGAATTTTTATGATAAAGTTAATTATTTTTGGGTTTAGAGTTGTCTTTTAGCATATAAATCTTTAATCATGCTCCAATTACTGTCTTTTATTTGTTTTCTTTGTTTGATTTGAGTTTTCTTACATTGTAGAGGGTGGAGAGCCTTCTAACAAAGATAAGCGGCAGACCAAAGCTTGAAGAAGCTTTGGATTAAAGCTTGTTAAAGCTTGTTTGAGGTTAGTGTTTCATAAACACACACCTTGACTCAAATTTTTGATTTTGTTGCCCTTTATGCTATATGTGTAAATTTTGAGATTTGATGAAATGATTTGATTTGTTTGAATTTTTTGGTTGGGCCATTTACATGCTCTTGGATGATGTTTGATGAGTATTTATGTTGTGGTAGGACATTTTCTACCTTGGTATCTTTGTGGGTTCATGTTCCTTTCATGGCTAAAGTAAAACTGAATTTGGGGAAAAAAACGTGATTTTGAGTGAGATGTTAGGACCCTTTTTCGGTCCTTTCTAATTTCCATTTGTTGTCTGAGTCCTTCATAAAAAGTTGTTAGGTCTATCTCTTAGCTTCCAACACCATCCTCTTGGGTCCCAATTTTGAGAGATATATAACTCAACTTATGCTGAACACCCAAACTGACTCTGGTTTGTGTCGGGCCACATGCATCACTGAATTGAGAGTGCCATTTGGACCACTATAATGACAAGATTAGGTTATGGATTTTCTTCATAAAAAGTTGGTTTCCCTGTTGTCTTGAGGGAATTCTCTCGTTCTGGATTGGTTTAATTTGAGTGTGGGGTTTAGTAGGAATTCAATAAACAATGGAACTTGGTTCTGCTGGAAATCAGGGTCTGGTTCTGTTAGTCTATGTCATCCTAGCTTTGTTTTTGTTATCTCATATTGATCTGGGCTGTGATCCCTTCATAACATTTTTGTAGAATTTTGTCTTATCTTTCTAATGACGTCTGATTTCATTTAAATTTGGAGACCCATAGCTTCAAGTATTTTAAAAACACAGGCAAGGGTCAATTTTGTTATTTTTTATTGCTGGAAATTTTTCTATGTAAAGTCATTGTTTATAAGTTATCGAGAATTTTTTATGAATTACTTAACTGTAATTAAGTTTTTATTTATGAGAAGGACTAAGAACATGATTTATAAGAAATGTTTTTGGGCTCTTAAATATACTGGTTGGGATTTGATGCTTGGATTTGATTTTATATGTATGATTGAGCATTGCTCGGCATTGATGCCATTATGATAAGAAGCTATTGATTTTTTCATATGCTAGGCACGTGGGTTGTCTTATGTAGGGCGGACGCTCTCTATATGGTATTGAAAGGTTATGTTATGAAAAGGTTGGCGACCTAAGGCCATTATGAATAAGCTATGAAAACTTATCTGCTTCTTTTTCTCCTAAGTGTATGTGAGCCCTTATAAACGATTTTTAAGAAAGTGCAATAAATGAGATCACTTTATGTTAATAACTCGTAGTTTACCATACCTTATTTATGACATCAAATGAATTTCTAAAGCATGATGTGTTGGTGTACATATGTACCGCATGTTCAAATTTAATGATTTTATGTATATAAGTGATTTTTTTAAGTATGTTGTCATCACAACATTGGTTTGTTGTGTTTTATGAGCACCACTTTTTTATACTCAGCGTGTTGATTTTATCGCGCGCAGGTCCGGAGATTGTGGGTGCTGGCTTAAAGGACCTGAAGAGTAGGCATTAGAAGCTGAAGAGATATTTTGGTAGTTACTTAGTATTTTTTTGTAACTAAGGAATTATGGCATGTATAAGTATACATTTTTGGAGAACTGTACTTATTTAAGTTATAACTTAAGCATTATTGTTGTAAATTATTTTTGGTGTAATATATGGGAGAATAATTTTGGAACTATTTAAATGCGTTAGAATTAGGTAACGTATATATTTAAATAAGTATTAAGTGATGAATATTATAATGTTATTGAGGAAAAAACTATGGGTTTATGAAAATTATTAGAAGTGCTTATTGTGTTGTTATTGGAGTTTGATGGGGTTGGGAGTTTGAATTTGGGAGTGCTTGATTCATATGTTGGCAACTTCTATTTTTAGGGGAAACTCTTTGCAGTTTTCTGTAGGATTCCCCAAAATCATTTCAAAACAAAATTACTATTACTTGCTAACTGTGAATACTGCTAAACTTGTGAATACTAAGTCACTTCTAATTCATAATATGATTGTTTGATTTATATGTAGGTTAGGACGGTGCCTCCGGCACTGAATGTGGCATCCATCGTTGGGTCTTTCGGGATCGAGCGGCGGGTGTTACAGAAAATGAATTTATAGAGTCTCAATTACTTCCACAACCAATCATCCAAAGCAACATACTAACACATAAGCTCTTGAATATATTCAAAACTTTTGACCTCATATATTTCCCAATAAAACTCATTAGCGCCACAATTCATATATAAACTCATATAATCTTTTGTATATAGTAAAATATATCTCATCATAGAATGTGTAAAAACTTTTTCCATGTGCTCTTTTATCATTTAAGAATTCTTTCATTCATCATAGCTGAACAAATCAGATAACATTTACCCTTGAACACAACCAAATGCTTTTCTGTAATTATAATAGACCACATTATATCACAATCATAATATTTTTCATAGTTAGCATAGAAGAATCATGTAGACACTTTAAATTTTCCTCATGCAAGTCAATTATCTCATACAACCATAGTAAATCACATTGAATCATAATCCATACAAGTCCAATAATTAACACATAAGCTAAATTTAACTCTTTAATTCACCAAGATTCATTTCTTATTCCCAGCTCATTTAACTTATTTATTTATTATCATAAGTCGAATCAAGATATTGTTTCATATAAACATGTCTCCACACACTCAAACATACCCACTTACAAGTTATTCATATAAAGATGTAATTGACCAACAAAAATTAGCATTATCATCTTAGGTTTTATCACAAACTCGTCATATAAAAATATTCATTAAATCAAACTAAGACATATATACTCTAATCACATTTTACATCTTAATTCTTATTCATGAATTTTTTTTTAGTCACTACCTCTTTTTTTTTTTTTTCAATTAACTTCTCTTTTCTACTTTGCACCAAATTTGCTTATTTCCCTTGCATTGTGGAAGAGTGTCGGTTGATATCAGGCCGAAACTCATCTACATATACAACGGGTTCATAGCAATTATGGAGGCAAAGTTTTAAGATTCTCAAACTCTTTATCCCTCTTTCACATCTAAAGGAAAACCTTACAATTTTCGTTAAACGTTTAGGTTCTCCTGAAGAGTCATGCAAAGGAAGTAATCATGTTCTTACATCTGGCCAGGACATAAAAGTAGACTCTTCGCTATGCATATTGAGGTCTCTATTCATTATCTCAATAATTATAAGGTTCATCACATAACCTTGCATACAAAACAACGTAGTATTACATTAAAGAAAATATACCACAATAATATCCGACACTCATTCTATAAGTCCTCTGGCTAAGTACTCATACTCTCATTCATGTCAAGTCATATATCATAGGTCATGTTCAAAAGTTATACCATTTTGATAATCGCTTCATAATAAGTAGATTCCTATGAAGTTCTATACACAAAAGCTTACACATTTCCACATAGAAAACGACTCATTTGATCCAAGCATATTAAACTCATGTAAACACATTTAGTTACTTTTATCATATATTTATTTATTAGTGTAGATGCATTTATCATATAGCACATTTAGTTTGACTTCGTGCAAGAAATCATTTACATTCTCATAAGCATGATACATCATAGTTAAACATCATCCATGCATTTACTATACAATTCATGCTATCATCACATAACATCATACATATCCACACGTCATCTTCTCATGCAGAGCATATAAGATTTAACAATCAAGGAGGTTTCACTATAATAAAGAACTCACCCTACATAATTATTTTAGCCAGAATGAGTTTCATTAAGCCATAGTCCATGCACCAATATGTATTCAGCCATGGATTCATGCTCCAATTAATCAAATTCAATATTCACAAAATCTACACATCTCAATCATACTCTTGACTATTGAAACCATTTACACATCAAACATACTCATAAGGTTATACAAATCCATATTATGTCACTTTTACACATTAACTATCATACTCATTTCATGCATAAAAATTTTGATAATTTCAATCATGTGAAACTCAACAAGGTCACACATTTCACATAAGTAATCAAAGCAAATTACTTTAGGACATAAATCTTCGATCATCTGAATGACCATTGAAGATTTAGTCAAGCATGCAACTCACCAATATTCACTTGAACTTTATAAATTATAATAAGCAAGTCCAGGACCTGACCAACTAAGAATATCCACTTTACTCAATCATGCTTAATTCCAAAGTTTAGTCATATAGTTTACTTGTTCATTTCCATTAAGAGACACAAGACTATAAAATTTACAAAGCTTATACACATGGATGCTCATACAAGGACATGTATTCACAGATTATACAAAATCCTATTGACACACTTTATATTCGTTTAAGAGTTCATATGATTATTATTGAATAATGATCGAGTAACATTCATGATTAAAGTCTACTATAAGTAGGCTCTTACTTTTGCCTAACCATAACATGTGAGGATGAGTTATTTTTCTCGATTTTTTCCAAAAATGAGGAAAGAATCGATTCGGAACAGGCTTGCTTGATTTTATAAAGCGGTTTTCTTTTTTTAAACCTATTTATTAATCGTTAGAAATGGCAACCCTTTTTGAAAAAGGGATTTATAAAAAGACCTCTTACATTGGTAAGAGTTTTAGTTTTAGGAGCCACCTGTCACGCCCCGACTCTAATCACCAGAGGAATTGTCCCCTTTGGTGTAGTCCACGGACGCCCTACACCTCAGTGTAGTCCGCTTTGGATCAAGTCAAATCCCCTATACAAAATTGGCAAGACCGGCACGATTTGGTCCCGCAGAAGAAATGAGAAACTTCCTAGGAGGTCACCCATCCTAAGATTTCCATTAAACGAGCACGCTTAACCCTGGAGTTCTTCCAACTTTCCAGCCATTCCACCAAAAGGCGCGTCTAATAATTAGTTTCCCTGTTTTCGATATATGATTCGATTCATTCTTGTATCCCGCATTCCATTATCCTAGCTTTCCTTGAATCTTTGCACAACTCTTGAATATTTGAACTCTTAAAGAAATAAAACTATATACAAGAATAAGAGAAATATGAGATCTGGTATGAGATAGAGTAGAATGGGATTGTATGATCTCTGGGATGAACTGTCACACCCCGACTCTAATCACAGAGGAATTGTCCACTTTGGTGTAGTCCACGGACGCCCTACACCGTAGTGTAGTCCCCGCACGACCTACACCTCATGGTTTTGTCCTGCAGGTGAAATGAGAAACTTCCCAAGAGGTCATCCATCCTGAGATTTCTATTAAGCGAGCATGCTTAACCCTGGAGTTCTTCCAACTATTTCTAAAATTTAAAAACTAAAGTTGAATTACTTAAAATCAAACTAAAATAAATTAACAACTTGAATTGAATTAAAATGAATAAAACTAATTAACTTTGTAATCCAATTTTCTAATCTATACTAAGGCTTGCTTCTATTTTGACGTCCTATGTAAATTTTTTTTATTCTTACATATAATTAAACATATCCAATGTATCTCCTTTTCTATGCTTTGATTGTCACGTCCGACTCCAATCACCAGAGGAATTGTCCGCTTTAGATCAATCGCACGAAGCCAAATCCCCCATACAAGATTGGCAAGACCCGCACGGTTTTGTCCCGCATGTGAAATGGGAAACTTCCCAGGAGGTCACCCATCCTAGGGTTTCCGTTAAGCGAGCACGCTTAACCCTGGAGTTCTTGCAACTCTCCAGCCATTCCACCAAAAGGCGCCTCTAATGATTAGTTTCCCACTTTTTGATATATGATTCGATTCATTCCTGTGTTCCGCATTCCACTACCCTAACTAGCCTATCATCCTAGAAGTTAGCTAGGAGCTTCGCTCTACCCACCCTCTTAGGATCACTTTGCCGGGTCGGGATGTCACTGGCCCACCAGCTTTCGCATGGTTCGTCCTCGAACCATACAGCTACTGGAGGGGGTCCGGCTCTGATACCAACTGTCACGCCCGACTCTAATCACCAGAGGAATTGTCCCCGTAAACCCGAATGAACCGAACCGAGACGCTACAAACTGGTTGACTGTATGGCCTGAATTAATTCACAATGATTAATAACACAATTAACTAGGATTGAGGTGTTAAATTGATTTTAATACAATTTTGAAGAAATGACAACGTAGAAATAATCTCAAGCATTTGAAATAAAATAAACCATCCAAAGAAGGGGTTGAGGAGAAAAGAGGACAAGCCAATCACCTAATTGTACATTCGACCCATTAATCCCTCTAATTTTCCCAATTCTCCTTAATTAATTACATACAAGCAATAAATAGGACCCATTAAGGTCCCTTACATTTAGCCAATATTCAAAACTAGAACTAAGCAAATAAAGAAACATCCATCCAACACAAACATAACAAGAATATCATTCACAGAATTAAATCATACATTCAGAACCATAACACATTCATTCACCCAAATAATGCTTTAAATCATGCATGTTCATACTATAAAGTTAGTAGGTCATGGGTTAGTGCAACAATAATTATAATACAATGAATAAAAGGGCATAAATTTAAAGTACAGAATATTAAAAGTGCTTGAAAGTAAAGAACATTAATTGAAAAGACAATAACTTAAAGGTTTGAACAAGATTAAAGTTCACGGTTTTGATGTTCATCATTCACACCAATCACTACTCAAAACCTTGCTTACTGATGTTTATTAGATCCATTTATGGACAAAAACGCATCCCAGACCAATTATGATTGGAGCTTTGCCACTAGATATCCAAATCGGGACAAATTTATTGATTATTAACTTTTGGACCTCTGAATTGAAATGCCTGGCGCCACTATGTGTGGTGTGCGCCACAGACTGGCACCACTTTACCACAGTTTGCCCCAGTTGCTCTATTCTCTATGACCTTCCTGATCAGGAAAGGGCCTGGTGCCACTATTGCTATCAATGCACCACAAAGGCACAGAAGGCCCCTTTTGGTTGATCCTCAATTTCCCATATAACCAGGTTCAAAAATGTGTTTGAACACCAAAATAAGAAGGGAAAAAGATGAAGAAACGAAGTAAACGCCCTCAAGTATTACCTTTCTAGAGATTTCCTCAAAGTTTTTGTAAGAATGGATAAAGAGACCCAAAGGTTGAGTTCTAAATCCAACGATCTGAGTTTGAGGTTAGATGAATGTGTTTATGGGATTTTCAATGGATCCTTAGGGGTTTTGATGATTGAAAATGAACAAATCACAACTTAGATCAAAGAGAAACACAAGTTTTCTTTGATTTTTTAGTTGATTTTTTGAAGTGCAATAGTTTCTCTAAGTATCTAAACAAATCCTCCCTTTACATCTTCCCCATTGCCCTATTTATGGGCAAATGGGGGGTGTGTGGCCCGATTTTAGGGCTTTCACGGCAAAATGCCACTGATGGGCCCTAAAATAGGGTAGGGCCCATTTTTACCAAATCAGACCAGGTGGCACGCAGAATAAGGCGGTGCACTAGGAAGCGCTACAATGGGCCCAATGCGCTTCTTGGGCCCGGTTTCATTACGAAACACCCGGCGACCCGAAAAAGTAAAAGTGGTTAAACACCAATATTACCTCAGCTATGGACCATTGGTCCGAAAACTGGGATGATTGGAAATCACGATCCAAACTTATGTGAAAAATGGTCTATTATCATTTAGCCTTTATGGGCAAAATTTGAGCGTCTACAACATGTTTCACTTGACCATTACATGACCTGATCATAAGAGCAATTGGTTTAATATAAATGTTCAAGATAAGCCAAATCTCATACTTTATCATACTCAAATAACTCAAAATAACATCATGCAAAACTTAATTTAGTCATCAAACAGAAATTCATCAAGCATAATGTATCTAGCAGCATGACTAGGAGGAACATAATAGTCTGCCTCATCATCAATAGCGTGTTATGATCCTAAAGACATCATAACAGTTCTATAAATTACCAGATCCGC
The DNA here is from genome assembly GCF_014843425.1 of Jatropha curcas. The sequence continues at coordinate 1,192,073 of NW_023591781.1, forward strand.
ATCAGAGTGAGGTTTCAGTTCAGACTTAAATGGGATGTACTATTACACAATACAAATCTCACTCACATAACTAATTCCCATTATTAAATTCAAAACTGCCTAAACCAATAGCTCTGATACGACTAAATGTAACACCCCCTTTCTACTTCCATGGGACCAGATAGGAGATGCCACATTGTTGTACTAGAGGCACAAAAAAACTTACTTGTAGTCTAGCCAGTTATTTAGTTATAATTATGAATTTGTTCGGTTTACAAAGTCATTTAAGAAGCAGAAGACCCATTAATAAACTTATAAAATAAATTAGGCAAAAACCTACAACAAAACTGTAGAAGTTTTCCTGAATAATAGGTTTATCAAAATTTTTAAAACTTAATCATATTCCAGAACATTATTTACTTAAAAATAACATCACTCTAGGTGAAGTCTTAAATCCATTTATATTAAAAAAAAATCAAGATACTTCATAGTTCAAGTTTCTTAATGGAAACTAAAACAGTATATCAAAACACTTAGTCATGAAACTTGTTAAAACTTTAAGCCAAAATATAACCAAATTGTTGAACTGGCCATTTGCATATCCGAAAAGTAAAATCCAAAACTCTCTCAACAATTCAAAAGACTAGTACATGCCAAGAACCAAGATGGACTCATACTCATGTCATGGAACTGAAGATCCTCCTCAACCTATACTGGAACTTGGAATCGATCAACAACTTCAGGTCTTCACCTATGGAGATGACAAATCTTCGCTCTGAGTATAAAACTCAGTTGCACTTAACATATAGATATAATCAAACATATGAACCATATATGGTTCTATTAAATTCTTATCTAACGAGATTCTTTAAGGTTCAGGGCAAACCATTATCATCATTTATTCACAAGTCTCAATCTATGTAACAGACATATCTAATAAGTATCATAAAAGTAGATATCATTATAGTTCATATTGCATAAGTTCCATACTCAACAGATTTACTGTTATAAAATCATAAGCAAATCATATTTCATTAACTTCATATCAGTCCTGAATATAATAGAATACTAATAATTCAGGTGGTCAAAGATCATCATTCCTTAAATTATGAACTCATACCACCTCAGAAAGTTACTAGTGCATATACTATAACAAAATAAATACAGAACATATTCCATAGCAGAATGACTTCAATACATATTCTATATCAGAGTGAATTCATAATATTTACCATATGATATGATACAAAAACTTATATATTTTTACACCAAACGCCCCCCCCCCCCTAAATTAACTAATAAAATGGCTATACTTGTGCACTTATCTTAGGAAATTTGTAGAATTACAGTTTTATGCAGGGAGAAACCTCAAAAATTAAAAAAGAAGTATTCTTTATAAAATTTGCAGAAATATTGGCAAATGGGACTCGAAAAAGCCCAATTTGAGAGCTAATATTACAAGCTCATTTCACAAGACCAAATTGAGCCCAGAAGGAGAAAAGCCCAAGTCCAATAAGATGTAAAGTTACGCTATCGCCTAAGACATGGAAAAGAGATAAAAAGGAACTTAGGCTATCGCCTAAGCTAAGGAAGAGAGGCTAGGAGACCACCTAAGTGGATTAGGCGATCTCCTAAGGCCAAATCTACCATCCAAGCGATCTCCTATAGCCAAAACACCATTCAAGCGATCTCATAAGGGTAGAATATCGTCGAGGCAATCCCCGACAGGCACTAGGCGACCTCCTATAAATGAAACATTACTCCAAGCGGTCTCATATAGGTGTTAGGTGATCTTATATGTACCAAAGACAAATCAAGCGAGCGCCTATACCAATTCCAAGGCTAAAAATCCCCCATTCACTAAACGACAGCTCATGCTTAGCTATAATCTAATTGGACGCAGCCCACTTGCCCCACTTGCCAAATTGTGCAGAGAAGAGTAGCCTCCAAGTATCTGATTTCTATAAATAACAGCGTACATCAACAGAGAACAGGCTAAAAAATTAGAATATAGTATATCACTCTGGAAATATTTAGCGTAGTTTCATGTTCATAATCTCAGAGGTCAAGAGAGGAAGGTTGTGCGACAGAGTCTCAAACTCAACAGAAGCCATACCTGATCCATCATTCTCCTCCATTATTATCTGTTATCTTTATATTCTTTATTTTGTTTTTATAAAGGACAACCTTTCTGTAACTCCATTCTTTTTCTCTCAATTAAATATATGGATTACTACTTGGTTGTTTACATTGTTTTATCTAAAATGAGTGAGTAAACCAGCTATCCTGGGGATGGATTAATATCTATTACCTCCAAAATTCTAGGTGGCTTTATTAAAAATTGAATCATTTATAATGTGATATAGATTTCTGGTTCAATTTATGCAAGACAAACACTTGTGAAATAATGTCGGATCCCTTTATTTACTTGACATTAGGTAGGCGAGTGAAGGATTGAAAGATGAAGTTCAAGCACTTGAACCACATAAATTAAGCATTGGTTTTATACCTAGAAATAGGATAAAGGTCGTATTAAAAGAGGGAAGCTTATTATGTATACAAGGTACGAGAGGCGTCATATGATTGTTGTAGTTGACTATCTCAAAAGAGGATATAACTAACTAAACACTCTGCCCATCAGAAAATATATCACCTATGGTTACTTCGCTGCCGCCCACTTCCAGATTGTAATGGGTCAATCCATCACCAAAATACTTTCTCATTTATAAATTTAAAAAGAAAAAAATGTATCTCTAACTTCTAACTTCTAACTGCTAACCTGTAACTAGTAACCGCGAACTTTTATTCTATGTTATTTAATTTCTTTTAATTTCTGCTCTTTTATTTTACTGCTCTTTAATTTTCTGCAATTTACTTTATCGCACTTTACTTTTGCGCACTTTTATTTTATTCAAATTCCAGTCATTTATTTTTTGCTATTTAATTTTCGGTTATTTTATTATTTTTAATTTACGCATAACTCACCCTTTTTACTGATTCCGCTTGATATTAAGTATTCAAAGATTCTAGTACTCAATCCTTTTAATTCCTATAGATACGATATTTTATACACTAGCTACTTGTATGACCCGTTAATACTTGTGACATAATCTCGCTACACAAACATGAGCTGGTGCACAAACCAAGTTTTTGACGTCGTTGCCAGGGATTGGCAACGTGATTGATATTAGAAAATTTTAAAAAACAATTAATCAAGCAATTTTATTTATTTGTCACTATTTTTTATTTTTCAGTAATTTTCCTTTTCTCTTATATATCTATATAATATATACCTATTTATAAGATAAATAATAACGAGACATATTAATATATATATATATATATTTTATCTATTTATATATATTTTTATTATATATTATTATTATATATATATACTAAATATTATATATATATTATAAGATATTATAGTATTTAGTATATATTATATAATAAATATATATAAATAGATATATATAATATATAATGAAATAAAAAATAAAAAAAATTTTTCTGTGGACTAACTTTTTGATGGTCAATCGAAAAGTGTCTGAGTGTTGTGTCTTACGCGATGAATCATTCAAGAAAAAAATAGGGATTGAGAACAGTTCATGAAAGGCTTTACACGGGAAAGAACTCAACGAGGAACGGACGCCTGAGAGAGATATATCTGGAGAAAGTTACCCAAAATAGATATATATATATATATAATGAAATAAAAAATAAAAAAATATATTTTTCTGTGGACTAACTTTTTATGGTCAAATCGAGAAGTGTTGATGTTGTGCTTCTAGATCAAGAAATAGAAAGAACAGCATGAACTTTACGGAGAATCAACAGAAGGCGCCAGAGGAGAGATCGAAGTCCCATCTAGACCAAACACCGAAGTACTGAAACGCCGCGATCTAAGCTAGAAGGGGTAGAGAAAACAGAATCTAAATCTAAAGAGTTAGACAATACAGAACAAATCATGGCTAAAGAAAGAATTTTATGGGATTTGAATATTTCAAATCCCGAAGGTATCCAAATTGCTGTAGTCATACCACCTGTTGCTGTAGATAACTTCGAGCTCAAACTAGCACTAATCTCAATGGTGCAACAATCTCAATTTGCTGGTTTGCCGAATGAAGACCCGAATGTTCATCTAGCAGCATTCATTGAAATCAGTGACACCTTGAAGATGAATAAAGCTAGTGATGATGCCATTCAAATGAGATTATTTCCTTTCTCTTTGAGGGACAGAGCTAAGCTTTGGTTACACTCTATGCCCTCTGGTTCATTCACCACTTGGGCAAAGTTAAGCTGAGCTTTTTTACAAAAATACTTCCCACCAAGCAAAACCTCAAAGATTAGAAGTGAAATAGTCACATTCCGGATGAAAGAAGACGAGACTCTTTATGAAGCTTGGGAAAGATTTATAGATCTTCAGCGACAATGCTGCACCATGGGTATGACAGATCATTCCTAATTCAACTATTCTTCGATAGTGCAACACCTTCAATGAGAAACACTCTAGATGCAGCCATTGAAGGATCCTTCCTAAAGAAAAGAGTCAATGAAGCTTACAACCTATTGGAAGAAATGGCAGTAAGCAGTTATAAATGGAATGAAGAATGAGGAACAACGAAGAAAGTAGCTGGAATACTTGATGTTGATGAACTCACATTTCTATCCACAAAATTTGATGCTTTGTCTAAGAAACTAGATAAGCTAAATGTGAGTGCTGTCGGAATAATTCCATAAGAACTTGAAATCTGTGCTGAGGCAGGGCACATATTTGTAGAAAATCATTACGGTAATCTCACGGTTCAAGAACAAGTCTTGGAACAAGCCAATTATGTCCAAAATAACTACCCCCCAAGATTTGAGACAAAACCAATTTCCTAACTCATACAATCTAGATTTCAAAAATCGCCTTTATCCTGCTACTAACCAAAACTTCAAACCAAAACCCTCCGAGACAAAGCCAAAATTCATTCCCACAACAGTTCACTCCAGTCGAACAGAACCACAATCAATATTCTAACTCTATCTCAAACTTAGAAGTCGCTCTACAGAGCTTTATCCAAGAGCAAAAACAAGCTAATAATGGTTTCAGGGACATATTCGAAAAAATGAATGCAAGAATTGACCAACTTTCCACTCATATGAAGTTCATGGAAAATAAAATAGCACAGCAGGCAAGCTCCTCGGGAAGCAAAGCCTATGGTAAGCTTCCAAGCCAACCAAAACCAAATCCAAAGGAGCAATGCAATGTTGTCTACCTTAAAAGTGGAAAGCCCTTGAAGAATCAAAGAGATCAATGCAGCAAGAGGAGAAATCAAAAGAAGAAAAATCAGAAAACAAAAAACATGATGAAATCAGAAGACAAGAAGATAAGAAAGAAGTGACAAGAAGAAGACATTCAAAAGAGAATAAGAGCCTTTGAGAGGAAAGCCATTCCATTTTCGCAAAGACTCCGATAAACAAATCTAGACAAACAGTTTGGAAAGTTCCTGGAAATGCTAAAAAAACTAGACGTCAACATTCCATTCTCTGATATCATGACTCAAATGTCCACCTATGCCAAATTTTTGAAAGAAATTCTGATGAAGAAACAGAAGATGGAAGAGTTGGAAATAGTGGCACTTACGGAGGATTGTAGTGCAATGATCCAAAATAAACTGCTACCAAAAATGAAAGATCCATGAAGTTTCTATTCCATGTGAAGTCGGAGCAGTAAAGATCGATAAAGCCTTAGGTGATCTAGGAGCCTGTGTTAGCCTAATGCCATTATCTATCTTCAACAGACTCAACATTGGACAGCTCAGATCAACCCGTGTTGTCCTACAACTAGCTGATTGATTTGTCAAGCATCCAAGCGGAATTATAGAAGATGTCCCAGTCAAAATTGGCAAATTATATATTCCGGTGGATTTCATAGTATTGGAGATGGAAGAAGATGCACAAACGCCCATCCTTTTAGGCTAACCTTTCTTAGCAACTGCTAGAGCTCTTATAGACGTCAAAGAAGGCAGACTCACCTTAAAGGTAGGAGAAGATGAAATAGTCTTCAACTTACTTGATATGTTGAAGTAGCCAGCGATAAAATGCATAATGTTTCTGAGTTGACGTCGTAGATAAAATTTCAAAGAGATAATTAGCAAGGAAATCTGTAAGGATCCCCTCGACAAGTTCATTCCAACTGTTTACAATGATGATGATGAAGATCCTAAGCACATGGAAATAGACCCTCTATCCGATGATTCATCAACAGGAGATAAACACGCCACCAATTACAGAGATCAAACAAAGGGTAGAACTGAAACCCTTACCTAAGGAACTCAAATGCATTTCTCAGTCTTGATAATACTTACCCTGTGATAATCAATTCCTCTTTAAATGCTGATCAAGTAGAAAAATTATTGCATTTGCTTATACAACATAAGAATATCCTAGGGTATAATGTTAAAGATATAAAAGGTATAAGTTCATCAATTTTGATGCATAGAATTTTATTTGAAGATGGATTTAAACCGTCGATTGCGCCACAAAGAAAACTGAACCCAAATCTTAATGAAGTAGTTAAAAAGGAAATAACTAAGCTGTTAGACACTCGTATCATTTATCCTATTTCTGACAGTGAATGGGTCAGTACAATACATGTAATGCCTAAAAAAGGAGGAATCACAATAATTAAAAAAGATGATGACACGACCCTAGCCACTAGAGTCGTGATGGGATGGCGAATGTGCACTGATTATAGAAAATTAAATAAAGCCATCGGAAGGATCATTTTCCCTTACCTTATATTGATCAAATTTTAGAAAGACTAGCTGGTAATTCTTATTTTTGTTTTCTTGATGGATTTTTGGATTTTATCAAATTTATATTCACGTTCAAGATCATGAAAAAACTACATTCATTTGTCCTTATGGTACTTATGCATTTAGACGTATGCCATTCGAATTATGTAATGCACCTGCTACCTTTCAAAGATGTATGATGGTTGTTTTTTCGGATTTTCTTGAAGAATGCATGGAAGTTTTTATGGATGATTTTTCTATTTATGGCTTAACATTTGAGGCTTATTTAGAAAATCTAGCTAAGGTCTTGAAACGATGTGAAGAGACTAGCCTCGTGCTAAATTAGAAAAAGTGTGATTTTATGTTACAAGAAGGAGTTGTCCTCGAACACATCATTTCAGAAAAGGCATAGAAGTTGACTGAGCCAAAGTGGAAGTGAAAAAAAATCTACCACCACCGTCATCCATAAAAGAAATCACAAGCTTCCTAGGACATGCTGGATTTTATCGAAGATTCATCAAGGACTTCTCAAAAATATCAAAGCCATTGTGCCACCTGTTAGGTAAGGAAGTTCCTTTTCTTTTTGAGAATAACTGTATGAACTCCTTTTACAGGTTAAAGAAGGCACTAATATCTAGTGATCTCGCCACCGGATTGGTCTCTTCTATTTCAATTGATGTGAGATGCAAGTGATGTAGCTATTGTAATTGTACTTGGGCAAGGGAAAGATAAGAAAGCATACATCTACTACGCAAGTCGGACGCTAGACGAGGCACAGGCCAATTACACCACAACCAAGAAAGAATTTCTCGCTGTAGTATGGGCTTTGGATAAATTCAAGGACTACCTATTTGGATCCAAAGTCACCATATATACAGACCATGCGACAATCAAGTACTTAATTCAGAAAAAAGATGCAAAGCGAGATTAATCAGATGGGTCCTGCTGCTACAACAATTCAATTATGAAGTTAAAGACAAGAAAAGATAAAAAAACATTGTAGCAGACCATCTGACCAAAATCAGAAGACGACCCTTTGGTGCCCTTGATGATTCATTTCTAGGAGAGCAAATCTCCGTTCTCCATCAAATAAGAACACCATGGTTCGTAGACTACGCCAACTATTTAGCAAGCAAAATAATTCCTCATCACCTTACTTTCGACCAAAAAAGATGCTTACTCAGAGAAGTGAGAAATTATTACTGGTGCAACCACTCTTTTATAAAAGATGCGCAGACAGAATTGTCCATAGGTGTCTACCAAAAGACGAAATGCTACACACTATCTTTCTATGCCATTCTTCACCATACGAAGGACACTTCGGCACTGGAAAAGTAGCTGCAAAGATTCTATAGGCTAGATTCTTCTGGCCTAATCTTTTTAAAGATGCCATAAAAAAGCATTTAGGAAGTAGAATTATTCGACGTTTGGGGCATTGACTTCATGGGACCTTTCCTACCATCATTCAATAATAGATACATTCTAGTCGTAGTGGACTATATATCTAAATGGGTCAAAGCAATGGCAGCACCAATTAATGACTCAAAGGTTGTTGTAAAATTTCTTAAGAAGCACATCCTCACCAGATTCGATGCACCTAGAGCTCTCATCGGTGATGGAGGATCACACTTTTGCAACCAACCTTTGGAGATTTTGTTGAAAAGATATGGAATCACTCACCGTATTGCTAATCCCTATCATCCTCAGACAAACTGACAAGTTGAAATCTCTAATTGTGAATTAAAAGCCATCGTGGGAAAAATAGTAAATAACTCTAGAAAAGATTAGTTTTTAAGATTAGATGATACTTTATGGGCTAACTAAACAGCTTTCAAAACATCGATTGGAATGACTCCGTTCAGACTTGGAAAATCATGTCATTTACTAGTAGAACTAGAACACAAGGCGTTTTGGGCTATCAGAACTCTTAATTTTGACTTAAAGAAGGCATTTGAATGAAGACTACTGCAGATAGAAGAGTTGGAGGAAATACGATTTGATGCCTATGAAAATGCAAAGATTTACAAAGAAAGGACTAGACACTGGCACGACAAGCATATTCTAAAAAGGGAGATTAAAGAAGGAGACCAAGTATTATTATTCAACTCCTAACTCAAACTCTTTCCAGTGAAATTGAAATCCCGCTAAAATCAGACCTTATAAGGTGATCAAGGTACATTTGCATGGCACAGTGGAAATTTGGAAGGAGAAATTCAAAACATTTAAGGTGAACAGCCAAAGGCTCAAACTCTATCTAACCAGAGAGAACCTGCATGACATAAGTAGGTGGTACTTCGTCAACCCAAGTTAGTACCCTATCCTTAGCTAATATATATATGGTAGTATGTAAATAATTTATAAAAATAAAAACACAAAAGTTGTTAATAAAAAGGTAATTAGTAAGTATATATAATCAGGATTTTTATTTTTCTTTTTCTTACATTAGTAGGAAAATATATATATATATAATTGGAGCAAGCTAGGTGAGAGCCTAGTCCCTTGAAATTGGACCATAGGCCATCGCATAAGGGTGAGCTAAGATACTCTCATGAGATCGCTTGGACCAAAGAAAGAGCCGGCCAAGCGACCCCCTAAGCAAGGACAAGAGATTGCCTGCCTCAGCCAACAAGCCAAGGAAGGAGCTCGTCTACCAAAAAGCACGAGATCACCTACCTCAACCAAACAGCCAAGGCAGGAGATCGCCTAAGAGGAAGCAAGCATAAGCTAGGCGCACACCTACTGTCCCAGGTACACAACTTCAAGCACTCGCTTACTCACACACTTGTCACTCAAGAGATCGCTTAGACTACTAGACTAGCCAAATAACCCGTTTAGGAAGATGAGTTGCTAACTTAAGAAGAGATGAGAATAGCATGCATAAATCACAAAAGGACTCTTACTCACGCTTGTCATTTAAGCCATGTAAATCACCTCTTGCATGATTTATAAGCAAACCCATGCAACAATCATCACTCCTCTCTCGCCAAACTTTGCGAAGCATTCATAGAACCACCAAAGCCAAACCTTTTAAACATAGAGCTTCACACCCTATTAATGACACATAGAAGACAAATTTCAATCAAACCAGTGACATAAAAGCACAGAAATGACCCAATATCACATGGTATGCCCATTGTTACTGTGCCAAATCCTCAGAAAACATTCTACAGACAAGAGACAACAAGGATTATCGTTCCATCAAGGTACATTGATGATGAACTCCTTGACTCATTAAATATCAAGGAAAATTTTCACGCTACGATGGAAGAGATGGGGTGGGGAAATTTAGCAAAGTTCAAGTATAGGACATACAGAGACTTGACCAAACAGTTTATTGACTCTTTTAGTTTCTCGTATGACCCTAGCAATGCAGATGACCTAGGATTTTTATCCTTCAAAATTTATGATAGCAATTTTACTACCATAATAAAGCACATAAATAGGTCATTAGGAACACCCCTAGATGGAATAAGAGTAGTACTTGATGACTACAATCAAAATACAGCATGGGAATATTTAAAAGGGGACACTTCCAACTTCAACCTAGGATTACCCGGTCTTCAGCACTAGCAAGTAAAAGTTTGAGGATTATTTATAGGTTTATCAATGCCTTATTGTTATGGAGGGATAATGACATGGGTAGACTGTATAAGGAAGATTTGTTTTTGTTGTGGGCAATTAATAATAGGAGAATTATTGTAGTAGGACTCCTACTATGCCACAAGTTTTTAGAATTATGGGGGACATCAAGAGCCAAAGTAGTACTAGGAGGAATTATAACAAAATTAGCATAAGATTATGGAGTTTTTCGATGTGGGTTTAGAGAATCACCATTAGGAGAAGACGAAAAGAAAGATTTCTTTTGAAAAATTTTGAGCAAATGAAGATTATCTCTCAGCGCAGTAATTTCTATTATTTTATGAATAGTAGAGGATGTGCAGAAGTAGAGCCTTATAGTCCCAGTCCCATAAAAACACCGAGCACCACCATCAAAGCCAGAATCAAAAGAGACACAAGATATACCAGCCGAACCCAAGCCAGCAGCTGAAATTAGGGTTGAAAACACAATGGAAACCAAGAATATAATTCTAACAGCCCTAGGTGCCATGGATGCTAGACTGGCTTGGATGGATTTGTAGATAGGCTGGCTTAGCCTTATGGTGGATGAAATAAAAACAATGGTGACCTATCTTCTGCATTATCATGGTTTTCCTTCTAGACCTCCACCTAACCCCCTAAGAGAGTTGCTCATTCCCGTCTATAGTTAGTACTTTTTGGTGAAGGTGGGAAGAATTATTTTGTTTTTTTAAGAGAAAATGAAAAAAAAAATCTTATAAAATAAATAAAGCATTTTCTTCAGTCCTATTCTGTTTTTTGTCAATTATAATTGCATATTGCTTACTCACTTGTTGTTTACATGCATAAAATACAGTAAACCAAAAAAACTGTACACTTTTAGATAGTAATACTTCATATTAATAATAAAGAGAAAAGAAAAGAAAAAAAATAGAAATAAAAATATAAAAATGGGAGCTGAGGAAGCTAGGCAAGCACATGAACTTAACCTAGGCAATTGCCTGGCTTGAGGTTCATGCGCGCCCAAGCGTTCACCTTACCTTTGCTTTCCTGCACATAGGCACTCGTTTGTTCCTTTTGTTTTCTTTACCTAGGCGATCGCCTAGCCCCTCACTCAAACCACAAACAAGCGCTCACCTATTGTCTCTCTTTCTCTTTAAACGCATGTGCACTATTCCTTTTTCTTTTTCTCTCTCTCACGACTCCCTCTCTCTCAACCCCTCACAACAGCGCTGCTCACTCCATCTCACCTTCAGCCGACACCACAGCGTCGTCGCCTTCTCTAATTAGCTCAACATCGCTACTCCCTCTCTTCACCAAGCAATAATACTGCCTCCCTCCTCTCAATTACTCTCTCTCTCTCTCTCTCTCTCTCTCTCTAATCCTGTCGATTCCCTTCTCCACCACCACCAACAGGTAACACAACTTCCTCTTTTCATTTTCCTTTTTAATTTTCTTTTAGTTTGTTTAGCAAATTCCTTTAAATAAATTTTTATTTTCCATTCCTTGTTTCTGTGAATTGTTTGCTATCAAATAGAAATATAGCCAGCAAATATTTTTGGTGCAAACCAAAAATATTATTCCCGAAACTCAACAACAAGACACCCGTAAATGATGGAAGTCCACTGCAAATGAAGTCGAAACCTCTTCACAACGTAAAAGGAAAGCTACCGCTTCGCAGCTTCCTTCAATACCATCTGCCATTGAAAACAAGGTAACATTTAAAAGTAACGGGCAGAAACAATTTTACGCTTCCCTAATGAAGAGGCATGTTATACCATCTCGATGCCTAGACTTGAATGATTTTATGAGATTAATATCCATGAGCCTATTATTGCTATGTTATCAGGTGTGATTTTGTCTAGCTAATAGGAAAATATTCACTCCTTCAGATTCTAGAACCTTCTTTATAACTCTTTGAGGCGAAATAGAGAAGAATTTTATGTATCTTTAAGAAAATGATCTAGGCATTCTTTGAATAAACTGCATGAACGACTGATAGAATTTTTCCTACCTTTTGAACAATAACCCTTTGATAAGCCTCTTGGAGCCTTAGAAATCTGAATTCTTTTCTTAAGAAAACCCAAAAAATATAAATCACCAAGCCTAAAAGCCTTTATCTACCCTTCTTATGCGAATTATATTTTTTGGTTAAAAATAAAAAATGACAGGAATTCAGCATTTTTTGCGAAGAAAATTGATTCTCTAAAAAAAATCTAAAACCAAAGGGAAATTCAAAGAAAAAGAAAGAATGAAAAAGAAGAAAAAGAAAAAGAAAAATTCAAAGTTCCCAAGAAATAATAAGGGAATAAGAAAGAAGAAAGAAAATTCCAAGAAAATTTATATTAAGGAGGAAAAGTGAGAAAATGTGATTTAAAAGGAAAGAAGAAATGTCAAGAATATTTTTAATTAGAAATATCAATCACATATTACTTGAGCTTAAAATAAATCCTTTTTGTTTTTTTGTAACCTTAATTTTTTCCGAAGCCCCATTATAACCCTAGAAAAGACCTGTGGATTCTAAAGGATGTATAAATTCTTAAATAGTGGAAAAAAGTTATTAATGATAGGCTTATGGAATCTAAAAGGAGTTTTTCACTTAAAATCCTATTCATATGAACTAACTACTTGTTATGGCCATTCTTTGTATTTTTTTTGCAAATATTTGTGATATCACCATATAGGAGTTGATTATTAGTCGAATTTTTTGTTCATCTTAGAAATTGAGCTTAACAAATTAAGTCCTTGAATTAAATATTTAATTTGTAGGATTTAAAGAAAAAGAAGAATAGAGCTTAATTGCTTGAGGACAAGCAACAATTTAAGCATGGGGGAATTTGATACGATGCAAAAACTTGGATATTTTTACACCAAAACCTCCTAAATTAACTAATAAAATGGTTATATTTGTGCATTTACCTTAGAAAATTTTTAGAATTACAGTTTTATGCAGGGAGAAACCTCGAAAATTAAAAAAAAAAAAAAAAGATGTATTCTTTATAAAATCTGCGAAAATATTGGCAAATGGACCCGAAAAAACCCAATTTCAGAGCTAATATCACAAGCCCATTTCACAAGCCCAAATTGAGGTTAATGTACGAAGAAAAGAAGCCAATAAACTGAGCCCAGAAGGAGAAAAGCTCTAGTCCACTAAGATGTAAACTTAAGCTATCACCTAAGACAGGAAAAGAGATAAAAAGGAACTTAGGCTATCACCTAGGCAAAGGAAGAGATTCTAAGAGACCACCTAAGTGCACTAGGCGTGTGACATCCTACCGAGTCGAGTCTTTGCATAGTCGAGTCTTTGCATAGAGTTGAGTTGAGTCGAGTTGAACCAAACCCCCCGGTTGGGGTAGAATGGATTTATAAGTGGATTTACTTGCCCTAGAAAATGTAGGTCTTATTTGGTAATTGCACCATACAATTAAAGAGATGGTTGGGAAGTATACGAGCCTTCCATTTGACCTTGCGTTCTTCATTTTCTCACTTCATCTTTCAACGTTTCTTCTCTTCATCTTCGTCTTTATTCTTCTTCATCTTTCTCTTCATCTTTTCCCTTCCCTCTCCTATTCCATTTTCATCGTAGTAAGCTATAGCATTAAGGCAACCTCTAGTTCTCCAAGTAAGTAGAATTTCTTGAAGCTTTATGCTATTCAACCTCTAATTGAGTTATATCGTAGATAAGTGATAAGAATTTTTATTCTAGGTGAAGGAAGTTCAAAGAGTGTAGAGAAGAGAAGTTAGAACAGAGCTCACGCGTTTTTGGAGTAAAGGTCTGATATCTCTTGATTTTTATTATTGTCCTTGCATGAGAATTTTTGTGGTGTGTTGCTATTGAGACAATATATTGCTTTGTGTTGGAGAATGGTAGTGGTGAGAAAACAGGGGAGGTATTGAGTTTATGTTGAAAACAGGGGATGAATATATGAAGTGGAAACAGAGTTTGCTGGAAATTTTACCAGCAACTTCATCTTGATTTTGAACCCATTTAATGTTTACGGGGCTTTTTGAATCATTCAATTTTGGACGTTGTAATTGAGAGTTCTGATCACAAGACGACTACCGCATCATCTATTACTCCTCCAGTTATGCGCTCAAAAAGAACTTACAGTATACATGTAACAGTCACGAAGTCACGTCCGCGCGCGCCGCGCAGGCTGGCGCTGTCGCGCTCGCGAATTCCAATGCGCGGGTCGCGACTTTTGGCCAAGAAGCTCTCTGAACTCTCATGTTTGCGCATGCGCGCTCGCGACTTGTGCCTGGAAACTCACTGACCTTCATGTGTGCTTCTCGCGCTCGCGACTTTGCATGGCGCGCTCGCGACTTATGTTTTAATGCTCTTTCGGACCTCATTTTCAATGCAATTGAATTCCTTTGCTCAACTTGTATGCCTCCAATCATTTTAAAACAAAAAGACAACATTAGAACATGTATCAAAATAACATACAAGCATGCAAATGATGTGAAATGAGGTAAACACTATGGTAAACACTATGCATTCTATGCAATTGTATTCCTTTGCTCAACTTGTATGCATTTAATCATTTTAAAACAAAAAGACAACATGAATGCAAGCATGCAAATGATGTGAAACTAACATGACACAAGTTGCCTGCTTGGCAAGGCTATCAGCATACAGGTAAGCAGTAAGGTTTATGCAATTATGAAGCAGTTAATTTCATGACACAAGCATGTGAAAATAACATGACACAAGCATGCAACTTATGACACAGTTACTATGCTTCTGTTTTATCTATTGACATACCATTAATATGCTCCATTGAGATTAGGTAGAAACCACTTAGATAAGGCTATGTCGCGACATAGAATAGTAGATCTGCGCCCCATACAGTTTGGTACTCCTCCGGCTACAGGCGTTGAGTGGATATGATTATACAGGCCATACAGCCAAGCATACAGTATTCATACAGTTTCATACAGTTTTACTTATTCACTTCGGTTTCACTATACCTTATGGAGCCAATACAGATATTTTTAACTTGCTATTGCCATGAATCATACAGTAAAATAAACAGTAAGGAAAGATCATTAAGCTAAATTTGAAAGCCGCCATGTTATGTGTTATTATATGTGCTTTACATATGCTTTTTGCTTAATGTGTGCTATTGTTGTTTTATGTTGAGATATCCACTGAGCTTATTTTGCCAGCGAAGTTTACCTGTTTAACTCGCATGTTTTGAGACTAGTCCCGTTAGAGGGGTTCCGTTACAACTGCTGTTCGTTCATCTGTAGAAAAACTCGGTCTTTCAGGTAGAAACTATTTTGTTATCTTTATATGGCATGCTACCAGGGCACACAGTTGGCCCAATCCATTTTGTAAACTAGTATCATGTCTTTGTAAATATTTCAGTTTACATTATTACTATAAGGCAATCTAGCATGATATTAGATTCCATTATACATTCACTTGATTTCAGATGTCATTCATTCAGCAGCATGTCAGTTCATTCAGTCAACCAGTTTGTAGCGTCTCGGCTCGGTTTATTCGGGTTTACGGGTGGACCGGGAAGGGATGTTACAAGGCGATCTCCTAAGGCCAGAAGACCATCCAGGTGATCTCCTATGGATGAAACATTACTCCAAGCAGTCTCATATAGGTTTTAGGTGATCTCATATGCACCAAAGACAAATCAAGTGAGCGCCTACACCAGTTCCAAGGCTAAAAGTCTCCATTCACTGAACTACTGCTCATGCTTAGTTGTAATCTGATTGGACGCAGCCCACTAAGCCCCACTTGCCAATTTGTGCAAAGAAGAGTAGCCTCCAAGCATCTGATTTCTATAAATAACAGCGTAAATAACAGCTTACATCAACAGAGAATAGGTAAAAATTAGAACATAGTATATCACTCTGTAAATATTTAGCGTAGTTTCGTGTTCATAATCTCAGAGGTCAAGAGAGCAAGGTTGTGCTACAGAGCCTCAGACTCAATAGAAGCCATACCTGATCCATCATTCTCCTATATTATTATCTATTATCTTTATGTTCTTTGTTTTGTTTTTATAAAGGACAACCTTTCTGTAACTCCGTTCTTTTTCTCTTAATAAAAGATATGGATTACTACTATGTTCTTTGTTTTGTTTTTATAAAGGACAACCTTTCTGTAACTCCGTTCTTTTTCTCTTAATAAAAGATATGGATTACTACTTGGTTGTTTACATTGTTTTATCTAAAATGAGCGAGTAAACCATCCATTCTGGGGATGGATTAATATCTATTACCCCCGGAATTTTGGGCGGCTTTATTAAAAATTGAATCATCTATAATGTGATATAGATTTCTTATTCAATTTATGCAAGACAGATGCTTGTAAATAAAATCGGATCCCTTTATTTACTTAACGTAGGTAGGCGAGCAAAGGATCGAAAGATGAAGTTCAAGCACCGGAACCATATAAATTGAGCATTGGTTTTATACCTAGAAATAGCATAAAGCTAGTGTTAAAAGGAGGAAGCTTATTACTTATGCAAGGTATGAAAGGTGTCATACGATTGTTATAATTGACTACCTCGAAAGAGGAGATAACTAACTAAACACTCTGCCCTTCAGAAAAAATATCACCTGTGCTTACTTCGCTTTCACTAACTTTCGGATGGTAATGGGTCAATCCATCACCAGAATACTTTCTCATTTATAAATTTAAAAAGAAAAAAAATATATATATATCTCTAACTTCTAGCTGCTAACCTTTAACCACTAACCACTAACTTTTATTCTATGTTATTTAATTTCTTTTAATTTCTTCTCTTTTATTTTACTGCTCTTTAATTTTCTTGTAATTTACTTTATCGCACTTTACTTTGGCACACTTTTATTTTATTTAAATTCCAAACATTTATTTTCTGCTATTTAATTTCCTGTTATTTCATTATTATTAATTTATGCATAACTCACCCCTTTTATTGATTCTTCCTGATAAGTATTCAAAAGATTATGGCACTTAATCCTTCTAATCCCTGTGGATATGATATTTTATAAACTACTTGTACGACTTGTTAATACTTGTGGTATAATCTCGTCGTAAAGGCATTAGCCAATGCGCGTATCACCATATCAGGATAATTAGTCATATTGTCATATCAGAATGTTATCAGAACACATATATTTTTACAGAATATTTTCAGAACATATACTATAACTGTATAACACCAATCACATTACTTTAATTCGTTTATTTATAGGCCTTATTAGTAACTCGGAAGAAACACAAGCAAAATAGGTATTAGAATTCAGAATCAAAATGGCTCAATAACCAACAAAACAGATTAGGCAAAAGCCTATAGATTGATGGAGCTTGTTCGCATCCTGAGTGGGATACCCTATATCCAGCATATGATCATAACTCAAATCCAGTAATTAGTAGCATGCTCAATGTACCAATATTAGTATATCCACATTCATACCACTATTTAACCAAGTACGTAATAAAGGCCCAAATGTTTAGTTATAATGTTATACTCATATCACAGTTCAGGTACAGATATGATCTCACACGTTCAAAACATAGCATCATAGGTATTCTTAGACGTACCTGATTGTGTCTTGAACCTAATTATACACGAACAAACTCATTGGTCCCTATGTGTCTTAATACTCATAACATATTCACCATATTAGCAGTTCATACTCATAGAATCAATATCGTTATTCAATCATACAAGGCTCAAGTACTTAATCAATTCATATACTTACCTCATTTTAGCACCATATTCATCATGGTTCAACTATTTAACAAATAAGGTATGGAGAATTATTCTCACCATTAAAACATTATATCAAACAACTTAATCATTCCGAATCATTGAATAACAAGTATGATCAAGTATCAATCAAACTTCCACATTTAAACAACTTAAGCCTATTCAGCCAATTCTAGGTGAGTAGGCTAGAAACATCCAATTCTCAAATAAATCAAGTACTAGCATTATACCATACTCAATTTCACACTTAGACATCCAATTGATACAATTATGTAAGTATGATCTAACCCACAATTTTGGTCGGTTTTAAATTTAAAACCCTGATTAACTTTTAACACTTCATTGATCACACATATTGTCAATTAAGCTTTATAACTAAGTCTAATATGCATTATAACCGACTTAAGTAACCTAATTACATTTTTGTTTGACTCATGCATAGGTTCAGCCTAAGCTAAGTCAATTTCAATCACGCAAGTAAACTTACCATTATTCCATTTAGACATCATTTAAACATAATGCTCATTCAATTACTCGATTAGGTCCAATTAGGATAAATCCTCAAATTTAAGACTAGACCTAACTCCTTACTTTAACATTCACTGCTAATCAAACTTTTTGTATGTCCAATTAAACTAATTACTAACAACATTATCATACTTTATCAATTAACAATAGTTAGACTATGATAAACAATAACCTATATGGTTTGGTCCACACTTCCAGTTTAGCGTACATATCTCATTCTTCCAATTAAAGTTATTACTCATTTAGTTAATCATTTAATTATACAATCATACATCCATTTCCTTAATTCAAGCACCGAATATAATAATTACACATCTAATTACTTAGTTAGGACTAATTAGGCAACACACATAGTCATATATCAAACAATGTGTCATTCCTTAGCACTTAAGATCATGTATTGACTCATAAATGTTTCACTTCACCCATCAAAGCTATTCACAACTTTATTCTTGCATAAATCTTATGCATGCTTATTCTAGATCATGTCTTCATAAAGTTTCATTCATTAATGTGCAACCATAAACCCTAATCATGACAATATTATTCAATACATTTATATTTCATTAGGCATCATATAATAAAATACCTTAGCTCATAACATATAAAAATCAAACAAATATCTTAGCATAGGATTGGCCTATTATATAAAGTAGACTAGGTAAGTTCATTCCATCATGTAGTCATGCAATGCATATCATTTGACATTAATAGAACATTAGAACAATCAATTTCATCAAACCCTAAACAATTAACCAAATTCCAAAATTTGATTTCGTAATCCAATACTAAATCCTGATTAACTCAATTGCCTCATCCAAACTTACATTTAACCCTCAGGTCATATTGATAAGTATAATTAGGTAAAAATTTCCAATTAAAATCAATTAAACATGTTCATATCTTATTCTTTTTTTTTTATATGATGTTTTAATCTCAATTAGAGAAGAGTCTAAAGAGAACCATATCAAAGACATATTGGGCATGCATCTAGGGTGTTTAGTCATCATTAGAAGGTAAAAAATACAAAGTTACATAGTGAGATACAATGGAATCCAAGACCAGGCCGTGTTCTATGACATGGTCGTGTCAGCAGGCCACATTTCGCAAGTCAATAGACTACATGGCCTGGGTGTGTCATGCAACACGGCTGTGTAATCTGGGTTTTCCAATTACGAGATTTCACTCTTTTAAAGCCTTTAAACGTGCCAAATCAATTATTGCTCTCAAGAAACAAACATTAGCACTTAAAACCACTTTCAAACATGCTAAATAAGAGTAGAGACACTCAAGGAACATTACATATTACATTCACATAAGGAAATTCAATCAATACAATCAAATTCATAAAAACCCCCAATTCAATTACATAAACCCTTGGTTGCAAATTGTGCAAAACCAAAGAAAACATTCATATATTTGTTAAGCACTAACCTTTGATTGTGCGATTCAAAGCTCAATTGCATCCAATTAAGCCTTTTTTTTTGCCTTTCACACTCTTTGAAGGTTCAAGCTTCTCTAAATCAATTAACAAAAATAACCATCAAAATAATGTAACTCATGACTATTCTTAATCTGCCTGATCAATAACCATGAATGCAACTTTTAATTTTAAAAATGGAAAGTAAATCCATTACAGACACTTACAGGTTTTGAAGCCTATTCTTGTGGAGAACACCAATTGAATGTTAAAATCTCCTTTAATTGAAACCCCACTCAATAATTAAGTCTTGTTTTTTTTAGTGTTTTGTTAGAATCAAAGAAAATTAATAGAGAGAATGGGGAGAGAGGCTTCGGTCACTTTGAGAGAAAAAGAGAAAAGTGGGCGCTTGAAAAACAAAAGGGAGGCTACGACTTATGTATTTTAGGTTTAACTTTTATTTTATTTTATATATTTATTTATTAATTACAAAGTAGACCCTTAGCCCATGCAAAATTGGCTTTGCAATTAAAAATTTACTTTGTTATAATTAAAATAAGTTAAAATCAATTTAAATAGGTTAAAATCATTTAATTGAAAGCCTTTAGTCAAAATCAATCAAAATCAGTCAAAACCAATCAAAATCAGCCAAAACCAATAGTTTTTTCCCAATTTCAAAACATAATTCAAATCAATCTAAAATTAACAATTGAAATCATAATTTAATTCAAATATCCAATTAATGGAAACCCTATATGCAATGCATGATTCACACATTAAAACATAATCAATTAACAAGTAACCCTTCAAGATTTAAAATAGTAGCAAAATCCTAATTTGGTACTAACTATCAATCTATCAAGCTATCACTCACAGATCCAGAAATCAAGGTGTTACAAGTGCCATGGCACGGAAAATGAGGTAATCTTACATGTTAGGATGGGAATTACCTATGGCCAGTGGTAATGCCCCTGCTTGGTCGGTGAGCCATTAGTGGATTGCTGGCTAAGTATAAGAGCTGGTTGCAGCAAGTGGACCTCAATCCATTTTGGGCCATGGACCAAAGTTGGGCTCAAAGCCTTTTAGTTATATAAAAGGTGAAAGTAACATTTCTACATAAACTTTGAAAAGAACCTTCTTCCCTCTCCATACTCTTTTATTCCTCCTTCTCGTAACTCATGGCTGCTGAGAATATTGTTGATTAGCTTCCCGAAGGTGCGGTGATGGTATAAATGAATTCAAAATATGGAATTCATTTGTAAATGAATTCTAGGATAATTCATTTGTGAATGAATTATTCATGTTTGCTATAGTTAATTCAAAACATATAATTCAATCGAATTCCACATAATCATGTATGAATAAATTCATAATTGAAAAATAATTTATTTTCATTTTCTAAAATATCCTTGAAATAATAATTGAGCGCGTCAAGAGGTTCGATGCTCTGCAATTCCAAATAATAGTGATATTCATTGCTCAACTTCTTAGGAGCATGAATTCTTAGGATTAATTCATTGTTGATATATTCAATGCTTTTGCTGCGCTATGTTAATATACAAAACATATTAATCAATCGATATCCACATTATCTGTAAGTGGAATAAATTCTAATTGAAAAATAATTTATTTTCATTCCTTGTCAAATCATCCTACTATTTAGAAACTATAAATACTCATTCTTTACTCTTCTTCTTCTGCTCTTTTCCTTCTATCTTATTCGTGTGGTCATTTCTCCCTCTTTATTTTCTTCCTCTTTTTCTTTTGCATTTTTCTATAAATACTCTCTATTTGAATATCGCTCATTCATTTGTGAATGAATTATTCATGTTTGCTATAGTTAATTCAAAACATATAATTCAATCGAATTCCACATAATCATGTATGAATAAATTCATAATTGAAAAATAATTTATTTTCATTTTCTAAAATATCCTTGAAATAATAATTTCACCTTCTCTTCTTTTTTCTTTCTTTTTCTTATCTTGTTATTTCTCCTCTTTTATTTTCTCCTCTTTTTCTTTGCATTTTTCTATAAGAACTCTCTTGATTTGACTCGCTCAAATTGAAACTAAGCAATTAACTTTGAAGATTAATCCCTCGTTTGAAACAAATGAAGTCTATAAATTTTTATGAAATTCATTTAGAAATCCACATTTTTGTGTTTGAAAGGAAAAAAAAAATATAGATTTCAATTCTAAAAATTCAATTCCATGGAATTAAACATAGCTACACTAAATCCCACAGAAATAGGTAGAGCTTCCAAATGAATTCAACAAAACTAAGCAACCCAACTTTTTATGACAAAAGTACCATTCTCCTTCTATAAAGTGAATTTTTCAATTATTTTACTTATTTTACTTATTTATTTTATCAAATTTGACCAAAATCATTTAAAATTTTTATTTTTTTAGAAAATATTTTCTTTTTATTTTTTTAATTTTATTTCAAGGATATTTTAGAAAACAAAAATAAATGATTTTTTAATTATGAATTTATTTCATACATGATTATGTAGAATTCAATTGAATTATATGTTTTAAATTAACCATAGCAAACATGAATAATTCATTAGGAAAATGTGAGGTGACATTTTTGTAAATATTCAACTACTTCTACATGAAGTTGTTGAATCAATGGCCAAGATCAATTCTCTTTTCCAAGATCCAAGGGCTAAGATCCAATCCTCTAAAATCTTCTATAAATTACATTTAACGCCACACAACTTACTAAACTCATTCAATAATATTAATCTCCAATTTTTCTAATTTCTAAAAACACTATTCATTAATTACTTAGTTTCTATTAATAAAATTATAACTTAATTTCTACCCATCAAAACTATGAATGCATGGATCAAAATAAATTCTAAAAATATTAATTATGAAAAATAATATTTTCAAGTCGAAAAAATACCAATTCCCTATCGAGTGTTATTATTCACAACCCAATAAGTTACTATTCATAATTCAGAAAAATTAGGACGTTACACTAAGGTTGCACCTGAAGAAGTTTGTATTCAGGGTAACTTCAAGGAAAGTACTAGGGTTCATTTTTGGACCAAAAGGAACGGAAGTAAATCCAAATAAGATCAAAGCAATTCAAGAGATGGAGTCACCTAAGACAGTAAAGTAATTTCGAAAATTTTTGAAAAAACTCCAATATATCAGTAGGTTTATTTTAAAATTGTCTATATTATGTGCTCAAATCCTCAAGTTATTAAAAAAAAAAATCAGACAGTCAAGTACTTACATGGAACTCCAGCACTTGTGGGAAACTTGCAATATGGCTAATCATATTGTTAAATTAAGTATCGAGTACGCTACAAAGAAAACCATCAAATAAAGAGCGGTCACTAACTTCTTAGCAGCACATCCAGTAAAAGACATTGAATAGTGGGAGATTGATTTCTCGTATGAACATCTATGTATAATAGAAAAGAAAAGATAGAAGCTTAATTAGGTGGATCAGCCCACACAAACGGCCTAGGTAGGCGTTGTATTGGAATCCCCATAAGTTGAGGTTATCCCGATTTCGATTCTCAAGAAGCTACGGTTTGCAGTTGCTAATAACATGGTAAAATATGAAGCCTATTTATTTGGGTTAGAAGCTTTAATTGTTGTTAAAGCAGAAGACATGGAAGTACTTGGTGATTTAAAGCTAGTAATCGAGCATGCTACATTGACTATATGCATATTATAATTTAGAACTTCAAAAAAGTGACTTTTACTAATACAAGTTGTGTGAACAATAAGGTTCCAGACGCTATGGCTAATTTAGCTTCGGCTTTGTAGGAAAGGTCCACAATGCTAAAGAAACCATTCATCAATGCTAAAGAAACCATTCATTATGTCATCGGGTAGTATCCTATGTTGCAAGAGTGAGAGAATAATGAGTATAGATGATGAAGGTGATGAATTGTGGTTTTATACATTTTAATATTGCATCTAAAATCTGTTGTAATATGGATTCTCGTTGCCATAACCATCCACAACCCAATCAAACAATAAAAGCAAGATCCTTTCTATTTTACTTATCTTCAATTTTATTTCTATTTTTAGCAATCTCATTTAGTTTCACTAAACCAACCGCATAAAATCAATAATTCTCACTTCACACCCCTCTTTTCTTCTCAAATTTCTAAGGCTTTTTCATCTTCTTAAGAAACCTACTAAAACCCTAACACCAAATCTAATTTATATTCCGGTCCTACTGTGTTTTATGAATGGTCCCTTCCTTTCACGTGGTGGGTATAGCTCAGAAGCTTGATCTTATATTTTAGTCCTTAATGAACATATGAAAGAATCAAGATTTCGATTAAAAATCGAGCAATATGGGGAGTTAGAATCTTTGGAGTTCTGGGTAGGTTTGCCCCTTCATATTAGGAACTTGGCATTTAAACTTCATAGAATGGAGTGTAAAATGAATGAGACCACTGTGATATGTCATAGTGAGCCTTGTGCTTGGTACCCTCCATTGTTTGAAACCTTTCCTTGTCCACCAACTGGTTAAAAAGATTTTATGTCTATAATTGGTAGAACCATGTTTGAGAGTGATGGAGTGAACGCTGAACATGTAAGGCAGTGTAATTGAATGGATGATGTTTGGCTTCCTTCTAAGTTTCATGTATCTACATTTGTACAGAGTGGGGTTGATCAATCCAAGGTCGTCAATTTAGTTCAGCCTATTGAAGTTGACTTCTTTGATCCATTTAAATATAAGCCATTAGTTCTTGCTTCAGTGGGAAATCCGATTTTTAGGCACAAGAAATTCTAAGAAGGAATTTGTGTTTTTGAGTGTGTTTAAGTGGGAGTATAGGAAAGGATGGGATGTGTTGCTGAAAGCTTTTCGAAGAATTTTCTGTGATTGATGGTGTTGCTTTGCATTTGTTAACAAATCCATATCATTGGGATAGAGATTTTGGGAACAAGACTGTGGTGTTGAGGATTCTGATATCCTAGAAAAACTAGAAAATGGGTGGCCTTCTATTTATGTGATTCATGCCCACGTAGGTCAAATTGATTTGCCAAGAATGTACAAGGCAGCCAATGCATTCGTTCTTTCATCAAGAGGGGAAGGGTGTTGTTGATGCATTCGTGGGCTGGGTTGGGTTAATTTCCTTAGCTGGTAGTTATTTCCTTTTTCAAAAAAACTGCTGTTTGGGTAGTTTATTTTCATTAGGAATTTTATTCTCGTTAGGAAGTTTACTTTTATTAGGAATCCCACAAAATATGACTTCTATTTTTGTAAGAAGCCTTGCCTATTTATGGGGCAGTTGCAGTAATAAAACATAAGTCATAATTCAACCAAAAACAAGAGATCGGAGTTGTCTTCCATCGAACTCTAAAGTTTCAATCTCCCTTTATCGAACTGAATTAATATTCAAAATAGGTCGACCTAAGAATCCAAACAAGAGCAAAGGGAAGTCAAAGCTAATAGATTTAGATTTTTCTGACCATCGTCCTGTGACCCGATCCCTAACTAGAAATCCTAACAAAGGGTGAGGGAGGCCTCTTGTGGAGGGTATGTCTATTTCTTTGCCAGTCATTGCCCCAAATTGGTCATGGTCGATAGAATATCTGACCAAGGCGAATAGCTATCCATTGCCTGTGGATAGAATGACTCAAGTTATGGAAGGACCTCTCAAAGGGGGCATCCTGGGCAAAACCTTTCTTTGATAAGCTTCAGCTTTTGATGAGGCGAGTGATGACTAATGTCGAGGAAGCCAAAACTAAAGGCAGGCGGACAAGGGAAGACATGATTAGAAGGTTTTCTCCCGAGGTTGTTGCGGGTATTGTCACAGACCATATACATAATGTTCTTGATAAAATGATTTGAACTCCTGCAATTTGCTGCTTGTACAACAAAGACTTCAGGCATATCATGAATTATTGATTGAATTACTTGATTGAGCAAATCCTGTCTCTGTCTATATTTCATTAAATTTCGAAACACCTGTTTTTTCGTGGAAAAACTCCGCATTTCACTGATTGATCTTGCATTGACATTTAATTCTTAGTCTGACCTTACATTCTACCCTCAGAAGTTTGGGGCTTGAATGAAAATTGTTAAGCCTAATAACCCTATTAACAAGTCCTTCCTATAACCCCTCCTAGTCCTTGTACAATTTCACTTGGAAATACAAATTCGAACTTGAAACTTGCTGGAAATCTCAAAGCAGCTTCTTTTTCTTGCAAATCACTTTAAAAATAAACTTTAACAACCTCTAATTAATATTTCTAATAAAATGTTTTTTCCCAATAGCAACTCAAACTACCATACCAAACACACCCCAAACTCTTGCATACCAGAACCCAACTTATCATCTTTACAGTTGACTTCCAAAACAGAGTAATAGAAATTTCGTCTGCAGTAAAGCAAATCAATGAAGGAAATGACATTGTTTGGTATATTGCATGAAATGTACATTTCAAATTCTACACTACAGAACTTGCCTTGACATCCATACCAAAAATATTTACTACATTGATTTCCCTGGTTATGGTCAGTGAGATCATTAAGCACAGGTGAAGCTAAACAGATTGCAGATTTCTTACAAAAATATCACCAACATAAGCATATAGCCTACGTTGGGATAGAAGTAAACCTCTGATTCCTTCAGCAATGACAGATCCTTAGGAAATATTCTACATGCATCCAAGAGCTATGATGCCAAACATCATGACTTAAGAGACAGTCAACATGTCCGCACAAGTTTACTCAAGATAAGGAGCAAAAACTGCCAAAACTTCCTTGTAAACAGGTTTCTTGAAATCTACAGCCTGCAATAAACAGAATGGAGAGAGAAAAGAAATCATAATATAGCAATTGAACACAAAAAATTATCAAATATCTTGTTGGGAGACCTGTCAAGTAAAACTTAAGTCCATATAAACTCCAAGAGAAGGCCAAGGAAGAAATTGAGTCCATATAAATCCAAATTTTGAACATGGGACTGAATAAAAGTTTCTAGTGTTCAGTGACCGCACGAAATATGATCTTGGCCCTCCATCAATGTGCACCCTAACTTGGGACTGACAGCAATGGAGAGCCAGGGGTGCAATTGTGATAGTTGCTACTTAAAAAAAACAGCCTAACAGACCGAAACTTTCTAAAAAACAAATATTGTCTGAGCAATAGCTGCAACTTAAACCTATGTAATTCAATTGTTTAACAATTATAATGAATTAATTTGTATTAGAGTAAGGTAGTGTTTGATAACATAGTGGTTAAAGGTGCAAGGTTCACTAAAGTTACTGGAGCCTAGGCACTAGCCTTCAGGCGAAGACACGTGCTTGAGCGAGGTGAGGTGCAAACATAAAGAAATAAAATAAAAAAAAAATCTGAAATTATGTTTTAGAAAAAAGAAAAAAGAAAAAAGAAAAAGAAAAACATGGAAAAACACACACGTAAATCAGAAAAAAAAAAATTGGCAACATGACGACTTATATTTTAAGATATTGGAGTTAAGATACAAAAGACTAGAATCAAGAATATGAAAAAATACAAATAGAAAATTATAATCTTGTCCCTGTATTTGTCAAAAATAACAACTTTGTTCCTCTTCTTCTAAGAATAGACTATTTATCCCTCGGTTTTGCAACCCTTGTACCACTTTGTTCTTCCGTTCATTTCCGTTTTTTCTTTTTTTTTTTTTTTTTTTTTTTTTTTTTTGCGAAGTTACCAGATACAAATAAGCACCTAGAATCAAGACATTTATGAAAAAAAATACAAATAGAAAATTAATAATTATGTCCCTGTAATTTGTCAAAAAATAACCAACTTTGTTTCCTCTTCACTAAGATGAGGGCACATATATATCACCTCGGTTTTGCAACCCTTGTACCACTTTGTACTTCCCGTTCATTCCGTTTTTCTTACTTTTTTTCTTATTCTTTTTTTTTTTTTCTTAAGTTGTCTGTATTGTCACAACACCACAAACACCATTGCTCAAGACTGAGACCAAATGTATAACATAACAATTACCCCTTTCAAAAAAAAAAAAGAAAAATCCACTTTCCCATTCATTTTTGGCTTATCTCTCCCGTATTTACACTTCCTAATTTATCAATAAACCACTTAACTTGACGAAATCCTCTCTTTTTTTTTTTTTTTTTTTTTTTTTTTTGAAGTTTGTCTGTTTGTCAAACCACAAAACCTTGCTCAAGAGTGAGAGACAAATTTTATAACTAAAATACCCTTCAAAAAAAAAAAAAAAATCCCTTTCCATTCTTTTTGGCTTTTCTTCTATTTCCTTTCCTATTTTCTAAACCCTTAATTGACGAATCCTCTCTCTATCTCTCGTTACTCTCTCCATCTCTTTGAAAAACCACATTGAAGTCTAGCAAAACTCTACTATCCAGATGCAATCCATGAAGAAATTTACTCGAAAGAGATTTCAAGGAGATCAATTTTCTTGGAGGCTATAAAAATGGCAGGGTTCAAAGAGTTTAGTCAAAAAGCAGTTGTCTTTTATTTTTATTTTTATTTTTTTTTGTTAATCTGCTTATCTCCTCTGTATGTGGTATTTGGGATTTTTTGCTTTTTCACTAACACCACCATCTTCTTCATATCTATTGTCATTGCCTATTGCGATTGTTGTTTTTTAGCTTAATTTGTTTTATTTTTAGTAATTCTATTTTATCCAAAAACCCAAATTGA
Source organism: Jatropha curcas (assembly GCF_014843425.1). Next base: position 1,220,740 of record NW_023591781.1, read on the forward strand.
AGATTTTTCTTTTTTGGTTTTTAATTTTTTTCTTTAATTAAGGATTTTATTTTATTAACACATTTTTGTAACAATTCCTTTTTTGTAATGTAAAAGAAATGGTGATTTTTTACTTGTTACTTAATTCAAATATTTATAATAATAATATTTAACATATAATATCCATAATTAGTTTCAGTAACAATTCCTTAGTCTATCTGATAAATAAGACGATTTTCCAGTATTTCAATTCTAATTGATTTTAGCATTCACTAGGAAAGAATATTTTTGTTTTTAACTTTCAAAACTTATTGTTCAGCGATCCATATGATCTTGAGAAATAACTGAACTCGTTGTTGAATTTTTTTGGGTTTGATTTTCTCACAGAGAAACAGTTGCACAATGTTAATTTTTCTTCTTGTTAATAGTCTATGATGAAGTTGCTGTTTGAGATTTGAGTTAATCAATTCTTGTCAATGTTTTCTTGATTGTGTTAGTGCGGATTCATTCTATAGCTCAATGTGGCTTTTCTTCTTGTTAATAGTTATTTTGATACAAGTGGTTTGTTAAGAAAGGGACTTTTTGTCTTTACATTAGATATTTAACATTAAAGGTACAAAAATGGATAGAAGGAAAACTAGTATACTAGTAGCAAAATAGAGGTAAAGTAGTCTACTCTTAAAAAGAGAGAGACAAAGTAGTTTCTTTTAACACAAAATATAGGGACTAGATTATAATTTTCCCAAATAAAAAGTAGACAACAAAAAGCAAATATAAGAAGAAAATTGAGAGAGGCATATCTGAGAATGGCTATTGGCTAAAGACTGGATTGCAAGAGGTGAGTACTAGATGGAGAAGGCTGGATCACAAAGCACATCCCTGGTTTTGGCGCTGCATTCTATTTCTTTATTTATTTATTTAGGTAAAGATATGCTAGCTTGATAGTTTTATATTAAAAGACAACCCTAGGTAACTTGTTCCAAAAAATAAAATAGAAAGGCGTGCTTTGTTGAGCCTAAAGCACAGAAGAGCACAGAAGGGCACACACCTCTACCTAGAGGCAATGGCCTGAGTGAGGTCACTTGTAAGAGTATTGTCGAGGCGCAAGCCATTGGACCTTAAGTAAGGCACGCCTTCAATAACTATGTTTGATAACACCATTCAAACATTTAAGCTACTTAAATATAACTTCTAACTAGTTTACTAATTTTAGAAAAGCAAAACTTTCACCCAAGAATTAATTAAGTCCTAACTAGCCCAAAAAAATTACAATAATATTTAACTAGCTCTGAGATAGAGATATATGAAGGGACCTGCACCTCACCTGACAGTCCTTTAAAAAATAATACACGGAGGCTTCATTTGTTCCGCATACAATATTTATCTACAAGCTTTTTTTTCATATATTTTCTAGCGTTATCCAGGAAAATTGATTTGTGGAAGATAACTTATGGATCAAGTGGAAGATAATTTATGGGTCAAAGGAAAAACAAGCTCTTCTCCTTTTCCAGAAGAGGAAGTTATTTCATTTCCCGAACCTTGAAAAACACACTATAATGAAAGGAAAGCATATAAACATACATCTAGAAATCTACCTTTACTAACGGTTATCATTACTATCCTTGCCAACCAACACAACCACCATCAACCACCATAATTTAAAACTTTTTTTTATATATTTTTTCTCATACTTAATAATAAAATCAATACAAATGAAATTTTTTAGTTTAAACATTTGTATAGTCTATAACATGAAAGTTTTAATATCTTCTAAAAAATTTTGATATTACAATAAAAAAAAAAAGAAAGAAAATGAGTTCTCGGAAAATGTTGTCCAAGGAAAGCATTTCTTGAGAAAATATTTTCCAGTGATAAGTTATTTTCCATGAAACAAACAAGGCCTAAAACGAACAGCTGTTGATACCTTGAGCTTATGTAAGTTATAGTTTTCAAGTTTTGGATTCTTTTTATTCAAATCAATTGTTCAATTTAAAAATATCAAATTACCAATTACTTTTTAGGTTTCTATCTCACAAGCAACTTAAATCTTCTCAAATCCAATGGTTGAAATTATTGCATATAAAAATAAATTCCAACGAAGAGCTATGGGAGAACCTTAATTCATACGAGAACTTGATTTCTTCAACCTCTCCCCATAAGAAGGGCGAGGTCATGCAGAGTTCAAGCTCATATGAACACTTGATTTCAAATAGCCACATGCATTCAAAAAAAAAGAGACATATACCCACAAGATCAAGTATTTGTTCTGGTGACATCCATGACCACTCGCCGAATTCAGGTTTTTCAGTGCCATCACCCAAAAGATTGATCTCTTCCTCATTCCCAATGAATTTAAGAAGAAACCTGTGTTTAAATTTGCAAGTTTAATAGACTAATCAGAATGTATATTTTAGACATAATTTTTTTTCTTTAATTTGAATATGGGCTAAAGTTGTATCATAAATTTAAGGAGATCAAATTAATTATGTCAAGACTTGTCTTAATTTCATCAAACTTAACTCTATCAAGTGTAGATATTGCTTCATGGATCTTATTACATATGGGTTATATCCATATACTTACCACTTCTGAGCTTGACCCTTCCAGTCAGATCCCCATTGTTGCTTCAGCTTTTCCCTAACTTCAGGTGGGAAGTCATAAGTCAACCAAGTAGGCGCCTGCACAATAAATTCAGTGGATGAAATGAGACAGTAATACTTGACAAGAATTTTTAGCCACCTATTGTGACTTGGACAGAATAATAATATAAGAGTTAAACATAGATGCAAATTAAACACAAAAATCTTTAAGTGACCCAGAAAAAGCACCGATAATTCTGGTATTGTTTAGATAGCAACCAAAAACACATACATCCATATACATATGCAAAAATAGAGAGGTTGAGAGCTCTGTTTAGCATAGAAGAGATAATTTACTCTAGTGATGCTAAAAATTAAATCAAGTCAAATTAAAATTGTATTAACCATGGGACAAAGAATTCATGATTTCTTATTTGTTTATCCATGGGAAACTACATAACATTGAACAATACTATGAAAATTTATTTTAGTATGACCAATCAAAACTAATACAAGTTCCGTAGTAGCTGAAATTAAGGAATACAAGGAAACAGTGAGAAAAAAAGGCATACGAAAATAGCATGATTGATTAAGTTGGATCTGTAGGAAAGACCAAAGCAGCACATATAACTTGTAACTAGAAATAAAGCTATTTGGATGAATTTCTTGCTACTTAGAGATATAATGTTATTTGTATAGTCTTCCTCTAAAGAATAAAGCCATTTGAGAATAATATGAAGGGCAAGGCAAAAGTACAGAACAGATAATGAAAAAATTTGGGAAAAATAATTTGTAGATATTTGGTGAAAATATCAAAAAGTAAATAAAAAAAAAATCATTTACAAACTGTAAAATGGAAATTTTTGTGAGCTGGATAGAACTCAGGTTGTTACAGTCAATCAATGGTATCACATTATGCGAGAACTGTGAACTGCTACATAATTTTCTTGAAATAAAATCTTCCTTTAAAATCATCCTTCCTTTCCCACTCTTCCCATAGTACAACAGAATTTTTTGAACTTCTGAAAAGCTGAAAAAAGTAAAGAAGAAATGCAAAGCAAACCTCCGCGAGAACTTCTGCTGAGCTAATCCCAGTCTCCTCTTTTAATTCCCTGATGGCTGCAGTTTTAGGATCTTCGCTCTCATCTATACCTCCCTGTATCATATAGTTGTATGAAGCACCATTAACATCTTGAAAAAAGAACTACAACTTCTGGAAAGAAAGTGTGAACTTTAAGAATGTTATACAACCAAAGGAAACTAATACTAACAAGGCTTGCTTCAAACCATAGCTCTGCTGGAAAGCAGCAAGGAATCATTGTTGAAGTCCTTCTAATTTTCAGATATTCAATCAAAATAATTCACGAAAAGGAGAACGCCAGCACTAATTTGTGTTTTTCTTAAATTTTAAGCAACAAGAATCATAATCTAATGTTTAAAATCAAATCAAATAGATAAAAAAGGGTCAGCTTCCCCTTCAAAATGAAACAGCAGAAACCAACTACTAATAAATTTTCCAAATTGGATGTGTTGCACAATATTTACTTCTAGGCAATAGGCCAAAGCGCTTTCCAAATGCTTTTGAGCATTAAACTGCCCAGTACAACTCCTTCTAACTTCTCAAAGCTTCAGAATTTCATAATCTTTAGTTTTCTTGTTCATCTAAAGCCGAAGATGACTTCAAATTGATAAAAATGACAAGAACAGAAACCAAATGAAAACAATCAAATCCATGAGAGAAGAGAAATTTTAAGATCACCTGAGGCATTTGCCAGGCATTTGGTATATCCAGCCTTGAAGCAGCAAATATCTGCACAGTCGACAGATCCAAAAAAAATTGAGAATTTTTATATTCAATACACACATATAATATACAAATAAGATATAAAATTACCTTTTTAGATGGATTGATCAGGCAAATACCCACATTTCTTCTATAACCTTCTGGAGAAGATTCCATGGATGATAATGGTGATGATAGACACAGAGTCCTAGTGATTATTGCAGGGTTATGGGATGAAAGTGGCAGCTTGGAAAATTTGGATAATTTATGAGGGTAGATCAGGAAAGGCAATGTAGACTTCGAAAGAATGCGAAGCGGAGGCAAGGGAAGATGGTTAACCGAGGCCGAGGAATAATAGAAAACGAATCGGTTAAATGCCATGTTCAGGGACTCATCTCTCCTCGTTTGCGGGTTATAGTGTTGGTCACACCTGGAATGACCGAATTGTCCTCTCCCCTTTAGAACAAAATCTACTGCCTAATGCATAAATTCATAACTATACCTTAGGTTAAAAAAAAAAAAAAAAAAAAGGCGGAGGCAAGCGAAGATGGTACCGAGCCAGAGAATAATAGAAAACGATCGCGCCCTTAAATGCAGATTCAAGGACCTCATCTCTCCTCGTTTCGCGGGTACTAGTGTTGGTCACACCTGGAAATGACCATTTCCTCTTCCCTTTAGAAACAAAAATCTACTGCCTAATTGCATTAAATTTCCATAACATATACCTCTAGGTTAAAAAAAAAAAAAAAAAAAAAAAAAAAAAAAAAAAACCGTGTCACCTTAACTTTTATTTCTAATGAGTTGAACATTTCAATTTATAAAATTGTATTAATATTAACTTTTAAAAATTATTCTATTAAATATTTAAGTTTCTAAAATTAAATCAATTAAATATTTATTAGATAGTTAAAAAAATATGAAAATTATTATTTTAAAAAATTATACTAACCATATGTTAAGTGAATATTTTGCACATAAATACCAAAAATATAAAAAAAAATTAGTAGTCAGTGTCGGCCCAGCAGAGTGCTTTCGCCGTTGGTATTCTTTCCGATCTCCACGCATTTCACCACTCCACTGAAAATTCCTTCTGCCCCTACTGTACTCCAGCTTGGCAGTTTCCATCGCCTATCGAGAGTTGAGTCCTGGGATTTGACGGCGGACTTAAACAGTATAAAGAGTGATATGATAGTAGCAAAACTCGTAACTTTAGATACATAATAGGTCACTCGCAAAATTTACGGGTACCATAAGGTTTTTTCTGTAAAGTACAGAGGTATATTTATGTATTTCATCCAAAATCTACTAACTAGAACTCTATTAAACTTATAGGGTTTATTTGTTAAAATACACAAGGGGCTCTAAATTATATCATAACTAGGCCTTATTGGCATTTCGCATACGAATATTTATATATTTTTTTAAATTAATATTATTATTGAATTATATTATTATTTTGAAAATTTTTTATTTTTAAATAAAAATAATTGAAAATATTTTAAATAAAATTAAAATTTAAACTAAAGTTTTAAATTTTAATTATTAATAATAATATTTGAGATTCAAAATATATTTTTATATACTATTATCTCTTATTTATTTTATTTGAATAGATTAAAATAATAGTGCACTAAATCTATACATAAAAGGGAATTTGCAACTTTTTTCAGTTGATAAAATTTTTTAATTGATAAGATATGATGATTAAGTATACATATTATCTAATACGCCGATGAAAATAAATCGGAAATTTATTTTAATTGGTCTAGTTGTAATGCGCGCGGTAATTAAAAGTATTTTAGTAAAGTTTCATTAGTAATTAAAAGTATTAATTCTTTTAGAATTATTAATTTTTAAATTTAAAAATCAGATATTTAAGGTCCAGTAATTTTTGTATTGACTAAAATTTTCATATCCAAATTTGTTATTTCATAATAATTTTAGATGTCAAATTGATATTTTTTTGTACCTCCTCTTTTATCATGTCAAATTTAAGATATCTAAATGGATTATAATTTTATGTAATTTTTTTGATAGCATAATATCCAAATTTTAAACTATATTTTTTTTTCCAAACCATTTTGTTTTGCCAAAAACAAAAAATAAGGTGAAAATAATTAAATTACTCCAAAATGTTATTCCTGCATAAATATATAAATATAGACAAATAATAAATAATAAAAGTTGTACATATAAAACTAAAAAGAAAATGTATATAAGTGGTAGAAAAAAAAGTGTGGGCATAGAGTTGTAACCGCCGCCCCCTCTCTCTCTCTCTTTCGCCATTAAGATTTTCTTCCCTTCTTTCAATTAAAACACAAAGTCAAGCATGTAGATACGGAAATGGGCTGATTCTTGTCTCTTGTGACAGTCCCTCCTTATATTTTTAGTTTTGTTGTAAATTTTTACGCTTTTTTGTTAAATAAATTATAGATGTAACAATCTGATTTTCTTTTAGTGTCGATAATAGTGATTTACCGGTCTGTGAATAGTACCATCAGTCCGGAACTTGGTATTATTTTAGTCCGGAAAAATTACTATGCATATTTAATATTTTATTTACTATTTTTGGAGCATGTTTGCATGATTTAGGCTTAATATCTTTTATTACATGATTTTTTGGGCATGTTTTGCAATGATTTAGGCGGGTGTAGGAAAATATTTCCATGAATATTATTGGAGAGGTTATGTATTTAAATAATATTGTCTAATGTGGTATATTAACGAAATAAATGAGAATTATTTTTAGTGCTGAGTTAATTACATTATTGGTGGAGTTAATATAATAAAGTAGAAGAGACATTATTTGATGCAATATTATAGACAGCCATTTTGAGCATTCACTTAGGACTTTTTGATCTTAGCTACAAATTTGGCATTAAATGAGGATGAGTTAAAAATTTTGACTTGTCACCTTAAATTATCACCACCTAAAGTAAACCACTTTCTCTTTCTTTCTCTTCTCCTTCTCCAACGCTCATTCCATTCTTCTTCCTTCTTTCCTTCATTATTCTTCATTTTCTTTACCTCCAATTACTGACAGCTACCTTAATTAAACCATGACAATAGCCTTAATTCTTAAAATTAAGTAGCTCAGAAGTTCAGATTGTGATTAAAACTCAAAAAAGGAATGAAGTTTACCATTAGGCCCATTGTGCCCGTTGCAACGTGAAAACGCGGTTCCCGGATTCACCTCTGTAAACCGGTTGTTTCGAAATGGTTTACCAAATTTTGAACCAGAATCGACCCATCGGTTTGAACTCCGCAGTTTCGGGCTGGTCCTCGGTTTCGGCACGGTCTGTTGCGAACCCGACCGGTTTCGAATTCCGGGTTTCCCGATATCGGTTCCGCTATTGCGCAATTTTTAAAAAAAAATAATAAAATTTTGATTCCGGAATTCATTAAATAAATAGATAATTTGTAAAAATGTTTAAAAAATTTTATTAACTAAATAAAATTATATCGCCTATAAAATTTTAAAAGTATAAACTAACTCTCTATAACTAACTTAGGAAACTATTATTACTTATTAAATTTACCAAATTTTGCTAAGATTTCACTAATAAGAAGAGCTATAAATGGGAATATAAAATTAATGAAATGAGTTGGAAATTATTATTTCCAAAGATACTAACAAAATAGGTAAAGATAATCTAAATCATTATGTAAGTAAATTATGAAATGAGAAAAAAAATTTGAGATTAGAGAAAAGAATTTGGAATAAATGTTAAGAAACAACAAAAAAAACACAATAGATCAATCCCCAATATTACGAAAAAATATAAGAGCAATAGAACATAATCAAATATGGAACATTTTTCAAGAATTGTTGGATTGAGGAATAAGAGAGCTATATATAAGTTGGCTGTGTAAATAAAAAAATCCATCAACTCCATCATATATTATACATGTTTCTCATTTATTAGTTTTCCCAAATTTTCCCTTATGAATAAAAAAAATAACAACTTATATTTTTGCGCGATAATAGCTTAAATAAATAAATAAATGATTAAAAAACTGGACAATGGAATAACATTATTTTAACCAAAAATAAATAAAAAAACACCTATCTATATCAAAAAACTATTCTTACACTCTTTTTTATACCACTTGAAAGTTTTTTTTTTTATAAATCCAAACCTAGTCATACATGTATAAATTTAAGTCACAAAATAAATTGTTGTATTTTTTTCACCACTTTTTATAACTTATAGTTCCATTATACTTCTCTTCACCATAAATCAATCAACTACAATCAATTCAAATAGTAATAAAATGTTTTTTATAAAAATTTTTAACGCTTACAATTTTTCTTGTGCATGCCGGTTCGAACCGACCGAAACCGCTGGTTAAACCGCCGGGTTCCCGGTTTCATATTTTAGATTCACATGAACCTTAACCGGCCCTTGAACCGGCCGGTTCTGGTCCGTCTACAGTACAGTTCGGGTGTTCGCGTTCGGTTCCGATTTAGAACCCGAACCTCGTGGCCTGAACTATTACCAATTGAAGCAAGTAAAGTTGTGTTTTGAGTATTGTGAATTAAATAAAGTTCTAGACAATTCATGGGTCAGACATGTATTGATGGCATTAAATCATGCTCCAACTATTTCTTTTTGGTCAAATTGATTATCAATTGTATGACTTTTCTCATTACTGAATCGAGGTTTGCAGAACCCATCCTCAAAAAGGTTAAAGAGAAAAGCCAAGGGTCAGTAAGGCTTTCCAAGCCTATATTTCAAGCTTTTGTGAATATAGTGTTAGCTGCAAATCATATTCTCTTTCCCCTCTTCACTTGTTTAAGTTGTTTTTAATTTTTAAGGTTTTTGAATGTACTTTGGGAACTATTTGGTGTTTTTGGTTAAAGTGATGAACTTTTAATGTTAATATGTTCTTAAGTGGGATTTGGACATCATTTTTCAACCCTTTATACTTACCCATCTATTTCTAACTTCTTCATGATAGTTGTAGCTCTATTTCTCTTAGCTTTCCTCTATTTCTTAGCTTTCCAAAACATATTCTTATGTCTAATTCCAATACTTGTAGCTCAACTTATGATTTAAATACCAAAATTGGTTCTGTTATGCTATCTTACCTGTATATCCGAAATGATTGTCCATTTTGACCACTAAAATGGCAATATAATGTCTTATGTTCTTCATAAAAGTTGTATCTCTACCTCTTAGCTTTCCAACACATCCTCTTGTGTCCAGTTGGGAAATACATAGCTCAACTTATGGCTGAAACACCCAAACTGACTCTGTTGTGTCAGGCCACACGCATCACTGAATTGAGTGCCCATTTTGACCACTATAATGACAAGATTAGGTTCTCACTATAATGACAAGATTAGGTTCTGAGTTCTTCATAAAAATTGTTTCCCTGTGTCTTAAGACTTCTCTCGTTCTGGATTGGTATAATTTGAGTGTTTGGTTAAGTAGGAATTCAATAAACATTGAATTTGGTTTTGCTGAATCAGGTCTGATCTATTAGTCTGTGTTCCTAGCTTTTTTTTGCTATCTTACCAATTGATCTGGGCTATGGTCCCTTCATAACATTTGTAGAATTTTGTCTTAGCTTTCTAATGAATCTAATGTCATTCAATTTATTTGGAGACACATAACTCCAGTTAATCGGTTCTTGAAAACCCAGCAAAGCGTCAAGTTTATAGAATAATGCCAAAATTTCTGATTATATGTACTTATACTATGATAAGTATATCATATATATACTATGTTATATAGATGTTTTTGCTAGTAAGAATTTTGAAATGCATATGGTATTAAAGTAATGAAGTGTTTGATTAAGAATTTTGAGTAATAGTAATAAAGTCCTTTTGCGTTGAAAGAATGCATTTTGTTTGGCTCTACTATGCATGATGATCAAAGTTGGTATGATGTAGCAATTTGATTTTGTTATGTGAAGCTTATGATCATATGCTTAGGGTTATCAGTCCTTATAAATAGGCGGCATACTGCGCTTATTTGTGTGATGGGCCGCGTTGGCCGCTTTCACTAGCGCCTCACGAATTGTGTGATGGGGTGGTGCCTTCTAACATCAGGCCCTGCGCATCAAACCCTTCTACTTATGTTCATTCTGTATTAGTACGAGCCTAACCACGATCAAATCTGCTTATGTTCATTTTGTATTAGTACGAGCCTTAACTAAAGAATGAATATATTTGTATTTATAATCGTCTTATTGCTTTCAGAGTGTTTGAATTAAATTAATGTGATTTCAGTATTTATATAATTGAGTAATTTAAAGCACTTGCGAGACTTGCCTTGGCTATTTTTGTTATTTTAATTGTTGGTTATTTCACACCACTGAGTCTTCCACTCAGCGTGTTGATTTTTATCACGCGCAGGTTAGGAGCGGTGGATATTTTTCAAGACTAGAGGAGTAGCATCCAAGTAGATATAACATTTTGGGTAGGATATTTTGTAAATGGTGATTTTTGGCATGTATATAGAATATTGTGTTATGGAGGTTGTATATACTAAGTTTATAATATTACTTTAAGTTTAATAATTTATTAAGCGTTATGATTATTGAGGAAATAACATCTTATTAATATTTTTTTAACACCCCCGCCCATCCCGAAGACCGACGGTGGATGCCACATTTCGGTGCTGGAGGCACCGTCTAACCTACATATAATATCATACAACCATATTTGGATTGGAAGTGACTTAGTATTCACAAGTTTAGTAGGTAATAATATTTTGTTTTGAAAAATGATTTGGGGAGAGTCCTAACAGAAAAATTGTAAGTTAGTTCCCCCTAAAAATAGAAGTTGCCAACATATGCAATACAAAGCACTCCAATCTCAAAACTCCACCCCATCAAACTCCAATAAACAACACAATAGCAACTTACTATAATTTCATAACTACATAATCTCCTCAACAACATTTTAATATTCATCACTTAAATCACATTCATTATATATATATATTATTAATTCAACGTCCTTTATGTTCTTAATCATACAATCTTTTAAAACATATTTTATATCCAAAACATTAAATAAAAATTCTCATGCTTATCCATCCAAATATATACACCAAACTTAATTTATCATTACTGCTTAAGTTATAATTCAAATAACCATAATCTCCGAAAATGTAATAATATACATGCCATAATTCTTAATTACATAAATCTTAATCTACTTCTATCAATTAGTCACTTCTGCTTTGATACTACTCTTTTCTAATCTTCAAGTAGCAACCATGATCTTCAACCTACGCGTGATAAAAATCGACGCGCTGAGTATAAAACTCAGTGGTGCTCATAATTCACATAGTTACTAAAGTTACAATCATAAAATCATTAAATTTCAACATACATTTACATTTCTAGCAAAAGAAATATCAAATAAACTATTAATTAATAGCATAAATAATTTAACTCTTAATGCCATAAATCCTTTACTTAAACATTTAATCACATAAATACTTTAGTTCTGTACTTAGAATATCAAATAAAATTATAATTAATAACATAAATAATTTAATTCTTTCAAATCATAAATTCATTACTTGAACATTTATTATACCAATACATATACTATTTATTTTTAAAACTATTTTTTAAAAGCCATGTACGGAAATATCTATTACTTTGAAATTCATTTTGATAACAATAATCATAAATTTCCAAAGTAAAGGTTTACTGAATAATATAATTCATTCATTTAAGTTGCTTAAAAATATTTTCCAAGGGCTCGCATTACACTTCGGAGAAAGAGAAGCAGATAGGTTTTCATAACTTATTCATCAATGAGCCTTAGGTCGCAACCTTTTTCCATACCCTAACATAAGACACCCACGTGGCTAGCATATGATCATAGCTTCTTATCATAATGGCATCAAATGCCAAGCATGCTCATCATACATAATAAAATCAAATATCGCATCAAATTCACACCAAGTATATTAGAGCCCAAAATCCTTGTTTTAATTCTTAAAGTATAACACTTCTTATAAAATTTGTCTTATTCTTTTGTCTTCTTAAATTCATAATGTAAGCTTATTTAGAACGTAAGTAACTCTTGAAAACTTCATACTTAAACATAATTACTTAACATAGAAAATTTCTTATGATATGAAATCATACATGTAAGCTTACTTTAGAACTTAAGTGACTCATAGTGACTCATGAAAAGTTCATACTTAAACATAATTACTGTATATAGGAAATTTTCTCAATAATTCCTTTTTCTTCTTATAAAACTTTCTTTAAAAGTCATAATGAAATTTATCATCAAGAAATTTTCCTTATCATCATAAATCAAATACTTTTTCCTTATTCAAAATTGCCAAGCAACATACACCTTAAATACCCATTTTTTTTTTGAAAACTATAAATATAAAAGTTATCAACACTAATGCATACTTATGTCCTATATATAGTATATAACATAAATAAAAAAAAAAATAATTAAGTAAACCTTACCACCTAAAGTGGTTCGGCCTCTTATGAAAACGCAAGGACGGATTTCCTTCTCCAATCAAGCATGCTAACATAACTCTTATGTACCCAAAGTATCCATTTCAATCCTCATCATGCATTTCTAAACCAATTCCATACTTTTTTCCCGAATTTCCAACAATTTTTTCCCATTTATTATCCATTTTAAAACATCATCCATCAATAACACTTTTCACAACTTGTCTTCTTTTTTATCAATAAATCCTAAAAAACTTCAAATAATACAAGGAGAACTTCTACACCTGATTCTTACCATACCTTTATCCAAATAAACCTATGTATTCAAGAACATACGGAATTTCTAGCATTAAAATAACCTTGACTTTGATGGGTTTTTAAGACATAACTTTGAGTTATAGATTTCAAATTTGGAAATGAAATCAGATTCATTAGAAAGCTACAGACAAAATTATACAAACTTGTTTTATGAAGGATCATAGCCCAGCTTTCAATCTGTAAGATAGCAAACAAAGCTAGGAACAACAGACCAACAGACAGACCTGATTCAAGCAGAACCAGTCCAATGTTTATTGAATTTACCTCCTTAACCAAACATTCAAATTAAATCAATCAGAGAAGTCTCAAGACATAGACACAGGGCAACAACTTTTATGAAGAACTCAGAACCTAATCTTGTCATTATAGTGGTCAAAATGGGCACTCAATTTAGTAATGCATGTGGCCCGACACATCAGAGTCAGTTTGGTGTTTCAGCCATAAGTTGAGCTATGTCTATCCAATTTGGACACAAGAGGATGGGTTGGAAAGATAAGAAGTAAAGCTATAACATTTATGAAGAACATAAAACGTTATTTTGCCATTTGAGAGGTCAACATGGACAATCATTTCGGATAGACAGGTAAGACATCATAACAAAACCAGTTTTGGTATTTAAATCATAAGTTGAGCTACAAGTATTGGAATGATACAAGGTAGAGGTTCTACCACATATAAATACTCATCAAACATCACCCAGAGCTGTTATTGCAACCAAAGTTCAACAAATCAATCATTTCAATACAAAATCCAAAATAATACACATGATAGCATAAATGCACAAAATCCAAAAATTAGACGTAAGGTAGTGTGTTTATGACAACTACCTTAAAAATAAGCTTTAAGCAAGCTTAACATTAAAGCTTTCTAAGCTCTAACTTTGTCTTTACTTTCCATCGGTAGAGGTTTTCTCCAAATTTTTGGCTCATAAGTAACGGAAATCACCAAAATTTCCTTGAAATTAGTCCACAACATAATTAACCAAATTTCTTGAAATAATTCACCAAAAATCACTTCCCAAGCTTTAATCTCTAGGATTAATAACTTAAATCAAGTTGGTTGGGGTGAATTTGATGTTTTTAGTAAGGAAGAATTGAAGAAAATGAAGAAGAAGAAGAAGAAGGAGGAGGAGGAGGAGACGTGTAAGGAAAAAAGAAGAAGAAAGAAAAATGGTTGTACAATAATTGATGGTTGACTTATATAAAGCAACAAGGGTATTTTAGTCTTTTCCCCTAATTGGATAGCTAGGATTAAGTCAAGTAATCTCATCTAATGGCTACAAATAATCTCCAAGTAAATTCCTTCAAAATATTATTTATCTCCATAAAATTCTCAAATTTTCAAATTTAATCGCTTAAAAATAATTCCTTAAATTTCCTTATTTCATATACACCATAATTCCTATCACTAATTATCTAAATTCCTCCAAAAATAATTCATTACTTTTTTCTACCCATAATTCATGTATGCATACTCCAAAAATATTAAATAAAATATGACAACATAGAATAATAATTTTTCCGGACCACCAAAATAATACTTATTCTCGGACCGATGGTACTATTCACAGACCGGTGGTACTATTCATAGACCGGTAAAACTATTATTTTAGACACAGAAAAATCAGGGCATTACATTTTTGGTGTATAATGATTATATATTCCTTGAAAAGAGAATGTGTTTAGAATATTGTGACGGAACCTAAGTCTATTGATGGATATTTGGAAGTGCATGTGGCATGTTGTGTTGAATTAGAGTTTTGGGGTTTAGAGAAAATTGGAAGTGTGTATATTTTCTTTGTGTGGCAAGTTAATTTTCAGTGGAAATTCTTGCGAAATTTTCGTAGGAATTTCCTTACATATCATTTTATTTATTTATTTTTATTTTATTTTTAAAAACAAATGTTAATTACTTGCCTCCTTATGAAAATCTAACCACTTCTAATTTGTGATCTAGCTTTAATAAGTGACATAAGACGGTGCTCCGTAAGTGACATAAGACGGTGCTCCGGCATCGATTGTGGCATCCGCCGTCTGGTTCTCCGGGATTGGCCGGTGGGTGTTACAATAGATCTATATCTATTCTGGCATAGATTCATGTTATTTATGTTTCTGTTATTGTTTGTGTTTTATCTCCATCTTGTGTGGAGTTTATGATCTCTCCGTTTTATGTAGAGTTTTATTTTGTTGTTTGCATTTGTTTGGTTTATTTGGATAGGTTACAATTTGTGAAAAAATTTTCAACTATGCGATGATCTTTGTCTTTTGGAGCCTGATAGTGCGGCCTGTTCCTCCATTGGATTTAGTAGTTCAAATCATCTGTTCGCATAAGCAACTAATTCATGGATAATTACATCATATATAAAAGATTCAGCGTGTTCATCTAATCAACCACTGTAACACCCGCCGCCCGATCCTGAAAGACCCGACGGTGGATGCCACATTCGGTGCCGGAGGCACCGTCCTAACCTACATATAAATCATATTATGAATTAGAAGTGGCTTAGTATTCACAAGTTTAGCAAGTAATAATATGTTGTTTTGAAAATGATTTGGGAGAGTCCTACAGAAAAACTGCAAGAGTTTCCCTTAAAAATAGAAGTCGCCAAACATATTCTATCATTTCATATCCTCAATACGATTTTAATATTCATCAATTCAATACCTTCATTTAAACATATCAACTTCTAATGTTCTAACCATTAAATAAGTCCAAGTTTATCTCCCAATAAATATACACCAAAATAATTTACAATAACATGCTTAAGTTATAAATTAAATACCTGCATTTAAACATATCAACTTCTAACATTCTAACCATTAAAGAAGTTCCAAGTTTATCTCCCAATAATTTACAACAGTTATACATTCAATAATACAATCTCCAAAAATGTAATATTTATACATGCCATAATTTTTCGTTACATAAAATACTAATACACTACCAAAATATCTCTTTTCAGCTCTGAGCTTACTCTTTGGTTTTAAGCAGCAAGCACAAATCTCCAATTGCGCGGTGATAAAATCAATGCGCTGAGTAGAAAACTCAGTGGTGCTCATAAACAACAACAAACCAATTCGTTGTGATGCCCAACATAATTTAAAATCATTCTATATACATAAATCCTTAAATTTGACATGCATTACATTGTACACACCAACACATCATGCTTTAGAAAACTCATTTGATCTCATAAATAAGTTATGGTAACTAAGAATTATTAACATAATGTGATCCTCATTTCTTATTTCACTTCCTTAAAAATATTTTTCAAGGGCTCACATGACACTTAGGCGAAAAAGAAGTAAAGAATAAGTTTTTTCAATAGCTTTTCATAAATGGCCTTAGTTTCGCCAACCTTTGCATAACTATAAGAGCGCCGTCCGCCCTAACATCAGACACCACGTGGCCTAGCATAATGGATCATAGCTTTCTTATCATAGATGGCATCAAATGGTCGAGCATGCTCATTCATACATAATGATCAAATCATGGCATCAAATTCACAACCAAGTATAATTAAGAGCCAAAATTCTTGTTTTTCAATTCTTACTTCATAAACTTTCTCATAAAATTATTTTCTTAAGGCTTTTAAAATATAATAAAACTTAATTTCAACTTAAGTATTCAATAAAATTCTCAAATATTGACTTACAACCGAAAATTTCCAGCATCAAAAGTAACATTTTGCGACCTTTGCTGTGGTTTTTAAAACATCACTTGGTTATTGAAAGTCTCCAAATTAAATGAAATTAGATTCATTAAGAAAGATAAGACAAAAAATTCTACAAATGTTATGAAGGGATCATAGCCCAGATGAATCGGTAAGATAGAAAACAAAAACTAGGAACACAGACCAACAGACCAGACCTGATTCAGCAGAACTAAGTCCAATGTTCATTGAATTCCTACTTAATCAAACACTCAAATTAAGCCAATCTAGAACGAGGGAAGTCTCAAGACACAGGGAAACAACTTTTATGAAGAACTTAGAGCCTAATCCTTTCATTATAGTGGTCAAAATGGGCACTCAATTCAGTGATGCATGTGGCTCGACACAACATAGTCAGTTTGAGTGTTTCAATCATAAGTTGAGCTATACATCTCCAAATTGGACACAAGAGGATGGGTTGGAAAGTTGAGAAGTAGACCTAAAACGTCTATGAAGGACTTAGACACAAATAGAAACTAGAAAGGATCGAAAAATGGTCCTTAATCTCACTCAAAAACACATTTTTCCCAAATTCAGTTTTCTTTAACCATTTTCTTTTAACCATGAAAGGAACATGAACAAACAAAGGATACAAGGTAGAATGTCTACCACAAAACATAAATACTCATCAAACATCACCCAAGAGATGTATTGCAACCAAAATTCACAATCAATTCATTTCATACAAAATCCCAAAGATATCCACATAATCAGCATACAAGGCAACAAAATCAAAAATTTGAGTAGGTATTGGGTGCTTTATGAAACACTACTTCAAAATAAGCTTTAATAAGCTTTAATCAAAGCTTCTCAAGTTTTGTCTTGCCCTTAATCTTTGTTAGAAGGCTCTCCACCCCTCTTACAATGTTAACAAAATCAAACAAAGAAAACAAATAAAAGAAGTAATTGGAGCATGATTAAGCATGTATATGCTAAAAGAAAACTCTAAACCCAAAAATAATGAAATTAGCATAAAATCACTTACTTGACCCAAGTAGGAAGATCACCAAATTCCTTGAAATTAGTCACCAAATATTACTTCTCTAGCTTCACTCTCTAAGATTTATTACTTAAATCAAGTTGGATAGGGTGAATTTGATGTGTTTACTAAGTAAGAATTGAAGAAAATGAAGAAGAAGAAGAAGGAGAAGAAGAAGGAGAAGGAGGAGACGTGTAGGAAAAGAAGAAGAACGGAAAAGCTTGTTGCTCAATAAATTGAATGCGTTGCCTTTAATAAGTAACTAAGGGGTATTTTGGTCTTTTCTCCAAATTGGCATGGCTATAGGATTAAGTTTACTAGTAAATCTAATCTAAATGGCTACAAATAATTCTCCAATTAATTCCTTCAAAATATTATTTTATCTCCAAAAACCCTCTAATTTAGTCCCATAAAATTAACTCCTCAAATTTCTCCATAAAAAAATAATTGCTTCAAATTTCCTTACTTAATATAAATATAACACCATAATTCACTATTCACTAATTATCTAAATTCTCCAAAAATATTCCTTACTTACTTTCTACCCATAAAAACCATGCATACATAATATAAAACATAAATAGTAATTTTTCCGGACAAAAAATAATACCAAATTCTGGACCGGTGGTACTATTCACAGACCGGTAAACTACTATTGAAACACAGGAAAAACGGGGCGTTACAGCCCTCCCCCCCTTAAAGAATTTCGTCCTCGAAATTCACCTGAATTAAACAACTGAGGATGCTGTTGTCTCATAATATCTTCACTTTCCCATGTAGCTTCTTCGCGGTTTTAATGGTTTTTCCAAAGGATTTTACCAAAGGGAATTCTCTTTATTCCCTTAGTTCCTTGATTTCTCTGCAAAGTAATCCTCACTGGGTTCTTCCTCATAAGTTAAATTGGCTCTATGTCACGAATCCACTGATATTACTGTGATGGGTCGGACCGATCCTCTCAACATAGATACGTGGATACACATTTATATTTCCTATCTTAGGTCTGGTGGTAACTAGTCTATAGCTAATGGACCACACGCCCTCAATCGTATGGACCAATGAACCTAGGACTAAGCTTACCCTTTCTTCCAAATCTCAATATCTTTTTCCACAGAGATACCTTAAGGAAAACCTTATCTCCTACTGCATACTCTATATCTCTCCTCTCCAAGTCTACATAAGACTCCTGACGATCTGAAGCTGCTTTCAATCTATCTTTGATAATTCTGACCTTTTCCTTTGTATGTCGAATCAAATCTGGACCTACCATCTTACCCTCACTCAACTGTGACCAACATAGTGGAGTCCTACATCTCCTACCATACAGTGCTTCAAAAGGGGCCATCTGAATACTCGACTGATAACTGTTATTGTAGGCAAATTTCGCAAGTTCGAATGTACTTCTCCCAACTGCCCTCAAACTCAATAGCACAAGCTCTTAACATATCCTCCAAAATCTGAATAACCCGCTAATTAACCCCGCTCTTGACTGACCCATCAAGTTTGAGGATGAAAAGCTGTGCTGAATTTAGCTTAGTACTCCAGGGCCTCATGCAGCTCTTTCCAAATCTAGAGAGTTAAAATTCGGAATCTCTATCTGAAATGATGAAGAAGGGAAACCCTCGTGTTATCCACTATCTATTATATAAAGCTCTGCATATTGCTTTCATGTTTGTGAAGTCGGTCCTAAAGGTAAGGAAAGTGCGCCGACTTAGTTAATCTTGTCAATATTTACCCATACAACATCTTTCTTTTTCGGAGTAAAGGCAATCCAGTCACAAACATCCAAGTAACCTTATCCCATTTCGCACTTTGGAATAGAAGTAGGGTGTACAACCAGAAGGAAACTGATGCCTGCTGGCTTTCACTTGCTGCACGTCAAACCCTCGACACATAGATCTGTGATATTCCTTTCATCGCCGGCCACCAATAACTGTGATTTCAAATCCTGATCACATTTATTACTGCAGGATGCATAGATATGGGACTACTATGATCTTCTACTTAAGATAGTCTTCCTGCAACTCTGAAATTTTAGGCAGAACAAATTCGATCCCAAAGTACACAGCAGTCGTCAATCTTTAATATAAATCTCTTTTTTCCTTCATCTCTGACTAGGTCTTTTCCACAAGGCCATTGTCTCATCATCCCTCTGTGCAATCTCGAATCTGCCTGAAGTAGACTAGGCTTCTTAATCATTCATAAGCTCTGCCACGAGTGCACCATTACTAGCTACAGATAATCGAGTATTCATAGCACGTAAAGCAACCAAGGACTTCCTACTAAGTGCATATGCTACCACATTAGCTTTACCTGGATGGTAATCAATGGTGAAGTCATAGTCCTTAAGTAGCTCTAACCATTTGCGCTGTCTCAGATTAAGCTCCTTTTAAGTTGTTTTCATCGAAATCCCACCCCGGAGGATCCGAAAACATCATTTTTATTTTGGGTTTATTTGTTGTTGTTTATTTTGGAAAACGGTGATAAAAATCTTTTTGGATATGCGATGCCAATAAATCGGTCTTATAAAACATTTGAGTCGCCACCCATTATTTCGGCAATGGGACCGTTTCCGTGGGATACCGTTTCCGATTTATTTTATAAACAGTGCTTTTCATTTAACCCCAATTTTTATTCAAGGCCTATTTATTAGAAAAACTGGTCAGGCGAACCAATGAGGTTCCTGGGTCAGGGAATTGGGTACGTTGGCCCCGTTGGAAACCGGACGCCTGGAAAACCGGCCTCTTTTTTAACTAACGATTTCTAACTAATTTATTTTTAGAAAAGCCAATTATATTAAATAAACCCCAACCCAAGATTGAACCGGGTTCTATGCGGAAAATTAATTTAACGTCCCAAATAATTCATTCATTGCATCTCATTTCAGCAATTATCATCACATCATCATTCCCATCCATACAATATATAATTATAGCAAAAAATAATCTATAAAGACCGCCTCTTGCTTAAATGGTTAAAGGCGGGCCACAACCGAGTTTAATATTTAATAAAGAAAAGCAATAAATATTAAAATCTGCAGAATCTCACAATCAACAATCAATTAATTTTTAGTTTGATTAAGACTTAATTTGCCCACCATTGATCATTTTCCGGATTAAGATTAAGAATTTATTTAGTAACATGAAATTAAATCAAAATAAAGAAGTTATTCTAGACTTTGAAGACAGTCGCGTCATGCAGCCGTTCTATGAAGAACAGTCGTGTGGCGCATCTATCATTATTCGTTCTGGAACATTAGACCAGTCGCGTCACGCGAGTGTTCTATGCAGAACAGTCGCGTGACGGAACTTTTGTTATTGCCCTGGAAATAGGAACAGTTGCGCACGCAGCTGTTCTATGAAGAACAGTCGCGTGACGGTGAAGAATAGTCGCGTGACGGAACTCCTAGCTACGTGACAGAACTGTTCGTGACTTATTAAAATTCTCAGAAATATTGATTCTTTTATTCAAAACAAAATATTAAATACAAGTATATAGACAAAATGGGAACTAAATACACGCGAACAGCTGCGTCACGCAGGTGGTCCAGTCCAAATCAAAGACTTTTGGACATGAACAGTCGTGTCAGGCAGGTAATAGCTGCGTGACGCGGCTGCTTTGGTCGCAACTACCTTTCAAACTACTCTTTTTACTTGTTCTTTTTGTCAAAAGTGATTAAACACAACTCAAAAAAAATCCAATAATGGGCAAAATTACGTTTAAACAATTACAGACCAATTAAACATTATGAAAATGAGATTTTTAAGCAAGAAAAAGCTAAAAATGAAAAGCAACGGGTAAAATGATTACCTAGCCCTCAGATTTGAGGATTGCATGCACTTAGATCGGTTTTAGGACACTGCTTCACGATCCCAGAGATGTTGTTATCAAGTTTAGAAATGTGGTTACTCAAACAAAGTTTTTCTTTTCTTTCCTTTTCTCTCTTTTTCTCTTTTTTCTCTTTTTTTTTTTTTTTGATTTCAAAACCAAATGTATAACGGTTTGATCTTCCCTCAAGTTTACTCACTTTACTCACTTGAGTTCTTGGGGAAGAAAACCCTAGCCGTTTTTCTATAAACTTAGGTTAAAGCCTTAAAATCTTTAGAGCAAAAATGAGAGAAAAAATGTCAAAAAGTCCCGTTTTTAGTGTAAAATGATGCATTTATATGGTAGGAAAACAGAACAAGCTGCGTCACGCAGGTAGAGGCTGCGTGACGCAGCTTACTTTTCGTACAGTTGCCGCGTATCCATACAAACAGTGCAGGCCAACTACTCAGCTCGGTTTGATCGGCTTCAGTCGGTTTAGAAAAGGCATCCTCGAGGCTCGGTTTGATCGGCCCGAAAGATGTCGGTTTTACCCTGGTCAACTTCGCAACTCAACATCAGCTGCATGTAGCAATCCTAACGACGGGTCAGACTCCTTTTGGGGCCGGTTTTGATTAAAATAATTTGATGGTTTTAACACTTCCCTGGTTTGATCGTGTTCTTTATTTTGGTTTAAACACTTCTGGTTGATCGTGATTCTTTATCCCTTATCCTCATATCATCATCGGGTTAGGTGGGGGCATAAAATTACGCGTCAACACTGACAATCTATATCCATCCCATGAGCTACCAAGGCATGTCAAACCGGGATAGACCTCGTGCCAATATGCCAGATGATGTTGAGCACTTTTGTGGTGAGCTTTAGTGCCCAAAGCTTGACTCAAAATGACTTCATTGCAGCAGGGGAGATTAATGGAAAACCAGAACTCAGTCTTCTATAAGTGCTACGAACTAAATAAACACCACTCCTTTCACCATACCGAAGCTAACCATCCTTTTTATTTCGACCATACAAAGGGATTTGCAAAATCAGATTCATATCCCTGTCCGAGAACAAAATCTGTAAAATATCTCTTTTCCAATGTTTCCCATCAGCTTGGATAAGAGAACTAATAAAGAAAATATGATGTAAGGATTAAGGGCGTCGGGGAGCCAAGGATCAGACCAAATGAAGATGGAACTACCATTGTCGACCCTAAGATGCTGCCTAACTTAACCACCGATATAGCAGCTCGCAAGCCACTCCATATATAGCTTGGGTTTTAACCCAAGGCTACTTCAAATAAGGAAGAGTCAGGGTAGTATCGGGTTTTATAGAGCTTCGCTACCACTAAATTTGGGAAAATGAGAAGGCACCATTTTTGTTTACCCAACAACACTAAGTTGAACTCATGGAGACGATGGAAGTTAAGACCCCCTAAGGATTTCAAGCAATAGAGCTTTTCCCACCTCCTCTAATGGATGCCATTACTGTCATTAGAACTAGAACCCCACCAAAAATTGTTCATTAACCTTTGCAGATCGACACATTGATATTGAGGGAGCAGGAAAACAGACATAGTGTAAATGGAAATTGCATGCACCACAGACTTCGAAAGCACTTTTCCCGCTCTTGAAAGGAGGAGCTTTTTCCAACTTTGTTAAATGTTTCCAGAATTTATCTCTAATAAAACCAATGACCTCCTGCTTACTTTGGCCCACAAAGAAGGGAGACCCAAGTAAGACCCTAGGAAAGGAGATTCATGGACCATAAGAGAGTTGAAAACATAAGAACTCTTTTTTTTTTTTTTTTTTTTTTTTTTTTTTTTTTTTTTTGAAGAAAGACACGAGAATCTCGTTAACTTTTTTTTTTTTTTTTTTTTGAAGAAAGACACGAGATCTCGTTAACTAGACAGTATTAGCATTGAATGCCAAAGTGGACTTGCTCAGGTTTATAGTTTGACCTGATGCTTTTTTATAGATGGAGAAGCAATCTTTAATATGGCCACTCTCCGATTCCAAAGGATTAAAAAGTAACAAGTAATCGTGTGCAAAGAACAAATGGGAGATGGAAGATGCACCTCTATAAACACTGAGACCATGAATAAGACCTTTACTTTCTATATCTCGAAGAAGTGAAGATAGACCTTTTGAACACATAATAAACAAATACGGCGACAATGGGCATCCCTGTCGTAAGCCCCTTTTCGGGTTCACAAGACTAAGCTCTTTCCCATCTTGTAAAATCGTATATTCAACTGTGGTAACACAAGTCATCACTAGATCAATAAAATTTTTACTGAACCCCAGTCTAGTCATCATACCCTGTAGAAATTCCCACTCAACGCGATCATATGCCTTGCTCGTATCAATTTTCAGGACAATCTTGCCCATCTTGCCTTGAGTTTTCCTCTTCAAATAGTGGATAACCTTATACGTGACCATGATATTGTCAGATATTAGCCGACTCGGAACAAATGCACTTTAGGAGGGTGATATAATATATGATAAAACAAGTTTTAGCTGGTTAGCAATGCCTTTAGAAATAATTTTATAAAATACATTGCATAAAGAAATAAGGGGAAGATCAGTTGTTGAAGTAGGAATCTTTTTCTTTCGAATCAATACATGATTCAACGTTGTGGTGAAGCTCCCATTGTTCAGAAAATTCAGAATCGCTTCGGTAATAGCATGGCCAACAATATCACAATACTTTTGATATAAAGTCGAACTTATCCCCTCAGGTCCTGGGGACGTGTGGCAATGCATAGAGAAACTAGTTGCTTTAACTTCTTCCACTGTAAACTGTTCATCCAGAAGAACATTTTGATCATTAGTTATGACTGAATTCACACATGAAAAAAATACAAGTATCTACAAAACCACCTGAAGTAAATAGAAAGAAGAAGTAATCCCTCATTAAGTCATCTAAGCCTTAGCCCTTTTCATGCAAAACCTCGTTGGAGTCTTGTAACTTTGAGGTAGATTTTTTTTGTCCACTAGACGAAGTAAAAGAATTTGGAGTTTTGGTCCCCCGCCTCCCTTTCAGCTAGAAAGCTTTAGCCCGCTTTTCCAATATACTTCCATGTCTTCCAAACAAGAGTCATAATTCCTTTGTAAAATGGCATACAAGTTGGCAGAATGAACATCAATTTTAGACTACACAGCAGGGTTTTGATTTTTTGCAGCTACATCCGTTTTGACTTTAGAAAACCTCCTCCCCAGGTGGATAAAGCTTTGGCACATTCGGCTATTTTTCTAAGACAAATGACCGAGGAAAAGAGAGACAATTGTTTTCAATAACCATGCAACAAACACTAAAGTGAATGTTAGGTCTCCTTGGAGTCAGATATAGTAAAAAATCAATCATACTTCTAAACAATTTCATATCCACATCCTTTCCTTTTTCATCTTTTTCTAATTTTGAGGATGGACTCATTAGTTTACTACATACCTTGGCATTCTCTATTTTGAACCGTTTCAATAGTTCTCGAGTATACTTGCCTTGGTTTATTAAAATTTCATTGTCACATTGTTTGATTTGAAGTCCAAGGAAGAAATTTAATTCTCCTATCTTATTAAAATTTCATTGTCACATTGTTTGATTTGAAGTCCAAGGAAGAAATTTAATTCTCCTATCATACTCATTTCAAACTCACACTACATAATCTTAGAAAATTCCTTACAAAGAAGGTCATTAGTAGAATCAAAGATTATGTCATCAACTTAGATTTGTACAATTAGAATATCAAGTGCTTTATTTTTAATAAATAGTGTAATATCAACCTTTCCTTTAGAGAAACCATTTTCTAATAAAAACTTACTTAATCTTTCATACCAAGCTCTAGGAGCCTGTTTTAAACCATAAACAGTTTTAGTAAGTTTGTAAACATGATTTGTTTTATCATAGACTTCAAAACTGAGTGGTTGTTCTATATACACTTCTTCATTTAGAAAAGTACTTTTCATATCCATTTGATATAACATAAAGTTTTTAAAGCATGCAAATGCACAAAGCATTCTAATGGCCTCAAGTCTAGCAACCGGAGCAAAAGTCGCAAAAGTCTCTTCAAAATCGATGCCCTTTTTTGGTTGTAACCTTGAGCCACTAACCTTGCTTTGTTTCTCACAAAATTACCTTGTTTATCAAGCTTATTTCTAAACATCCATTTTGTTCCAATAGCAGAATGGTTTTTAGGTCTAGAAACAAGTTTCCAAACTTAATTTATCTCAAACTGATTTAGTTCTTCTTGCATAGTAAGAAGCTAACTTTCATCATTTTGAGTATCTTCTAAATTCTTATGTTCTTATTGAGAAATGAAAACAACATTACCAAAATATCTCTTAAGTTGAGCTCTAGTCATCATCCTTTCTGAAGGGTTGTCTATGATATCATCTTGAGGATGATACTTGTGGAAACACCACTCTTTTGGTAATTTAAAATTTTCATTTTCTGTTTCAACCATTTGACTTTCAGTTGCGTTCTGATCTTGATGTTCATATTCTGATTCAGCCTGATTATCAACATTCTGCTCACTTTCTAACTGTTTTAGTTGTTCTGACTGTTCATTCTGCTTTTCTTGATTGAAATCTACAACATCATCATTTTCTAAAATTCTAGAAGTAGAATCAGATTCATAACATCATCATTTT
Organism: Jatropha curcas; assembly: GCF_014843425.1. The sequence goes on from NW_023591781.1 coordinate 1,246,995, forward strand.
CTAACAAATTTTAGAAGTAGACATCAAAAGATTTCATCAAACATGAATATGGATAGAATTCTTCTACAACTAGAGGTTTTTTTATTAAACACCCTAGATATGCTTTACTATTACTAGAATATCGCTAGACAATTCCTTCAATAAGATTTTAACATCAAATTGCAAGATGATTTTTTCTTGGTTATTTAGAATAAAACATTTTACAACGCCAAAAATGTGAAAAATAATATATTGTGGGCTTTTCTACTCTTGTATAGTTCATATGGAAGTCTTTTTCAGTTTTAGATCTTACCAAACTCTGTTTTAGAATATAACAAGCAAGTGTCTTCTGCCCAAAAATACTTTGGTAATTTAGAATCACTTAGCATGGTTCTAGCCATTTCCTAAAGTGTTCTATTCTTGCGTTCCACTACTCCATTCTACTGGGGCGTTCTAGGTGCTGAGAAGTTAGGGAAGATTACTGACTCTTTGCAAAAAAATCAAATTTCTAATTCTCAAATTCTCTTCCATGGTCACTTCTAATCGCAGAAATGTTATATCCTTTCTCATTCTGTATTCTCTTGCAAAGATGAACAAACACGTCATATGACTCATCCTTATTTCTAAGGAAGAGTGTCCAGGTGAATCTATCCAGGTGAATTTAGAGTATCATCTAACAATAACAAAATGCATAGAATTTCCCTCCAAGACTAGAGGGAGTAACGCAGGCCAATAAATCAAAGGGTGTAGCAACTCTAAAGGTCTAAGAAGTACAAACCGATGCCCTTAGATTTGGAAAAAGGATGTTCTCAGTTTTGGTTTTCCGCAATTGACAAGCATCACAGAATGTGGATTTTTCCAAATTTTAGCGTTTGGCAACACGAACCAAATTTTCTTAGACAGGTTTAGAAATAATGTCATGCTTGCAAATGTCCAAGTCTTTTAATGCCATAACCAACTGGAGAAATTATCAAACAGAAACTAACATATATCTAGGTTATGCAAATTAGCAAGGTCTCTAGGTAAATATGTTCCTAACCTTTTTTCCACCAAATAAAGTTTTGTTATCAAGTGTAATGTTCTGAATCTTTCAACAATAAGAGGGTTCAAAGATACTCCTTCTATTTTAATCACAAATTTGACTCACACTTACAAAATTATAATGTAATCCTTCTAACTAAGCATACAATCTTCTATTGAAGGATTAAAACCTTATCCACACTAACCATAATTTTACCCTTTTTTTGCTTTGTCTGCCAAAGCTAATTGGTCCTCCTTTTCTTTCTAATCTGGTGAATTTTCTTTCTATCACCCACTTGTATCCTAGAGCAAGTGCATCCCCCATGTACCACATTTCTGTTTTCAGCTCACGTCCAGACACAGGATTATGTCTTGAAAAGATCATAGCAGATTTAGATACCCAACTCGTATTGGTCCTGGAGGGATGTGGTAATAAGGTGTATTCAACTTACTATGGGTTTTTTCTTTTCTGTTTGAGAACAGATCCATTTTTTATGTTTAAAGTCACAAGCATTAGAAAGCAACAATTTTTCTTAACTATTAAGAAAACATGATTTTGTATTGAAATGCTATCATAGCCTAGAATTTGGTTCTTTCTTTAGAAAAAGGTTCTGAAATTTGACTTTTAGAATTTCTAATCTCAGTTTTCAAAGTTCATTTTTTAGAAGTTCAAGATTTTTACATTTTTCTTTCAAAGTGTTTCAAAATTTTTTCAGACAATTTGTCATTAACAATCTTTTAGGATCTTGTCTCTAACAATAAGGATCTTTGCATGTATTCCCTTGAATATAAAAAGCATCTTTCAAATGATTACATTTAGTTTTTAATTTTCTGAAATCTTTCTTTAGAACTTTATGCTTTCTAACAAGCTTTTAAAATTCAGTGCAAATATTATTATAAGTATCTAGAAGATCATTTTCAGATTCAAGTTCAGAAATATTTATATTGCTTTCTTCACGTTTTTGGCTTGTTGTATCTGCTTCATTACTTCTAGCTTTCTATGTTGAAGTCAGAGTGTTGATTTCCTTGAGTCGGAATCGATAGTGGCCATTAGACAAATATTTGTAGTCTTCTCCTGGTCACTTTGACTTGCAGAATTAGAATCGTCTGAGTCACTCCAAGTAGCTACGAATGCCTGATTCAGCTTTTCTTTCTTTGACTTCTTTTTCAACTTAGGACAGTTAGGCTTGATATAGCTGGGCTTGTTGCACTCATAACAAGCCACTTCAGAAGGTACAAGCCACTTCAGAAGGTTCTTTCTTAGGCAAGTTGCTATTGTTAGGTGAAAAGTTCTTTTTGATAAACTTTTTCTGTGGCCTTCCATTAAATAATCATAGGTAACTGGAGTCTCTTTATAGTTCATTACAGTTCCTATAGAATCCCATTTTTTATGTAGAGTTCTAAGGATTTTCTTAACAAGCTCATCTTCTGAAATTTTCTTTCCAAGAGTTCTTAAAGTATTAACTATATTTGTAAATCTAGAATTTAATTCAACTATAGTATCTCTTTCTTTCATACTAACATTTCATATTCTCTCCAAAGGATATTAATTCTGGATTCCTTCACTCGATCAGTACCCTCATAGGTAACTCTAAATTTTTCCCAAACTTCCGTTGCAGACTTACATCTTTTTTCCCAAACTTCCGTTGCAGACTTACATCTGGACACTTTGTTGTATTCTGTTGGATCTACTGCATAATGAAGAATATTGATGGCTTTTGCATTTATAGAAATGTCATTTCAATCAGCATCAGTATATTTTTCTTCTGTTTTTCTAACTCTCAGAATTTCTACAGTTTTCATAAGAATGCGAGGACCAGTAATGACGTTCCTCTAGTAGTTTATATCAACTGATTTTATGAAATTTTTCATTTTGATTTTCCAGTAAGAGTAATTAGAATCATTGGACATAAGTGGTCTAGAAACAGATTGACCTTCTAAAGATGTAAGAGGAAGTGGGGCTGCCATGGGATCTTTTCTCTTAAGCCGTTAAGCTTTGGTAAGTCAAGAACCAAGAGCTCTGATACCAGATTATAGGTCCCGTATATATGGCACAACCAAGAGGGAGAGTGAATTGGATTTTCTAAAAATAAAAATTTAACTTTCAAAAATAAAATCAGAATTCTATCCCAGCGGAATTAGAAAGCATTTGTGAGAGTTAGTTATCGAGTTTAGAACTTTGTGAGAGTTAGTTATCGAGTTTAGAACTACCTCACAAAGCTTATTGCAAATATAGAAAGTCTATGTGAAGGACAGCTATCGAGTTTAGAACTGCTTCACAAAGCTTAAACAATATTAGAATGACTCTATGAAGAATAATTATTGAATTTAGAACTACTTCATAAAGCTTAAGCAAGATTAGAAAACTGATTAAAATTCATATTGTGAATAACATTGAATGTAGAAGGACAGATTAGAACTTGGAGTAATCACAATATAGAAATCCAAAGTTCTGATGTTCCACAAAGATAAAGCTTATTCGAGTTCAGGAACATAAATTCATTAACAACTTTGCATTTCTAAAAAGTTAACAGATGTGTAAACAGAATAAAATCAAGCAGAACTTCAAAAAATAAAAAAAAGATAAATAGAGAGATTTATAGTGGTTCGGCACTAACTCGCCTACATCCACTTCTCAAGACTCATCTTGAGATCCTCCACTATGTTATCTCTTTTCAAGGGTAAGTTTTCAAAGGTAAGAAGACAAACCCAACAATACAAGAAAATAAAATCAAACCACCTAAGATCTAAACTTTTTGTCCTACTAGATTTCCAAAAGTCTAGTCAACCTCAAACCTTTGTCTGTTTTTTTGATAGACAACAGAAACTCAACAATCGAGATTAAGAATCTCACACAAGGAAGAAGGTCGCCTTGATAAACTACACCAATAACTTCTTCCCTAAAGCTATTTTAACACAAAAGTTTTTTCAAATTAAGGTCTGTCTACAACAGAATTACAGACATCTATATAAACAGAAGAGAAATACAAAATGAAAGCACAGAAAAATAGAAATCAAAGATTAGAAAATCGATTTAAAGAACAGAACTATTTTTCAAAAGAGGTTGTTATAAAATTTTCTTTTCTCTTAAAAATGTTTCTTGAAGCAATAAGACGAAAAGAAATAAGGGGGCTTTGAGAGAGAGCTTTGAGAGATTTAAAACATATGATTAATAGACTCTTACTCTTAAAAGAAACACCCACGTTTTCATAAAAGGAAAACATTTTATATAGAGGGATGAAGATCCTGTTTAGAAAGCATAAAATCTTTTAGTTTAAGGAATATTTTTGACATTCAAAAATAAGAGATATGAAAAGATCTTTAAATATTTGTTGCCAAAAATATTGAGTCAAAAATCTTTTTATTTAAGAAAGCAGAGTAAAATAAAAGATTTGACTTTCCTTTTTTATATTTGACTTTCCTTTTTATAAAATGATTTCCGAAAATATAAAGATATGCAAATCTCTTTCAAATATTTTGTTACCATAAATAATTAAGCCAAAATCTTTTTCAATTAGGTAAATAAATTTAAAATGATTAAATTTTTACTTTAATATTAAGGTAATTTTCGAAAATCTTTTTGAGAGAGAAGGAAAATATTTTTGTGCTTATAAAAGAATATTCTCTCTATCCTACAAAATATCCTAAGATATTAACCACTAAAAAGAAAATTTAAAAAGATCAAGATTTGACTTTTATTATTAAGGTAATTTTCGAAAATAATAAAAGATATGCAAATCTCTTTCAAATATTTGTGATTATAAAATACATATTCTCTCTATCCTTAACAAAATAATCCTAAAGATAACTAACCACTTAAAAAGAATCTTCAATCATTTTCAATGGATGTTAAAATCTTAGATTGTAGGGACTGTTGCCTCTTTTAGCAATTTTCTAATATTTAAAAATTCTGCATAAAATTAATATTTAGCAAATATTTTTGTGCTTATAAAATAATATTCTCTCTATCCTACAAAATATCCTAAGATACTAACCACTAAAAAGAAATCTTCAATCATTTTCATGGATGTTAAAATCTTAGATTTGTAGGGACTTGCCTTCTTTAGCAATTTTTATATTTAAAAATTCTGCATAAATTAATATTAGCACATATAAAAATATTAAATTGATTTATTTTGCATGATCATTAAAATCTCAAGATACAATTGACCCTTGAGCCAACAAACTAGCTAACTTTTGCGGATAAGGCAATGTTGGTTATTTATTACAAATTATATTTAATATTTATATTATATTTTTATTAAGTCAAAAAATAATAATTTTATAATTTTTACTTACTTTTTATTTTAAAAAAATGAAAATAAAAATATTTTTAATGATAAATATGTATTTAAATGGATACTTATAATTGAATTTGGAACGATTTGGGAATTAAAAATGAATTTCTAAATGGGTTTAAAACAAATTCGGGTAATTTATAATCGAATTTGGATTCGGCTAGTACATTTTAAGTGGGTACTTAACCCGTTATCATTCCTAATGACTACTTTTTTTTTTTTATTGACGCCGAGCTAACTAGATTAAAAAAACACTTAATCACATTAATTCGGAAATTTTGATTTATAAATTGCATCGCTATTGAGAAGAAACAATTCTGACTTTGATTCATTTTTCAAAGGTTTTGAAATTAGAATCGATCTAGAACAATATATTTAGGATTTAATTGACAGTTTTGAATTAATTTTGATATTAAATTTAAAAAATTTAAAAATAAAGTCGAACAAACATAATTAGTAATTTGTTAAAAAAATAATATGACAAAAATGGAACCAAACAAATATAGAAAATAATCCTATAGTATAAATTCATTTTGTAGGAAAATTAAAATTAGAGTGATTAATCGAATTATATATATATGGTAAAAGAAGGAGAAAAAACAAATTAACTAATATATAAGACCAAAACAATATACTTCAGGACATAAACCCCCCAAGATAACGAAGATGCAAACTTCCACAACAGCTTCGCTTCACGGAATTACATGATAGATGTGAAAATACGAATCAATTTGAAAAATTATTTATCCGTTCGTTCAACTTTAATAGTAATATTTAGTCTTTTAATAAATATTAAAAAAATAATAAGAATTCATGGATTTTCTAAAAAAGACATGGTACAATGTCTAAATTGCTCTTTTTAAATATAAATATAAAAATATATTACATCTAATAAATATGGGTAAAGTTGGAAAGAATAATTAATATAGTCTCAAAATCCTAAATGAACACTTAAAGTGAAACAAGGTAAAATGTCTATTTGTTATTATTAAAGTGGAACGGAGAGAGTATAACAATGATAACTTTTGAATGAAAAGTCATTTTCTAAGATCTAATATAATTATTATCAAATGTATACATATAAAATAAAAATAATTTAATCATAATTATTGTATTTTTCCCTCTATCTATAAGCAAAAATTATTTTAGGGTAGTTTTTTATCGCAAATAAAAATCGTTTTAAGAATTTAATTAACTTTTTCCCAATTTTTTTTATATGTGTTTTATTAATGATGTGAGATAAAGAGTAATATAGTCAAATTAATGAAATTTTTATTTTAATTTAAGGATATTAACTACTTTATTAATCATCGTGCAGAAACCTTAAATGACCATGTTTATACACAGAGTGAGTATTTTTTAAAATTGATCATATTATTTTTTGTCATAACTTTTTATCATTTCCATAAATACTGTTGAATTTATTTTTCTTGAAATCTAAGTCTGATATGTGTTAAGAATCCTATATCGACTAAATACTAAATATACAAAGGAAATATAAAAGTGGCAAGCTAGCTAGCTAGCTAATTAGTTAATACTAACATTTTAGCATTGATTGACCCAAGCCAAAAAAAGTTTAAATTACACATTTTTATATCATGGGTTCTAACCTCTTACTTCTCACAATACATAAAATATTCCCCCAATTTTTATACTACTTTCCTTTTTCATATGTTCCTACCTTAATTTTTGTCTTCCTTTCCTTTTTCATCCATCCGAAATTGTTGTTATGTTTCCTTTTTTAGAAGTGAATAATATTTGAAGTTTATTATTTTATCCTTATTTAATATGCTTCTTTGTCAACAAATATAATAGTCAAACTACTACATTGTCACTAATTAAATGTTAATATCAACTTTTAATCTTCCAATAAAGTTCTATTTAATCAAACGTTTAATTATAGTTCAATTAATTTCAAGAACAATTTAATACGGATCATTTAATTTTTATATATATGAACATAAGTGTATATTAGGAAAAAACGAAGCAAAAACTATAGTTTAACTATATTAACCAAAAAAATTTTTATCTACATGAAAGTCAAACCAAGACACAAATTATGAGATGAAGGGAGTATTAGATTATACCCTTCGAAATGTTAGAGGTAAGCATTTAATTGGTTCGATTCTAATAATTTTTTTTTTTTTTTTTTTGTTTGAGGGGGGAAAAAAGCAGAATTAAACCAAAATCAAAGAGTCTGACAAGCTGAAGAAAGGATAGAGCAAGCACCTACTCAATCCAAATCATTTCCTCCGTAGAAATATGAAAATCAAATTTGTCTAAAGCATGAGCTACACCATTAAACTCTCTCCTAACATGAATACATAAAAAATCTTTTAATGGTACAATCAAGTACCAGTAATCGAGATTCATTGTCAGGGAAGGACTTATGTTAAAGCTACTAAATCATAATTAAGTAATCAGATTCAAGTAAAATCTTCACGATGCTCATTGCCAATACTTTCAATATTCTAATATTGCAGCTTCAACTCAGCATGATCATGCTGAGTTGGAAACCTGCTACATTGGAACCAACTCCCTTCTTTATCATATCTAACCATAAAGCCTAGATCAGATCATATATCTTTTGAGATAGTAGCATCAATATTCATCTTATACCACCCACCTGGAGGAGGACGCTAACGTTTTTCGTCAAGTTCACATTCACAGCAATTGTTCCCATCAAAGACACGTAATATGACTGAAAATTCAATTGATAGACTTAGCCTTTGCTTCACAATTTGCAATTCTAACAAATCCCTCCTATGAAACTTTATAATATTCCTCACTTTCCATATAGCCCATGTAACCATAACAAAATTTCCAGTTAAGCTTCTTCAAAACTTGCTATTAAAATCTTTAACCAATTCAAAAGGTAATCTGAATTATATGCATCAATATTAATGCTAAAGAGGACACAATCTCCAAACTTTCTTTTGTTTAACACAATCTTTTAAAATGTTTAACTGATTTAATATCATCTCCACACAAACCACAAATAGGATCCAAACTAATTCCTCTTCTAGCTAATCAGTGCAATATAGGAATTTGAATTTTAATAGCTCAAAAAACATAAAATGTTTTACTTTCAGTAGGGATTTTTAAGTTCCATACCTTCTTCCAAGGCTTATTTTCATACTTCGTCCCTAAACTGTAGCCACTATTTCTCGCTCTTTGAATTTAATTTGAAATACTAAAATACCTTAACTCTAATTTGTGTAACAGAAAATATCTTTACCCATTTTTCTACATTCCGTTCTCTGGAATGCTATGGCAGCATATTTGTATTTTTTTTTAATAATTATCTTACAGCTATCACTATCTCCTGCACCTTCTCTCTTTCCACATTAACTTTATTTTTTCTCTCTCCTCTCTGCTATACCCTCTCTCCTCTCTACTTCCATATTATCTTCAACTTTTCACCGACAGTGCATCAATGCACTTCCCTATCTAAGCAGAAAAAGCAATAGAAACTTTGATTTAAGGAAAGTTTGAAGCTTTGTCAATTGGAGAGCTTGCAAAGATATTAGTTGGTTGCTATCAAATTAGTTAGTGAGTAGTGTAGTGTTGTACCAGAAAAAATATTTCCACTAGAGAGCTTGCGAAGATTAAGTCACTATTTATGACACCTAAAATTTGGTCTCATAGAACAGGACCATAAGAGTCATATTAGGTTTAACACCAAAGTACTAAACCACATACTTAATTAAGACTTAACCTATTTTAGACGTTTCTTTTAAGTTTGAAAAAATGACTTGGAAGAATTTTTGGGAGGAATCCTATAGAAAAATTAAAAGAGTTTTTCCTATATTTTCAGTATTCCAAAAATAAAGAAAGTATTTTAAACATTTCTATAATCCACTCACAACCACAACAATATTTTTCAAAATATTTTGCCAATTACAACTTCAATATTTTAAACTTTGGATCATCACATTTCATAAATCCCAACACAGATTTATAAATCAGTTCAATTTAATTAAAGAAATTTAAATATTCATTACATGCCATAAAATACTTAAATTCTAAAGAAAAAAAAGTTATTGTTTTAAAATACTTAATTTATCACATTATCATGCAATAAAAACGTCCAGTTCCTTAATTATATTTACATATCTTGAGATTTGTTCTAGAATCTAAAAGAGAAGATAGACTGTATTAAAATTGATTGAAATAGAATAAGAGGCCTCTAAAATAATTTGATACTCGTTGTGGATCGTCTACCCAAATTAGCAACTTGCGTTGACTTGTATATGGTGCTTGTTTTCCATTTATAATAGGAAATATACATAAGCAACCATAGTATGATGCATCATCATATCACAACATTTCATCAATTAGATAATATTATCAGCATGATATAGCATAATTTAGACGCATGTTTAAAATATTCACAGTCAACATATTTAATTAATTTAGTAGCCATACGTCACTCAATTAAACATACTTAATCACAGTATCACATAAATCAACATGTTCTTATAGGAACAATATATTTAATTATCTAATTATTTTATAAGAAATACATATTTACTTAGGCCATCAGAGAATTTCATAATGAACATACAACTCGAAAGCCTATATAATATCATACGACTTGTTGGTAGGAATCAAATGACCATATCTAGAAAATGGGATTCATTAACCCCTACAAGACACTGCGTGTCACATGTAGACAGTAATGTATTTCTATTAGTATGTCATATCTCTATACAACTACTGACTCAATCAAGTAGAACAATGCCATTAAAATATTTATTGTGACTAATTCATTTCACAATTAATTTATATCAATGTTCATAAATAAAACTCTCGGTCTCATAATTATAATGGAATATTTTATTATAGTCCGAAAAATATTATCTTTTATAAGTTCCATTGAAAAATCCTATCTGTGAATACTCAAATTTTGAGGCTCAAAAAGCCAGTTTTCCCGACCGCGGCGGTGGCGGCCGCCCTAAAAGGCGACGGTAGCCACTATCGTCGGCGGTGGCAGCCGCCGGCAACAGCAGCTGCAATCGCCTGTGAATACCCATTTTTTGAGGCTCACAAAGCCTGTTTTTCTCGGACTGCAAACAGTCCGGCTGGACCGAAGGCTATTTTGGAAGTTCACCGAAGGCTCACAAAGCCTGTTTTTCTCCGGACTGCAAACAGTCCGGCTGGACCGACAAGGCCTATCTTGGAAGTTCACCGAAAGTATAGAGCCAATATGGTAGCTTAAAACGTCCGGCGAACGTCGCGAGGATCAACGAAACTGGTCCCGAAATATTTTTTGGAGGTCTGGGAACTCCCGAAAAAGCCTCCGGAGCGAAAAAATCAGCAGATAACACCGGCCCAGGAGGGTCCGGCGGCCGGCCGGCCGGCCGCGGGCCGCCGAAACAGTCGATTATTGCCTATAAATTGGCCGAAGCCCTCAGTTTTTACACCAGGTTATGTTGACGGACGCTCCTTCTCTCCTACGCTCCTTGCGATTCTTTTATGGCTTTTTCTGCATTTTAATTTATTTTTTATGAAGCATATATATATGTTGTGATACTTGGTCACTTAAATTAATTAATTTTATATTAATATTCCCCGCAAAGAGGAGCTTAATCTGGAGCTAAGAAGTGGCCGACGAATGACCAGGTAATAATTAAACCCTGTCTATTTTTATAGCAACTTCTGTTTTTTACTACAACCTTAAATTTTCTACAATTGCAATAAAAAGCATTCAGTCAATCATTAGGCAGTAAACTAGCCTCAATTAAATATTTAGGCCAAAAACGCCCGGTTAAAATCAATAAAATCCGTGGTGTTAAGCTTAAATGCAATATTGAGACTTAAAAAAGCCTAGTTAATCCAATAACTATGGTGAAATTTGCCTTTATTTCGAACAAAATTCGGCTTAATCACAATTAATCAATAATTTTGTGACTAAAAGGCCTTAAATTAGACAGTTTTCCGGCAATAAAATTGCCTACATTGCAATCAATCAATCACTGGTAAACAAATTAGGCCTATAAGTAGATTAAATCTTTTTCTTAGCGACCAAATCGCTTAAAATCTTTTTTGGCTAAAAAGCCTTCGAATTAATAAATTTTTGGCGACAATCCGCTTAAATAAATCATCTTTGGCAAACCATATAATCCGACAATATTGGCTTAAAATACCTAGTTAATTAAATGGCTATGGTATAATTGCCTTTATTTCGAACAGTCCAGCTTAAGTCCAATTAGTCAATAATTGTGACTAAAAAGCTTTAATTAAACACTTTTTTTTTTTGTCTTGGCAATAAATTGCCTATATTACAATTCAAGTAATCACTTTTGGCAAACAAATTGCTTATAAGTGAGATTAATCATTTTTTAGCGACAAATCGCTTAAATCACAATTTTTTTGCTAAAAGCTTTCAAACAATTGCTTTTGGCAAGTAAATTGCCTTAAAGCAATCAATTTTGGCGACAATCGCCCAATCATCAATTTTGGCAATAAATTGCTTGAATCAACTTATTTTGGCTAAAAGCCTTAAAACAATTAATTTTGGCGACAATCGCCTAAATCACATCAATTTTTGGCAACAATTGCCTAAATCAATCCTTTTGGCTAAAAAGCCATTAAAATCAACATTTTTGGCATCAAATGCCTAAAAACCAATTCTTTGGCAAAATGCCTAAACAAAATGCACGAAGCATACACAAATGCAAAGCAGATACACACCACCATGCAATAAAAGCATACCCTTCAAAGCCTCTAAAGAAGGCCTGTCGAACTACGTTGACTTTGATCTTCCATTCAATCAGGAGGATTATAACGTAGGCACTTTTGAGGATTATAACCCCGAGCGCAAGTCGAATCACATAAACATTTTCAATTACACAATCTTCACTTGCAGAACATTTCATTCCATAGGTTAGTTCATCAGTATGAACATAGTCTTCGGGATCCAACATCGGGTTTCGTAGACCATGCTTATAACATTGGGTTAAATTAAATCTAGTAATTAAGGTTAATTAAAATTGGAGTCAACTTAAAAGGGTTTTTTCCTATTTAAACCCTAAATATAATTAACAAGGTGGCGACTCATACATTCACGTGCATTTTCTGCCTTTATCACAATGCATCATATGCCTATATATTTTGGGGTAGCGGTTCAACAGTTGCCGAACTTCCTGCTCGGGGAATTATATAATCGTTTTACATAAAGTGGACTACAAATTGTTTGTGTAAAAACAACCTGCTCTTTCTTTAGGGTATTATTACTATGCCTTTATTCTGCAGGGTACCTTCTAGCAAGGGATTAAGTAATTCTCTTCTTTAAGAATGCTTAATAAAAGGAAAAGTTTGGACCTAATTGAAATTTACTTTAAATCATTTAAAATTTGTTGATTTATTTGCACGATGAGAGAACCTTTATCCCTCAATTGCAGGTAAAAAAAAATGAATTTCAAAATGAATTTCTTCTCTCCTACGTTCAAACATTTCTACCGAGTCTGGATAGCAAAGTAGCGCTGATCGGCAAGGTCCTCCTTTGAATTATGTCGACGAAAACGCCAAAGTCTCCTCCCTGTTAGCCCGCAGGCGGAAACAGTATAGTATCGGTACATTAGGCAAACTATCCCTAATCCTTTTGGGGATGGCCCATGGGCTATGCGTAACTGTTGGACCCACGCGAAAAACTCTTTGTTTCACAATTGGTTAGGCATGAGATCCATGCTCAAAGGTTCAAGGTCCCCTTTATAAGCCTATTCTCTATTTGCGTCATAGCCTATAGAACCTATCCTTTAGGACTGTAATGCACCCAATGAATGCTGAATCACTCCAATTAAATTAATGAATATGGTTGTGTATGTTGTGCGCATTCACGGGCATTCATTTTTCCCATACTTCAAAAAAAAAAAAACATTTTTGGCCCCAAAGGCCCAAAAATTCCCAATTTGGCCACAAAGGCCCAGAAGTTCACATTTTGGCCCCTAAGGCCCAAAATTCTCAATTTGGCCTCAAAGGCCCAAAAATTCCCAATTTGCCCATAAAGGCCCACAAGTTCACATCTTGGCCCCTAAGGCCCAAAAGTTCGCATCTTGGCCCCTAAGGCCCAAAAGTTCCCAATTTGGCCCTTAAGGCCCAAAAATTTCGAATTTTGGCCCCAAAGGCCCAAATGTTCATATTTTGGCCCCTAAGGCCAAGAAGTTCACATTTTGGCCCCAAAGGCCCAAAAATTCTTATTTTGGCCCTTAAGGCCCAAAAATTCCCAATTTGGCCACAAAGGCCTAGAAGTTCACATTTTGGCCCCTAAGGCCCAAAAAATTCTTAATTTGGCCCCTTCAATTTGGCCACAGAGGCCACAAAAATTCTCATTTGGCCACTCTAGGCCGCAGAAGATCAAATTTGGCTTCTTGGCCACAGAGGCCCAAAAATTCCCAATTTGGCCTAAGGCCCAAAAATTCACATTTTGGCCCCTAAAGCCCAAAAAAAAAATTTTTTTCTTGAGAACTTAGGGCCTTCGAAAAGTCGAGGTGTCCAGTCCTAAGCACTCTACCTTACATATCACATCTCATTGGGTCCTATCCTAGGCGTCCTAGCATACCAATGCTACCCTATATTGTTTGGTCCTACCACCCCACATCACAAGGGTCAAGTCCAAACACCTTACCCTTGCACTACCCTACCTCACACTATCTCACATACCCTATGAAAACACCTTATATAGGATAGTCTAATCATTTTGACTATGTTGTCCTTCACAAGGTACCCCTCCAAAAGACCACCTGTACACCGAAACACCGCAAAACTGAGCTCTCATCAACACAAAGTCCAAACAACTCCAGTCGCACCAATGGCCATCAAACTTACTATGACATCCCCCCAAAACCGTTTCAATTGACACAACCTGGGACGGCCAAGAGCAATGGAGGTTAGAAATGAATGAGGCATTTGGCCGCCCAAGGAACTGCCCCTAATAGCTGAACTAGGTGGGGGGTAATGGAAATGAGACTTCAAGCCGGGAAGCGGACCTGTGCCACTCACCAAATCAGGGACCGCGGCCGCCTGCACCGACGCCTCAATAACCCTAGCCTCGGCGCTGGATGACAGATGCCCTCTGGAACTGCTTCGAGCTGGAAGTGCTTCAGAAAAATGAGAAGAGAAAGCCTGGAATTGTTTTGGAAAGGTCAATCACTGCCCTTAAAACACATAAGGAAGTGGTGGACATGGACTCCTTATCCTTGTTCCCTGAAGCAAGATTGCCGTTGTTCCCCGAGGCAAGACTGCCAACCAAATTCTAGATGCCCAACATGGATAAATTCGATGGAACCACTTGTCCTAAAACTCATTTGAAGATGTACATGGGTGCCCTTAACCCGTTTGTATTGAGCAGCGAGCTCCTTGCTCAGTTGTTCCAACAATCACTCACCGGTGCTGCTTTGAGGTCGTTTGTTAGCCTAGACCGCTCTAAGATGAAAACATGGGAAGACATCTGTAATGTCTTCAATTCACAGTACCACTATAACATGGAGGTGGATGTCACTCGAAGAGAACTAGAAACCACCAAGCAAAAGAACAAGAGCCCTTTTCCTCGTTCCTTTCGAGGTGGAGAGCCAAAGCTGCTCAAATGATCCGACCCTCTTTGAACAGGAACCAAGTTCACATAATAATCAAGAATTTATTTGCCTTATCTACCAGTCACAGGCTTTCAAAACAGTACTTGCCTACGTTCCAATCGTCATTTGCGACTTGCCAACTAAGGTGGTAAGATTAATCCAGTATGGGGTCAACTCAAAGAAAGGACTCATACAAGGAAGCAGAATCAGCTGGACTTTGAAAAACCGTCTACAAGACCTGGTTGGACAATGGGTGCATCATCCCCAGGAGCAAGCTGAACATCAACCAATCCCTTGCCTACCATGGGATTAATGCAAAAAAAAAAATTGGTGAACAAGAATCGTTCAATCCTTTTCGAACTTTTCTTAGAAAATAAATGAAGGTTAATGTTGCCTTGAGAAGGTTGAGATCCAACCTCCAAAAGAACAAAGGAATTGTTCAAGACCAACAACAACATGTCTTGATCGATTTTGAAGATCGAGAAGAACAAAGTCACTACAGTCAATCAATCCTAGTCCATCACAAGTCACTAGAGTCTATCTTTTAGGGGTCTAGTTTTTTTTTTCTTTTCATTTTCATTCCATTTCAGTTTTCATTTTCAATTTCAAATTTGTTAAATCTAATTGTTTTTGTACACAAATTTTGTCTTATCCCAATAAAAAGGGGGATCAGTTTAACGTTCAATCATGTTATACCTCTTCCTTATCCTTATCCTGTGAAAAGCACAAAAAAAATCGAAAAAAAAATAAAAAAATAAAAAAAAAAAAAATGATGATAAAAAAAGATAATAAAAATTGGCAAATAAGAATGGCATTCATTTGCTCCGGCATCAAATCAAACTGGGGGCATCCTAAAGAAGCGGCTACCCAAAGGGGAAGTTTTTTGAAGGTAACTTCATGGAAAGGGATCCAGCAAAGGGTACGCAAGACTTCAACAATACCGAGGCAAAGCCGATTGAAGGGGTAGGGCCAGGATGGTTTCTCTGAAAAACCCTAGGAATGGAAGTGCTCCGACAGAGAGGGTGTCTGAATTTGAGCTTAAAAGCGACAGAATAAAAGAAGTTTATGTTTGGGAATTGGTTGGGTTCTTGCACGAAGTTCGCAATGCTATCCATACACTACTCAAGTCATCTCTCAGAATCAAGATTGCCTTTTAGAAATTCTTTATGGAGAGGCTGCTTCTTAAAGCAAGCAAAAGGGGAAAACGGGGTACAAAAAGGAAACGCCCTGTTCAAAAGGAAGAAAACAAAGCAAAAGAAAAAAATGGGTCAAAAGGAAACTTCTGCACCAAAAGATTTAAGAAATCAAGGACAAAGCTTACAGGAATATCAAGTTGTCAAAAACGGTGTCAAAACTTGCAAAAGCTCTCCGTTAAATTCAAGACCATCAAGGGTAGATGACAAATCAATTTTAGCCATAAGGACAAAGACCAAGCGGCTGCTTCACATTTTGAAAAAGCAAGTTTAAAAGAAGCAGTCATTTACCAAATTTGGATGACAACAAACACCTTTTTGGAAAATCAAAGCGCAAGCATGGCACAAATACAAGTTTGTCCTTATAAACAAGGATTCATTTTCTTCAAAATAAGGAAACAGTGAAAGCAGTTCCTCAAAATTTCCTTATGGAAGAGGAGAACCATGGAGGAAAATAAGTTTTCAAATTTCAGAGGAAGATAAAGTTCAAGAAAGGAATCAGGATTAACCTCAAGAATTCAAAACATGGCGAAAGCCACAAAACTCAAAAAGCATAAAAGCTTTCTTCAACACTCAAGCCCACTCAAGTTACCACCACAATGTGGGGTATTTCAAAACTTTCATTTGTGATGAATACAAGTCATATTTCAGTCAACCAGTTGGAAAACCAACTACAACAACAAGTCAGAAATTCGCCCTAGAGCTCGAGTCAATAAAGTGATTCAACATTCATCAAAGTCGGGAAGGAATCCCGCTAAAGGAAATCAAGCCAGGAAATGATTCTGCATCAACATTCAAGTTCTGGGAAATGAATCCCACGTAAAAGAACAATTCCAGTCGAGAAGGATCCCGCAAAGACATCAAGCCGGGAAGAAATCCGCGAAGGAAATCAAGTCAGAACATGAATCCCGCAAAGACATCAAGTCGGGAAGGAATTCCCGCAAAAGACATCGAAGACCGGAAAGGCAATCCCGCAAAGACATCAGACATCAAGCAGGGAAGAAATCCCGCAAAAAAATCAAGTCAGAAATCAAGTTGGGAAAGAATCCCGCAAAGACATCCAGTCGGGAAGGAATCCCGCAGGGAAGGAATCCCGCAAAGACATCAAGCCGGGAAGAAATCCCGCGAAAAAATCAAGTCAGAAATGAATTCTGTATCAAGTCGGGAAGGAATCCCGAAGAAATCAAATCGAAAATGAATTCCACAATCAGCATTAAGTCGGAATTGAATTCTGCACTAACATCAAGACGGAGATGAATTCCGCACCAGCCGAGCATGAAGTTCGCATCCCGGAAGGAACTACAAAAGACCTGATTCTCCCCAACATAATGTTTTGCATTCATAAAATAGCATTTTCTCTTTGCCAATTATAAAAAAAAATAAAATAAAAAAATAAAAAAAAAGAGAAGAAAAGAAAAATAAAAGCTGGAGTTGAAAACCCGACAAGGGCGGCTTCAGGCAAGAATTGAGCCCGCTAGGCTAAAAAACTCGAAAGGGCGGTCTAGGCAAAAGTTAGGGGCAAAGAGCACTGCTAGAGTCGAAAAACCCAAAAGGGCGGCTACTAGGCAAAAGTTTAAGGCAAACAAAAATGTGGCTTAAAAAAAAAAAAACAAAAAGTGCTTTCATGAATTCTTTTAGAGAGACCATTTTTGTAGCATAAACAGCAAAGTATGTCCTTAAGAAAAAAAAGTCCCTTTCAAAGGTCTCCTTGGGAGTATATAAATCATTTTTTCCAGGAATCACTGAGTTCCTTCGAGTCACAATTCACTACAAGAAAATTTTGAGTCTCTAAATCGAGTGTCCAATGAGTCTCTAAAATCAAGTCTCCGTCACCAGTGGTCATTCTACAACGAGTCACAAAAATCGAGTCATTCTCAAAAGTTCATTTTGAAAGCGTCACTCTTTGAAGTCATTCCTCGAAAAAAAGAGAGAGTCAAACATAATCATTGAGAGGTAATTCTTTAATACCTCGTCTCCACTCGGACCATCGTTTCTTCGATCCTTTCAGACGAGCGATGTCACGTTAATGACCTCATTTCTTCCACACGGGACCATCGTTTTCTTCGATTCCTTTCAGACGAGCGATGTTATCCACCATCGGGTCCGTTTCCTCGAAGTCATATTAAGTTGGCCTTGGTTCTCTTTGATTCCTCAATCGATGGACAAGCACAAACACCAATGTTTTTGAATATTCATTGGTCAGCACCATTCTGGGGGCAAGAAGTTGATAAGAACCCTTCACCATTTCTTCCCTCACAGAAGTAATCACGGAATTTTAGTTCTTTCCACTTAAGAAGAAATTACTATTTCAGCTAATAGAAATTCTATTTCAGCTAATAAGGGCATCATTTCTCTCAAGCAGGGGGCAAAATCCTCCAAGTCAGATTCAGGGGCAAGTGTTATAAAAAAAAAAACAACACAACCCAGGGTGAAACCCAACCATTGTCAATCTCCCATACACAAACCCAGGATAGAACCTGGTCAATGGTTAACCTTTTTTTTTTTCTTTACATAAAACCTAGGGTGAAACCCTAACCAATAACCAACCATTTTTTCATCCGAAGTCGAGCCATTTGATCATTTCGACTTTAGGTGGACCCTTGGTTCTCAAAGAAAAAAAAAACAAAAATAAAACAAATCTCTTTTTAACAAAACATCTTTTTAAGCCCTCATTAAGAGGCAAAACATCCTTTTCAAGCCCTCATTAAGAGGTAAAAACATCTTTTCAAGTCCTCTAAGAGGCCAAACATCTTTTCAAGTCCTCATTAAGAGGCAAAACATCTTTTCAAGTCCTCCAAGAGGTAAAATCTCTTTTCAAGCCCTCGTTAAGAGGCAAAACATTTTTTCAAGTCCTCTAAGAGGCAAAACATCTTTTCAAGTCCTCAAAGAGGCAAAAACATCTTCAAGTTGCAAACATAAATCTATGCATTTGATCATTTCATTTCAAAAAAAAAAAAAAAAAAAAAAAATTAAGAGGCAAAATCTTCTTTTCAAGCCCTCATTAAGAGGCCAAAACATTCTTCCCAAGGTCCTCTAAAGAGGCAAAAATCTTTCTTTCAACCTCATTAAAAAGGCAAAAATCTCTTTTTTCAAAGCCCTTCATTAAGAGGCCAAAACATCTTCCCAAAAGTCCTCTAAGAGGCCAAAATCTCTATTTCAAAGCCCTCATTAAGGGGAAAAAACATCTTTTTTCAAAGGTCCTCTTAAGAGGGCAAAATTTCTTTCAAGCCCTCATTAAGAGGGCAAAAACCATCTTGGAGTTGCCAAAACAATAAAATCCATTGCATTGATCATTTTCAATTTCAAAGAAAAAAAACCAAACGGCGGGGTTTTCCTCCTCTGGGCCCATTCCTCAAAATTTGCTCCTTCAGACGGGGCTACTGGCTTTCTCATTAAATCATTTTTATTGATAGCCATGGGGGCAACTGTGAATACTTCAAATTTTTTGAGGCTCAAAAAAGCAGTTTTCCCGGCCGCAGCGGTGGGCGGGCCCGCCCTTAAAGGCGCCGCCGTGGACCAACGGCTTGCAGTCGCCTTGGTGGACATTACGCCATTTTTTGAGGCTTCCACAAAAGGGCCTGTTTCGCGGACTTGCAGGACAGTCCGGCCGGACCGGGAGGGCCATTTTAGAAAGTTTACCGAAAGGGCCCAATATTTGGTACTTAAAACGTCCGGGGACGTTCGCGAGGGATTCACGAAACTGGTCCCGGATATTTTGAGGTCTTAGAAACTCCCGGGAAAAGCCTCCGGAGCAAAAAAAATCAGCAGAACCGTCGGAACCCAGGCCACCGAGGTCCGCTGCCGGGCGGCTCAGGCACGCCAAAGCACATTAGCAGTCCGAATTTTGCCTATAAATTGGCCTGAAGCCTCAGTTTTACACACTCAGTCTGTGTTTGAAACGACGCTTTCCTTCTCCCCTACGCTCCTTGCGATTCTTTTACTGCTTTTTCTCATTTTTTAATTATTTTATTGCTTTCCTGTTTGTGGATACTTTGGTCACTTAAATTAAATTAATTTTAATTAATTATTCCCCCAAACGAGAGGGGAGCTTTAATCTGGAGCTAAGGAAGTGGCCGATGGACTGAGCCAGGTAATAAATTTTTAGCAACTTCATGGCATATTTTCTCTTCTACTTTCCTAAATCTACCAAATTGAGCAATCAAAGCATTCCACGTTTCAATTCATTAGGCCAATAAACTGCCTCAATTAAATAAATTTAGGCCAAACGCACCGGTTAAATCAATAATCGTTGCCGGTCGTTAAGCTAAGAATCCGGACCCAATATTGGCGAATAAAAAGCCCTAGTAATCAATAACTATTGGTGAAAATTGCCTTTATTTCGAACAAAAATTCGGGGCTTAAGGTCCAATTAATCAATAATTGTGAGCTTAAACAGCCTTAATTTAGACACGTTTTCCCCGGCAATTAAACAATTGCCTACATTGCAAAGTCAATCAAATCACTTTTTTGGTAAACAAAATTGCCTATTAAGTTAGCATTAATCTTTTCTTAGCCGACAAATCCGCTTAAATCTTTTTGGCTTAAAAGCCTTCGAATAATTTAAAAATTTTTGGCAACAAAATCGCTAAATAATCTCTTTGGCAAACATTATTGCCAAATTAAACCTTTTTGGCTAAAGCCCTTCAAATTAATCAATCTTTTGGCTAAAAGCCTTCAAACAATCATTTTTGGCCGACAATCGCCTTAAACCACCATCAAACTTTTGGTTTAAAAAATTGGCCATAAAGTCCAATTCATTTTTGGCTAAAAGCCTTTCCAAAATAATCAATTTTTGCGGACAAACGCCCAAATCAATCAAACTTTGGGTGGCAAACACAATTTACCTAAAATTCCAAAGGCTTTTGGCTAGAAAGCCTTTCAAATTACCAAACCTTTTGCACAAAATGCCCTTTAATCCACTGTTTGGCGAAAATCGCCTAAACCTTTTTTTTGGCAATAAATTGCCTAACATTCAACACCTATTTTGGCTTAAAAGCCTTCAAAATTACCGACTTGGCACAAATGCCTTAATCATTTTGGGCGACAACGGCCCAACAAAACATCTTTTGGCAATATATCAAGCCCAACAGCAATTTCTTGGGCAAACACTAAATTGGCCTACAATCAATCCTTTTCGCTAACAAAGCCCATTTAAATATCAACATTTTTTGGCATCAAATGCCTCAACTCAAATTCAATTCCAATTTTTCCAGGCAAAAATACCTTAAACAAATGCACAAAAAGCATTACAACACCACCCATGCATAAAGATATAACCCATTCAAAGCCCTCTAAAAGGAGCCTGTCGAAAAACTACGTTGACTTTGATTCTTTCCATTTCACAAAACGGACATACGTGGCACGTTCTGGGAATTTAAACCCCGCGAGTGGCAAGTCCGAACATCCACATTAAACCATTTTCCAATTACTTCATCTTCCTTGCAGCAACATCTCATTTCATAGGTTAGGTTTCATCAGTATGACATAAGTTTCCGGGCATCCAAACTCGGGTTCGTAGACATGCCTTAAACATTGGGTTAATTAATCTAGTAATTAGGCTAATTAAATTTTTGGAGTCACTTAGGGTTTTTTTCCTAGTTTACCTAAAAATAATTAAACAACACGGTGGCGACTCCATACATTCACGTGCATTTCTGCCCTTTTAGGTTAAACAAGGTGGCGACTCATACATTCACGTGCATTTCTGCCTTTAGTCACATGCATTCATATGCCTATGATATTTTGGGGTAGGGGTTCACACTATCTTTCCTTATTAAATATTCCATCATAATTCCATATTCATAAATCACATATTAATCACATAACAATACTTAAATTCTCATAATTCATACATAATTTCATAATTCCATATTATGTTCATAATAAAATACTCTATCATGGCATAAAAATTCATATCATCTAATTAAATTCATAATCATAGTATATTTTCACATAATCACTCATAATTCACTAATTAGCACAAATTCTAAGACTATGACACAATTCCCAATGCACTAATTTTTAACATAGTATAATACTATCTAATTATTCCATGTTCTATTTGTTTTCTAATATTCTCCTAATTGGGACTTAAGTGGATCAATTAATTAATTGATCTAAGAGGGTTCTTAAACCCAATATTTCATTAACTTCCTAAATTATATTAATTAGCTACCTAATTTATTTAGTAGTCATAAAATCCTATTATTTTTAATATTCCAATTACTTACCAATTAAGTACTTAATTAATCTAGATATCACCAATTAACTACCTATCCACTTAATTAAATTACTACTAACCAATTAATTTATTACTACTACTTAATAATCACTAATTCTAATTAATCATCATCTTAATTAAAGCCAAATTATAATTTGGTCCTTAAAGTCCTCATTAATTATAAATGGGTCTCACTTTGGAATTAAATGTACAAAGCATATTAATTTATCCATAGTCTACAATTAATCCTTTTTAAGGGTCCAATTTATAATTATAGTCCTTAATTAGTCCCAAAGTGCTATTTAGTCCATAATTAGTGAAATTTTCATTTTTAGTTCTTGGAAAATGTCATATACTACATTAAAGTCTTCTTTTTGCCCAAATACACTATAAGCTTAGGGAATTTGTAACATCCCTTCCCGGTCCACCCGTAAATCCGAATAAACCGAGCCGAGACGCTACAAACTGGTTGACTGAATGAACTGACATGCAACCGGCCGAGGACGCTCAAACTGGTTGACTGAATGGAAACTGACATTGCTGAATCATACATGTACTAAATGAATCTGAATATCAATGCTTGAATCTAATATCATGCTGAGATTGCTTATAGTAATAATGTACTGAATATTTACAAGACATGATACTAGTTACAAAATGGATTGGGCCCAACTGTGTGCCTCGTACATGCCATAAAAGAATAACAAAATGAGTTTCTACCCTGAAGACCGAGTCTTCTACAGATGAATGGCAGCAGTTGTAAACGGACCCTCTACGAACTAGTCTCAAAACCTGCGATTTAAACAGGTAACTAGCTGAGCAAATAAAGCTCAGTGGATATCTCAACATAAAACAACAATAAGCACACATATAAGCAAAAAGCATTATGTAAGCACACATTATGTAAGCACCACATTATCCACCAATAACACTTGCGGTGCTTTCATTTTACCTTGTTAATGATCTTTCCTAGTCTTACTTTTTACTGTATGATTCATGGGCACATAGCAAGTTAAATCCCAGGCCCATCTCGTATGCTCCATAAGGGTTATAGTGAAACCGAAGTGATACAGATAAACTGATTATGGAAACGGTATGAATACTGGTATGGCTTGGCTGGCTTGGCCTGGTATAATCATATTCCACTAACGGGCTGGTAAGCCGGGGAGTTTCCAAACTGTATGGGGCTAGATCTGCTATTCTACTGTCGCGACACAGGCCCTTATTCTAACATTGTTTTTCTACCACCTCAATGGAGCTTCATATTAGGCATATCCAACAATGTAACACAATTACCAGCAACCATAAATGGTTTACAAACTTCATAGTTTCACTCATATTGATTTGAAGTTTCAACATCATATAAATCACTTACATTGTTTGTTTTAATCCCATGTCTATGTTGTATTTTTGTCTACAATGATGGATGCATGGCATTCTGATGCGAGCAAAGGGAAAGTTAATGCATTAGGGAAATTTGAAGACAAACAAGAATGTCAAAAGCATCTTTTGTTTTACAATGATTGGATGCATGCATGATGAGCAAAGGAAGTTAATTGCATAGGAAATGAAGACAAAAAGAATGTCAAAGCATCAGTCGCGAGCACGACATGCCAAGTCGCGAGCGCGAGTTACACTGAAGAGGTAAGTCGCGAGAGCATCTTCAGACCTCGCGAGCACGAGATGTACCATTTGAGAGTCAGAGAGGTTTTTGGCTTAAGTCGCGACCGCGCAACACAGCAACACAAGTCGCGAGCGCGAGATGAAGTCGCGAGCGCGCTTGTGGAGTTCGCGAGCTCGAAATGCGCAAACTGAGAGTCAAAGAGCTTCTAGCCAAGGTCGCGACCGCGCATGTGGAATTCGCGAGTGCGACACGCTGCCCAGCCTGCGCGGCGCGCGCGACGTGATTCCAGACTATACAGTCTGTAGTCTTTTGGCCATAACTCTTAATATACAACTCCAAATTGAATGATTCAAAAGCCCACGTAAAGATAACACATAGGGGAACAAATAACTCTTCTATGACAATTCCTAGTTCCATCATTAAGGTAAAATTTCCAGCAAACTCTGTTTCCACTTCATATATTCATCCCCTGTTTTCAACATAAACTCAATACCTCCCCTGTTTTCTCACCACTACCATTCTCCAACACAAAGCAATATATTGTCTCAATAGCAACACACCACAAAAATTCTCATGCAAGGACAATAATAAAAATCAAGAGATATCAGACCTTTACTCCAAAAACGCGTGAGCTCTGTTCTAACTTCTCTTCTCTACACTCTTTGAACTTCCTTCACCTAGAATAAAAATTCTTATCACTTATCTACGATATAACTCAATTAGAGGTTGAATAGCATAAAGCTTCAAGAAATTCTACTTACTTGGAGAACTAGAGGTTGCCTTAATGCTAGTTGCCCTTTCAATGCTTTAAACTTTACCATGGAAAAATGGGATGCGAGGAAGGGAAAGAGAGATGAATAGAAGAGAAAGGAGATAAAGAGGGAAAGATAGAAGATGAAAGAAAACCGTTGAAGATGAAGGTGGAAGAAAATGGGAAGAACGCAAGGTCACAATGAAGGCTTCCGCTATTACTTCCCAACCACTCTCCTTTAATTGTTAATGATGCCAATTCACCCAAAACTAAGGACCTACATTTTCTATACATGTTACCTTTTAATACCTCCAACCTTAATATCTAGGCAGCAAGGTTAACAATCCACTTATAACCCATTCTACCCCAACCGGCGGTTTGGTTCAAGAACTCGACTCACTTCAACTCTATTGCAAAGACTCCGACTATGCAAACGACTCGACTCGTTGGGTGTCCACAGGGAATATTGCACCCATTCTACCCCAACCGGGTTTGGTTCAACTCGACTCAACTCAACTCTATGCAAAGACTCGACTATGCAAAGACTCGACTCGGTAGGGTGTCACAGAATTTGCCTTTTAGTCCTTAGAATATGTTCCAAATAGTCCTCACCACATGTCAAAATTGTGCAATAGTCCTTCATTGTTTCGCCAGCTATAGTTAGTGCACTAAATATACATTAAATCAAATTAGCTTTTCAATTAATCATCATTAAACATCATATAATCAAGATAAACATTTAATTTGATAAACCAAACACAAAACTATGAAAACATAGCCATGAAGGTTCTTCCAAGCATGAAAAATGGATTAAATCATTACCAAATCAACCAAATAGCATCCTTAGCACTTATATTCAAGAAATATAACATCAAAACATGATTTTAAGTAGTTCCTTTAGAAAGGCGGCAACTATATATTCTGTCCTAGTTTAGAATACATGAAGAAATCATCAAACAAAGCATTTAATACATAAAAGTGAAAGTTTACATAAAGATCATGGCATTTAATGGAAGAAAAACATATTGACAAATTCAAATCTCAAGAAAATATGTATAAACATCCTAAATATATTAAAATGAGAATAAAGCAATAACCTTGAAAATCACTAACCCTCCACCACCTCCTTTCCTTTTGATTTAGAAGATTCACCTCCTAAACCAAAGAAAAAGTAAACTTTTCTTAACATCTTACATGAACATAATTTTTAATGCATGAACATAATATATATGATATAAAACATATGGATCTAGTCTTAGTTTAAAAATAAATAGAGAAGGAGTAGAGAGGAAAGAATTAGTAAAATAAATGAGAGTTCTTTACCTTGAAAGCTTATATTTTCTTAAAACAATTATATTATCTTAAAGATCTGGGAACAACATAGTTTATTTTGGTGAGAAGATGATGGGTTTAGAGAGGTGCTTAGGGGCTTAGATGGTTCGGCCAAAGTGTGGTCTTGTGTGAGAGAAAGAAGAAAGAAGATAAAAGAAGAAAATGAAAAGAAAATAAAAAGAAAGAAAGAAGGAAAAAGTTCGAGTGTGAGAGAACTCCAAATTATGAGATGAGAACATTTTCCTTCACATGCTTGGAGCATATGTGAGCATGTGGTGCAATCAAATGCTTTGTGGTGCACTATCAGCTCCTCTTTTCTAGTGATTGGTGAGATTGCATTACGATAGTTAGAGTGAAGTGGAGATTATTGATGATGTATCAAAATCTCATTTGTGCTTGGGTGGAGATAAGATGAGTTCGCCTTTGTCTTGTAGTGGCATGGAAAATAATTTATATTTAGCTTATTTTGTCTTTATTATAGAATGTTTGTAAATTGTTTTCTCTTTTAAATTTAAAGGCTAGAATCACATACACACACATTATTATGACATAATAATTGACTGACATACTACTATTACACTATATTTCAAAACACAGTCTCATGATACTATAAATTACCAAAATGCCTCTATGACACTGTAATTTACCAGAATAACTATATGTCATCCAGAATCTTATTAAATCATATTAATGCATAATTAGACTTTAAAAATAATTTAATGCATGTTAATAATATGTTATGAAAATGTGGATGTGACACTATTGATGGCTGCTCGAATCTTCAATTCTTCTCTAACATTTTTGGCAAATCTAAAATTCAGGTCACTTGGTTATTTTTATCTGTTTCATCAGTAGGTGAGTGGCGCCATTTTAAATTGATTTTTTTTTTTTTCAATTGTTGAGTTCATCAAAAAAAGTCAATAGACTGACACCATTTAGCAGCAAGACTTATGTTCTTTGTTTACATAGATATTATTTGGTTTTTAAAAAAGAAAAAATAGAGATGAATAGGAGGCAAAATGGTCATGTATAAGATTTGCTTTATGATTAGATTTGATTTGAGGATTCTAGGAAGGTCAGAGAAGAGGAGAGGTCATGGTGATTAGGTGTGAGGGACATAAGAGAGATGAGAGTGGAGAGCGAAAAATAAAGTCAAAGTGAAAATAAACAAGGTGGAGGAGATAATGCCTAGTTGTAAAGAAAATTATTTTAAAAAAAATACACATATGCTGCCACTTAGCATTCCGATAGGAATAACGGGCAAAGGTGTTTTTCTATTACGCAAATCGGAGTTAAGAGATTTTAGTGTTACAAATTGAATTCAAGGACAACAATGTGATAGTGGCTATAATTCAGGGACGACGGGTGAAAATAAACCCTTCTTCCAAAGAGATGGGTAAGTTATATTAGAAGAGAAATCTGTCTCTTGTGAAAGAAGGTAACCAAAAGCAAGATGATATCCATTGTTAACTATATAAATCATATTATTTAGTTAGTGTCAAACAATATAATATGTCAACCTTCTATGGCTAAGAGGAATAGCCTTCATATGTTGAGCTCTAAAAGGACAAAAAATAGAGTTAATAGGTCTTCACCACATCTTGATTGATTAGTTCACGCACACGAGCATCCTCCATCAACCGATTAATAGGTGAGTAAACCTGAAATGTGCTTTATCTCGAAAGCCATCTGTCCATGCATATACGTATTAGCTCACCATTACCAAAACAAACAATGGGACTCCGTCTCAATAATCATTTAGTTGCCATCAAACTTTCTCATGCATAGCTGGGATTAAAATCTTTATTTGCTTCAAAAAATGATGATCAAGAATAATATCTTACCTTTAAACACAGCCAAAAGCGAATCTAGGAACTTCAATTATCCCTAACATTATTTAGCAAAAATGGTCGAATTAAACTGGTTGTTAGATGGATTTAGACTTAATGAAAAACAAACTAAACCAAATAAAAAAATTATTTTTTTATTAAAATTAAATTAAACCGAGTATTTTTTTTTTTTTTTTTTTTGTATTGAGTTAAAATTAAATTAAACGAGTATTTTTTTTTTTTTTGTTTTATGCGTTTTTTTTTTTTTTTTTTGGGGAAAACCTTATTATATCTTTATATGGAAAGAATCCAAATGTTCAGAATAGGCGTAAGCCTTTAAGTGGGTGAGTAATTAGGGCAAAGGAAGCAAATTGTATAAAAAAATACAATTAATGAGTGAGCGGATTCTGCTGAAACCGGCCAAGAAATTAGCTGCTGATCCCCTCAGATAGATGTGGCAGAAAGGACATGAATCCCGAGGACTAAATTTCCTTGATCTGATGACAAACCGAGGCGTTCTAGCTGGAAGTTTGAGGGAAGTGGGATAGTGTCTGTGTAATGGTATTATGTCAACTTTCTCTATATAAGGGGAAAAGGTGTTTAAGCTTGGACACCATTGTTGAGACTGAAAGGAGGGAAATTTAGTTCAGGCGTCTGTAGAGTCTTCTGGCATGAATTGGAAATCCAACCAATGAGGGCACCTAAATGACTCTCGAATTACTGGGGCTCCTCCTCTGCCGGAAGAACGAAGGAAGAGTATGAAAGAAGAAGAGTATGAAGCATCAACGTTGAGCTTGTAAAATCCAGCTTGTGGTTTTACCCAAGATACCAGCTTAATTTTCAATTTATTGCCGAAGAATTCAGGAAGGTAATCTTCAAATAATCTTCAAACCGAGTATATTAAAAATCAAGTTGAATCAAAAAAAGTTCAATTTTGTCTATTCGGTCAATTTTACAACGACATGGTTTGAAACAATTATCAAAATATGTGTGTTTTCATAGGGATATAGTAAATTGCTTAAATGATTTCTTAAAAGATATATAACTCACCAATGATTTTGAAAATCGAACCGGACCGGCCGGTTGGACCGATTAACTCACGAACCAATGGTTGATTCGGTCTAGTTGATGCTAAAAATCGAATGAGCAAAAAAGCGAGTTCAACCGGTCAAAACCAGTAAAAATTGGAAACCGAATGACCTGGACTGAACCCAATTTTTAATAAATCAGTGTAACTTTAATGCTAAATCATTTCTTCAACTATATCATATTGGCTTTGGAATAGTTTTTAGTCATTAAAATAAAGATTATTGCTAAAAAAAAGAAAAAAACACATAAAAATGCCATAAATAAACATTGATAAAAAAAGAAGATGAAGAAAGAAGCCATAATAAAAACTGATGATAGAGAAGAAGACAAAAAAAAAAAAAAAAAAAGATAGAGAAGATAACCAAAAAAAAAAAAAAAAAAAAGAGAAGAAATAGAATAAAAAAAAGTTATTGAGAACATACTAAAACAATTTTTACATAATGTAATCAAGTTCATGTTTATATATGTTTTAGAATTGAAGAGGTTGACGTGCCAGATTAGCAGGAGGAAAGGGCGGCCCTTCGCCCTGAGAAAGAAACAAAAATAGTTAACGTTCACTATAAAAAAAAACAGGAATACTAGAGTGAAAAATTAATGAAATAATCCTATTTAGGCACACAAAAAGCTACACGCAAAGCTTTTCGAAATAATACAAATCGTGGCAAGGTGGAGGCCTTAGGAAGAAATAATGCTGGATTCTATTGCTTTATTTTAGAATATCGTAAGTTTATCTTTTTTTTTTTTACTACAACCTAAGGTTTTGTCTGAATTTATAGCAGAAATATATAATTTGTACTCAAGATTTATATATCGTTTATTTTGTGTAAACAATTTACATCCTTGAACTTGCACCAAAAACAAAAGCCAATTCATTTTCATAAAAAAAATAATAATATTATTAAATAGATAAAAATTATTTAAAATTTAAAAATTGGAAATGAAACGAAAATTATTTAAAAATAATAACAATAATAATAATAAATTTCACCGTCACTCTCTTACGATCTTGCATTTCAAAAACAATACTCAACGCCAACATATTTCGCAAAAAAAAAAAAAAAAAAAAGAGAAGAAATAGAATAAAAAAAAGTATGTGAGAACATACTAAAACATCTTTACATATCTAAATCAAGTTCATGTTTATATATGTTTTAGAATTGAGAGGTTGACGGCCAGATTAGCAGGAGGAAGGGCGGCCTCGCCC
The DNA here is from genome assembly GCF_014843425.1 of Jatropha curcas. Next base: position 1,277,109 of record NW_023591781.1, read on the forward strand.
TGAAATGAAACAAAAATATTAACGTTACTTAAAAAACTGAAAAATGAAGTGAAAAATTATGAAATTCCTATATTATACACAAAAAGCACGCAAGCTTTCAAATAATAACAAATCGTGGCCAAGTGGGGCCTTAGAAGAATAATGCTTGGGATTTTATTTTTTATTTTGATATCTTAAGTTTACTTTTTTTTTTTTATCAACTAAGGTTTGTCTGAATTTTGCAGAAATATATAATTTGTCCAAAAATTATTTCTTTTTTGGTAAAATTTACATCTTGAACTTGCACCAAAAACAAAAGCCCAATTCTTTATAAAAAATAAATAATATTATTAAATAATAAAAATTATTTAAAAGTTTAAAATTGGAAATGAACGAAAATTATTTAAAAATATAACAATAATAATAATAAATTACGTTATCTTGTCTTTGATTTAAAAAATAACTAAGCAAAATATTTGATTTAAAAAATTATAGAATAAAAATATTTGAGTATATTGAATATTTGGTTTGAAAAATATTTGTTATTTTTTAATTATATTTTATTTAAATGAATTTTTTTTTTTTTTTTTTGGTTAAAAAATAGACTTTTGGTTCATATTGTGCAAATTCAAAGAGTAAACTATGCAAAAAATTGACTTTTGAGCTTGCTCCCAAGTTCAAAAGCAAGTCGAGCTATTTATTCCAACTATTTAAAAATTCAATTTGTTCATAAAAGCCACTTCTTTATTATATTTTGCGTAAAATAATTATTTTCCTATCATGCCACTTCTCTTGTCCAACTCACACCAAATAATCATAATCCAATGCTCAAACTAAACCCTATCTATCATTTCTTCCTTACCAAGTCAAATAAAAATACTATTGATAAGATGCATTTTTGGTTTCATTATTCTTGCTAGCTAATAACTAACAGCAATTAGTGATAGCTAATAGTATGTGATTGATTTCAGTTAGCTAATTAATTTTGGTGTTTGATAAAATTTCAAAAATTATTACTTTTAAAATATAAAATGACCCCGTAAGGGTACAAAATATTTTTTATATATTACGATGAGCTAAATCATTAAGACAAATCTCAAACTTTGCAGATAGTTTTAATTGTATTATAAATCCAATTTTCTTTTCCTAGTACCATAAACTTTAACTTTAGTTATAATAGCAACATAATTTCAAATTGTACCCAATATTAAAATAAAAAAAATAATATTTTACTCATTAAATTGGATATAATTTATTTTCAAATTGCATCCAATATTAAAATAAACAATAATATATTCATCTTCAAAATAAAATACTTTTTATTTATTTATATAATGTTGAGAACAATTAATGGTTTTATAAAAATAAAACTTACAGTAATGAACACAACTTATTTTTATAAGTGATCTAACTTAAATATAATTTCAATAAACCTAACTAAAATTCTATGCTTAAAAAAATGGCAAAACAAAATTTAAACTAATATTATATGCTTATAGTTAATGAAAATTTATTATTTTACTTGGATTTTTATGAATTTAAATAAAAGATTCTAACTAATATTAGTTAGGATATTATTGAACGGTGAGTGTTACTTAATCTGACCATATTAATCCAATGAAAATTAATATTTTATTCATTAAATTGGGTATAATTTGAAATTAGGGTGATATTGTAACCAAAATTTTAAGATGGATATATTATTTTTTAAAATGTGTTATATAAATAACATATACTAAGTACCTTTTTTAAGATAAAAATATTATAGAAAATTTTTATTTTAAATAACTAAAAATGAAATGTTCAAAGAAAATTATTAATAATTATTTTTATAAGATCGATGAAGTTCAAATATAATATAATTATAAATCAATTAGTAACTAATAAAAAAAATTTTCAAAACATAGTTGATGAATCAACAGTTGATTGGAACTTCAATCAACTATCAGTTACTTATTAAAATTATTACCAAACACCTACGTACAACCTAGTGGTTGATTATGAATTAGCTATCAACTGCACAAATCAGTTAAATTAAATACTCTTTTAAATCCATATGGCAATCCAATCACTTAAACCCTCTCTATTTCGACTCAAAAAAAATAAATATATATTTGTGGGAAGAAGGAAGTGTCACATTAATCTAAATACTAAGTATTTTAGCAATGAGGCTATAAATGAGACGAGTCTCTTATGAGCTATCTCGGTTCGATAAAATCTTGTTATAGCTCATTCGATAAGCTTATTGAGCTAAGCTGTCGATCTCATTTAATAAACAAGCTTGAATTTAAGCTCAACTCATTAGCTCGTGAGCCAACTTTACCGAGTGAAGCTCGCGAGCTGTCGAGCTGAATTGAGTTCAAGCCATACTTGTGCTCAAGCTCAGATTTTTGAGCTCAAAACCTACTCGAGCTTGAGCTCGAGCATATCATTATCGAACAAGCTCAAGCTTGTCAAAGTTTAGCTCCACTCATTTACAACTCTTGTTTAGCAATTTAAAAAAGAATATCATTTTTGTCAAATCACTTTTTTTAAAAAAATATTTTTGTCCCTAAAAAAGTATATATATTCTCTTTGAGGGGTGGACAACAAGGTAAATACCAATTTACTGAAAATGTCATGCTTTAGTATTAATATAGGGATACATTAATAAAATGTAGGTTAAAGTCTTTGTTTAACTATATTTTCTTAACTTGTATAAAAGTAGAAACGAGTCTATAGAAGGAAATTAGTTTTGTTTTCCCTTAAATGATCATTAATTATTTATTCACTTCGTTTTATTATTATTATTTGTTTTTTGGTAAAATCACTCTCATCTTCTTCACATAACTTTGTCTTATTCTTCTTTCTAATGTCCCTTTCTTTCATCATTGATAAAATAGTTAATTACAAAAAATAAAATAAAATAAATAAAAGTGTGATTCTATGCACAGGACTACATGAGTATGTTTGCAAAAGAAAAAAAATAAGAAAAGAAAAGAAAAGGAAACCCAAGGAAGAGGAATTGGGGGTTACAGAATTTTGCTATGATGGTTTATTTTGTCCTTTTAGCAATCTGGATTTTTTTAATGAAATTTGTATCATGTTTGTTTTCTTTTTTAAAAGAAATGAGAAAACCAAAGATTAAAGATTCAAAGAAAAACAATGTTGATATTCCCTCGTTTTGTTTAACCTATTACTCCATCCGTTCCAAAAAGATAATTCATCTTTCCTTTTTGATTTGTCTCAAAATATAATTCACTTTTCTTTTTTGCATTATACTTAATCCTTAAATTGTCTACTATACCTTTCTTAAATTTTATCTTATTTTCAATAACTCTCATTAATTTTTAGTTATTATTTTAATATAATAATTACTCATGTATTATTTAAGATGGACATAATAGTATGAATAAAATTATCTTTTAATCATATTTCTTAATATGTGTGAAAATAAAAAATGTCCTTTAATATGTCCTTTAATCTTTTTCGGACTGAGGGAGAAATTTTTAAGGTTTATTTTGTTTCACTTTAAGTAAGAATTTATTGCAAATTTACTTTTTTATGCTTATTTATTGAATTTCACTAAGAAAAAATTGGATTTAAAAAGGTAAAAGAATATTGAAGTAATTTGAAATGAAAATTTTATAGAATTAAGATAAATTAATATTTTTTTCATTCTATATGAAAAACAATTTTAGTGGAATGGAATGAGTAAATTTAATTAAATAAAAGTCATTGTTCTTGTTTTATTTTTTTTAAAAGGATAATTTGCATGTTTTTGAGTTGTATGTTGTGGAGCAAGTACATTAGCTATTACTAAAGGTCATTACCTATGAATTAAAGATTACTGTTATGACTCTCCAGCCCAAATTTCTTTGGGCCAATGGAATTTAGACTAGGAAGAATTAATGAAATTTATTAAGAACTATAAAAAACAGACACGTGTCTGGATAAGTCGTGAAAGTGTAAAAAAATTACTTAATATGACAAATTGCATAAAAATGTAAAGGACACATTTCAATCAATAGGCCTTGGCCACTCTTGGCCTACCTTTTGAAAAGCAGAAAGTAAATCAATGAAATTATATATTTCACAAGAATAATATTACTAAATGCAATGATTTATCATAATGAGTGGCGAAAGGTGAAATAAATTAAAGAAAATATAATCTTGCTAATAATAGCAATAACTTAAAAAGATGTGTAATTTTATAATCCATTCATTTTGTTAAAATTGACGGTTTTCAACTTTTCACAAAAATAAAAAAAAAATAAATCGAATCACCCAAATTATGAAAAATAAATATAATGCTTGTAAATTGATGTTCATTTAATTGAGACAAAAATTTAATGCATATATCTAGACAATAGTAAAATTAGAACAAATTAATTAATGATACTTTGATTTCTTAAAATTGTCATCTAAATAAAAAAAGGGTTCAAAATGGTCAAATTTAACCAAACAGATGAAGTAATTCACTTAATTTTATAAAATACAGATGTTCCTTATTGAATTTTAATAAAAAGTACGTGTTTTTTTTGTAAATTGGCAATTTAAAGAAAATAAATTTAACCTTATACAAAACAACACATATTGTTTTGCAATTGAGTACCTTCTATTATTGATGGATTTAGAATAGGAGGAGGACAAGATACATTAAATACCGATTTTTCGAGGTTATTAGTAAATGCGGTTTAATAAAATGATAAACTGTTAACGGTAGGTAAATCATTTATATAAAATTTGATAAATGATAAGCTATTTGATAAATTATCCAAAAATTTAAAATATTTGATTTATCAATCTACTCCAAAACGATGTTCTTTCAATTTCTTTTGTTTTTGCTTTTTAAAAGCCAACCTTTGTATATTATATCAATTCGATAAATAGTAAAGCTCTATTGATAAATTAATAAATTTCTAATTTGGTAAATATGTAAATTAATCGATAAACGATAAATGCTCAATCGGTAAATCAGTAAATATAAATTCAGCAAATAGTTAATTGAACATCAAATGTATATGATTACTGCTAATTTTTAAATCATCACTTTTAAAAAAATATATATTGCCTTTTATAAAATTTTTATGAATTACAAAATATTGATAAAAAATATATTCTATTTTACAACTCACCAAGTCGGTATAAACTTGAAGTGATTTTATAAAAATCCTCCAACACTTATAGCTTTTAGCATCCGAAGATCGTTATAGCTTTTAGCATCCAAAGATCGTGGTCATGTCACGTGTGGAACTACACCAAGAAAAGTGTACATTTATTATTATTATTATTTTCATTATTAGGTAAAAAATAGGTAGGAGGAGTCGCTTTGTTGGTTATAGCAATTAATTTTTTGCAAAAAACTGAAAAGAAAAATAATAGATAAAGATGATGTGGCAAAATTTGGTAACAAAGTATTATTTTATAAATTAACCTGAATGGGATAGTTTTAGTGACTATGAATAATTACGGAAATAGTTGTCATGGCTTAGGTCATTGATTTGATCTATCACAATGCAAATTCCTCTCAAGCCAACTGCTTTGACTTCGAAGTTGAGTGTGGTTGTTTGCTTTTAATTTTATTTTAACTAGAGGTGTAATTCAGACAGTAAGGAATAAAATGACCTCATTCTAATTTTATTTCAAAATATTTTAGAATTTGAGATTATTCCAAATATTTTTTGGAATTTAAAATTTTATCATATACCATCTTATTGAAATTCGGTTTGGAATTTGGTAGTTCCAAATTTCTTAATCATAAATACAAATCTAACATGGTATAACAATTTTTAAGATGTAAATTTTTAAATCTAAAAAAGAATAATCACCATATTTTTATATATACATACTAAAAAGATATGATTAAATTTAAAAAAAAAATTAATATCACATATAACTAAATAAAATATTTAATCTTACATTTTTATAGATAGTAGGTATATTTCACCCCTAACATTTAATAACTCAGTTCATATAATTAACATCTTAATAATTAATAATTAATAATAATATTATAAAATCAACAAAAGATAATGTCATTCATATTAGGATATATCAGTACAATCAGTCACCAAATTCATTAAAAAATGTTAAATCTATAAAAAATATATATTATGAATCTAAGCATACTAAAATATTTCAAACCATATAATTTAATAAAAAGTAAGATATTATAACTAAAATCATAATTTTCAACACAAGAAATTATATATGAGTATTTAAGCACATAGTATATATTAATTACTAATTAGGATTAGGGTTAAAATATTCTATTAAATTACGTAGTTCTAGAATTAAATAGAGTTTTCTTTAAAAAAAAGAAAATTAAAGATATTTAATTATAATATTTAATTGAAGATTTTATTTTAAAATATATAATTACAAATTAAAGAATAATAAAATAAAAATTCGATATATGGATTGGAATATGAAATTTTATTTTTTGTTTCCATTCCATATTCCATATACCAATATTTTAAAAATTACATCCCATTTTAAATTTTATATTTCAAAATTTCATTCCAAATTTATATTTGGTTTGAAATTTCGATTTGGATTGGAATATTTCGATCCAACTTACACACTTAATTTTAACTCATTCAACATTTCAACTGTTCAGCAAAATTAATTGTTTGGGTATTTTTTATAAAACATTACATAAGTTAATTTTTATATAATGTTATTTTAACATGTAAAAGTTAATTCAAATGTAATGTTACCGAATACTATAAAAAATAAAGTTTAATCAAAACGCTAAAAGCTACTTAAAAAGTTGTTGAATAACACAACCTTTAACTTGTAAAATTATTTTATTGAATATTTTAATTAATAAAAATTAAGTCGATTAAACATTTATTAAGTTATTGTAAAATAAAAACACTTCAAATCAATACTTACATATAAAAGAAAAAACCATAAAAATTATTATTGATTGGGTGAAAAGATGCACAATGTTATTAAAAACTATAAATATAAATATATAATAAGTCCTCATAAAAATTTAAAATGTCACTAACTAAGATAAAATTATAATTATAAAGTTAAAAGGTAAATTTGGATATTTATGCAAAAGTTGTAAAGTGAACATGCAAATTTATAGATTTGGCCAAAGAAGTAATTAAGGTGGGCAACTGATGAGGTTTATTCGAGTGCATAAGTAACCGATCTGATTGAACCTAATAGGATGAGTGGTTGGAGTAGTTGATAAATGGATTCAAATAGTATCTTTACTTTTCTTATCGGGTTTGAATTTAAAGGTTTAGGTATCCATTATCCAGTAGCCATTTAATTAATATTTTAAAATTATTAAAAATAATTATCTTCTAAAAAAAATTATAAATGTAACTTTCTAATTATAATTAGTTCTGCAATTATAATTATTTTTAGTATCCATATTATATTTTTTATTAAGTCAAAATGAAATTTTATAGTTTTAATTTATTTTTTAAAAAAAAAAATAAAAAATATGTTAATCTTAAAATGATGTCTAAACCGGTTTAAGTAATAAATGACAATTGTAATTGAGTTTTAGATTGAGTACTTTAATTTATAATCAGATGCTTATATTTCATTTTAAATGGATAGTTGATGTTAGAGTTATAATGAGCTGATGAGAGTCAAACACAGAGAGCTCGAGTTTATTTTGAGCTCATAAATTAGAGAGCAAGATTGACTTATTTAAAATGGAGCTTGACTCGCTAACTATAAACAAATTGAATTTGAGTTCAAGTTCAAAATATATTAAACTAAAATATAATTTTAAATATAATTTTGATTTATTAAGCTTGACTTAATAAAGTTAGCTTGCTAGCCGACGATGACTTTGACTCGATAAAACTAACTTACGAAGGAAAATTGAGTTTGGTTTGTTTATTAAATTTATCCAAGGAGTAACTTCAATCAGCTTACGAATGGCTTGATTTACGTTTGTTGTGGCCTTATTCACTACCCCGGAGTAGTGTAGAAAATTGCCATATATATATATATATGCGCGTGATACAGCTAAATTTTATTTGCCAAGGTGTGCCACGTATGCATTATCCAACAATAATCACGTCAAGGCCCAACCCGAGGGATTTTACTTCACGCACCGACTAAATGGCAGTTACCCGACACATCGCAATCATCACAATAAAATGTCGTTGAAGAAACGGCGCGTGGGACCCATGTCTTCGACAACCCCGCATCGCTCTCATGTGGATTTACATATTTAAAAATAAAATTAAAAATTACACAAAAAAATAAAAAATAAAAAATGTTGCTCCGTCATTTTAATTTCAATTTTCAAACCATTACTAATTATTGGAGCTTTGTATTGTATGTGACATGAATGCACTTCATTTATTTCCTATTGCAGAAGCCAGCGTCAAGTAACTTTATACGTGTAATCTTTGAGTTGAATTTTTAAAAAAATTGATTTGATTTTAATAGTAAAAAATTAATTTCTCAATTTCTTTGATTTTATAAAATTATAAATATCAAATTTATTAATTCAAAATTTAAGTTGAAATTTTGAAAAACTAAATCAAATTTATTTGATTTGATATTGTTCAATTCACAATTGGAGTTGATTCAATTTTCTTTTTAAAAATTTTGATTTGTTGAATTCACGAAGATAGACCAAATTTTGGAATATTCGCCCACCTAATCTTATATAGTCATTCACTTTACTCTATAGTGATAAAAAGTTTGATATTCCGTATTAAAGTAAATGGAGATGGCAAAAATACTTGACCCGTCGTGTATCCGATCTTTCCGCATTTAAAGAGTGTAGAAACTGATTTTTGACATGTTTAGTAGTTATTTTAATATCTATATCAAATTTATGTTGAATTTAAATTTAGTTTGAGAATCCTCTATCTGATTAGTTAAATTAATAATGACTGCTGTATAAAAAATCTCAAATCAATTATAACCTTATGATTAAAACTCTCACTCATAGCTAAGACCCTAGCTACCATCTAGTCTCTTTCTCCTTTTTCCTTTTATCTCTTTTGCCATTTCATCTGAAAATCAGGTTCTATTTTTTATACTCATTGCTAATGAATAATATTAAATCTATGAATTCCAATCTAAATTGCAATATGCCATGTGGTGAGCTGCTCAACCATTAGTATTTCATTGATCTTTTTACCATGACTTGATTTAAGCTCAAGTGTATATAGTTGTAGATGAGATGGATTTTCTCTTTCATCTTAAATTTTTTGAAATCACCTCACAAGTTGATTTTCCTCAGTGAGTTTTAAAAAATGCAGTATTCCAAATCATCTTATTTTTAGATGGAAAGATCATGGCTTTATTCGTTCTATCTACTTCTTTCTCTTATATTGATGTCATTTCTCGTTTGCATTCTTATTGTGTTTACATCTATCTATCTGTATCTATAGCTATCTATTAATCAATATAAATATATAAAAATAGTCCTGAAATCTAATTTGAATTTTCTTAAAATTTTAATATGTTAAGATGGCATGGATTGAACTTTCTAAATGTTGTGATGATAGGTGGGTGGGTGCTTTATAATTAAATATTTCAATATCATATTAATTTCGATAATTTATTATAAGAAATTAATTTTTAATTTATAATTTTAAACTTTCGAAGGTACTAAACTTTACAATTAAAATTTTGAATACTACATTTAATTAGGATAATAAAATTTTTAGTTTATAATTTGAGAATTTAAAAGGTTGTGAACTTTAGTGTGGATATAAATTTATATTCATGCACAAATTCACTCAAGAAAGATTATAGTTCAAGGGTATTTGAAGTAGATCCTTTCAAAGAAAAAAAATCCAAAAAGATGATAATACTTGTTGAAGATGCTCTTTGCTAATATACCATCGTTGTAATAGTTAAAGCGAATTTACTATGAACTAATAACACAGTATGTGATTTTCATCTCTTGCTTCATATTTTTTTGGATAGTTTTATTGAATCTTTTTTGATATTTTTAATATTTAAGTATTATAATATAATCGTCGGCAATTCTATGTGATGCTTGGCTATTTGTTCACACTTCTCATTCATTTATGATTTGACTCATGTTTAGATATTGATTTGTTCACTAGCTTGGTTCTCGATATCTTATATTTTCCAGAAATTGATTAAGAATCTAAATATTATCGATATTTTATTACTCTAACATATTCATAATTTATGAATTTTATATATTTTTGGATTTGTCATTTAGAAGAGGTGATTAAGTAAATACTTTATAAGAAGTTTTCGAAAAAATTTCCATATAAGACAATTAAAGAACTACAAATTTTTATAGACCGTGTATCGTGTAGGTACATGATTAGTATTCATTTATGGTAGGTGACAATAAAAAACTATAAATTTGTATAAACGGCGCATTGCGGAAGTATATGACTAGTATTCATTGGTAGTAGGTGCACAAACAATTATAATGTTGAGTTTGCTTGTCCATAGTCCTTAGCAAATCTATGGGTTGATTTTCTTCTTAAGGAAACATAAGAAAATAGAAATAGGAAATCTGCAGAAGACACAGACAAAACCAAGGATGTCTTTAAATGGGTCCATGAATTATTGAGTATTGCTAATCAGATTCTGGTATTATAAGTTTAAATTTAATTGGCTTCAGATATCTAAATCCCTAATGGGGTTCGAGTATGATTTTTTTGTAGGGACCCAACTTGTTAAAGGTAAACAATAAATTATAGGTTTTATTTGGCTTATTTTCACCGAGTATCCCTTAACTTAAAAGGTATCACTCTATGATGCGTGATCTTTAATTTGTCATTTGAAACAATCTTAACTGCTATTTTTGTAACACTAAACTCCCTTTCATCAATTTTCGATCAAAACACACTAGAAAAATCATATGGCATGTCGAAGTGAGAAAAAAATAAAAATTAATGACATGTCAGCTTGATGAGTTACATCAATGGTGGATTCTCTCTCCACCCTAAATATCTTTTCTCACTCATCCATTTCCTTTCTCCTGTTCTCACTCGAAAACCACTACAGCTATTTATCTCTTTATCTCTAATCCGATCAAGAATGACAATCCAAGACAACCACTATTACTATCTCCTTATCTCTGATTCACTTGAAAACCGTTATTGTCCACTTTCCTTTTCTCTGATTCAATCCAAATCGAGAAGAAAAACTCAAATCTACTTTTGGTTTTGCATGTAGACAAGCACAAGTCGAGGATGAAAATGATCTGCTGCACTTTTTCTGCAAAAATCAAAAAATTTAGACAGCAGATCAATTGCAAAAAATTCAAGGAAGAGAGAGAGCGTATACTAGGAAAGCAAACCAAATGAGGAAGAAAGGTACGAGTTTTGGTGGTTTGCTGTGTTTAGCATGATAAGAGTGTGAAGGGGAATAAGAGAAAAGGGATGCTACTAAATGATCACGTGGGTCCCATATATGTATGGTACAACTCAAGAGGGGGTGAATTGGATTTTCTAAAAATATAAATTTTAGATTTTAAAAACAAAATATAGAATTCTAAGTGCAGCATCATATGAGTCGAAGAGCGAGGAAAAAAAATAAAAAATTAATGACCATGTCAGCTGATGAGTTTACAGAGTCAATGGGTGGACTTCTCTCTCCAGCTAATAGATTTATACTAGATGCCATTGATCTTCTCCTGTTCTCACACTCGAAACCACTACAGCTATTTGTATTCTTTATCTCTAATCCGATCATAGAATGACAAATCCAAGAACAACCAACTTATTACTATCTCCTTTATTCTGTATTCACTTGAACAAACCAGTTATTAGTGCCACTATTCCTTTTTCTCTGAGTTCAATCCAATATGCGAGAAGGAAAAACCAAAATCTCTTGTGGTTTTTGGCTATGTAGACAAGCACAAGATCCGAGGATGAAAATGATCTGCTGGCACTTTTTCCCTGCAAAGAATCAAAAAAAAATTTAGACCAGCAGATAATTAGGAAAAAATCCAGAAGAGAGAGAAAGAGTGAGCGTATACTAGGAAGCAAACCAAATGAGGAAGGAAGGAGTACGAGTTTTGGTGGTTTTTGCTGTGGTACTAGCCATGAATAAGAGTGTGAAGGGGAATAAGAAATAAGGGGATGCTGACTAAAATGGATCACGTGGTCCATTATATGTAATGGAGTGAACATGACTCCAAAGAAGGGGGTAGGAATTGGATTTTCTAAAAAAATAATAGATATATTTAGATTTATAAAAAACAAAATATAGAATGTCTAAGTGCAAGCAGAGAATAATAAAGAATTGTGAGAAGTAAATTAGTGGATTAGAACTAGCATCACAAAAGTTCTATATAGAAAGACTAATGCAAAAGTGCAGCTATTAGATAGCAACGAGTTGTAAGAACTTGCTCTCACAAATGCTCTCTATTCGAACATTATTAGACTGAAAAGCTCTACTTTTGATCGAGGAAACGCAGTAGTGAGTGAGGGGAATGAGCGAGTTTCCGCTTCATTGAAGTTTAATTGAAAATCAATAATAAGAACCTGTGTGAAAGGAGACAGTTAATTGAATTAGAGACTGCTTCACAAAGCTTTTAAATAGTTTAGAAAACAGATGTAGAATCCAGCAAGGTAAGTGAAATATACTGCAAAATTAGAATGGAAAGTTTTAATGAAACTTGAATACTATTGCACTTATCAGAATTCCCAGAGTGTGTCTAAGATATATCAGAGAAGAATAAGACTATACTTCAGTTTTAGAACAAATCAAAAATCATTAACATCTAGCAATGTTTCTAAAAATAATAAACAGAAGTGTAAGTAAAGTAAGTATCAGCATTTAACTTCAGAAATATAAAAAAGTATCAAACACACGTGATTTTTATAGTGGTGTCGGCAACTGTACTCTCGCCTACATCCACATCCCAAGAGTAACCTCAATTTCTTGAGATCCTCAACTATCAACTATGTTATATCTTTTCAAGGGTAAGAGACAAACCAACAGTACAAGGCAATAGATCAACACCTAGATCTACCCTTTATCCCAGTAGATTTTCCAAAGGTTCTAGTTAACCTCAACCCTTTCTGTTTTTGGCAGAGTACAGAAACTCCAATTCAAGACATTAGAATCTCTCTCACAGAGAAGGTTGCTTGATAATCTCTTTCACAATAGCTTCTAACCTAAGCTATTACACAATTGTTTAACAAATAAAAACCTGTCTACTAAAGATTACAGAATCTAAATAGACAGACAGAAATGCAAATATAAAATGCAAATATAAGCTACTATGGAAAAAAACAGTTTTCAGATAGAAAATCGTTTAGAAATCATAATGTTTTTTCAAAAAGAAGTGGTTATAAGGGCGTATTAAAATTCTTTTTCACTCTTTTAAAGATAAAACGTAAAGATCAAATGATGAAAGAAATTAAGTGGGGTAAGACTGTAAGGTTTTGTGAGAGATTAAAAGATATAGAATCAAATTAGTGAATACTTTAAAACGAAAAACCACTGTATACGCCGTTCCCTTTCTTCCACTCATTTCAAAGAGGGTAGAGAGTAAGTTTTAAGAGATAAAAGATGTGATCAATAGGAGAATACTCTTAAAATGAAAACTCTTTCTTCCACACAATTCAAAGAGTGACAACTCCATTTTATAGAGAGATTTGTGACTCTCGTTTTTAGAAAGTGGATATTTATTTTTGAAATCAGAATATTCGCTTTCCTTATTTAGAAGATACATAAATCTTAGTTACCAAAAATTTATTTTATCCTTTTGGTAAGAAAATAGGAGACGATCTTTTTTTCCTTAAATATAAAGATTTTCGAAAGCAATTTATTTGAGAAGTATTTTTCGAAAAGATACTACTTACTAAAACGAAAGATAAGATTTTCATTCGTTTTAGGTAAGAGAATAAATTAAAATTCTTTAGATCTTCAAAGAGGATTTCCGAAAAAGAAAGCATATGATTTATTACCAAAATCGTTAGACATAATTTCTTTGTTAGAGACATGATCTCTTTAATTTAGTTAATTTGAATATTTCGATTTTCAAAGAGATTTTGAAAAACAATGTTTAGCGAAAAGATTTATTTTGAAGAATCTATTTTCAAAAAATAATTTTGACGAGAGAAAAATTAGTTTTTGTGTTTATAATTGAATTTTCTCTCTATCCTTCAATGAATCCTAAAAGTCTTAACCACTAGGGTCTTCGGATGTCTTCATAATCTTTGAATTTGTAGGACTTGCCTTGTTCGTTTATTACTTTCCATATGTATTCTGCATAAAATATTATTAGCACAAATAATATAATATTAGCACAGATAATATAATTTAAATTTATGTGTTTTGTTTTAATCACCAAAATTTCGAGGTTAGAATTTGACCCTTGAGCCAACAGATCATTGCACATTGCTTTGTCTAGGGCTTTAAAAGCTGAATTGGCCTTGTGATGGTATTAATTATTCTATTATTTTTTAATATAATTTTAGGAATGATGCCACACCCATAACAATAAAAGGTTATAACTTTTGAATATATAATAATTTTTTTCTTGCACTTTCCACTTCCATTTTGCTACTCTTTGAAGGAATTTGTAAAAGTTTTTAGTAAATATATCTCTTTGATCAGTTTGTTTTATGGAAAAGGTAAAACAAAAAAAAGATATTTTTATAGTTTGAAGAACTAGGTGAGTTTTAGATTTCAATGGTGTTCAAATATTCTTCTATAATTGTGACTTGATGGGTAATTAATTTGGTGAATTTGGATTTTTGCGAGATTTGGGTTTGGAGAGAGAAGAGCATCAATAATAGAGACAAAGGAGAGAAAATCATAGATCCTGTCAAGAGAGACAAAATACCAGCATTGATTTGTGAGGAAGAAAGGGAATCGTCGAGTTTCGATTTCTCATCAAGCTAATATGTCATTAATTACTATGAAGAGTTTAGTGTTAAAAAAAAAAAAAAAAGTAGACAGTTTTAAGTGACAAAGTAAAGAATAGATATCATAAAGTGATATCCTCTTAAGTCAAGTGACACCAGGTAAAAATAAGCCGTTTTGTTTGGTCAAAAAATTAGGATAAGCAAAACAAGGGCTTTATTTTCATACGTGGTTTTTGTATTATAGCCCATATTACTTAATTATCTCTACATTTCAATTTGTCACTTAAAAATACATCAACTTCAATCAAAATAATATAAAAGTTTTTTATCTAGTGTCCCAATCAACTACCAGTAAAAAACTGACATGGTATTATTTTTCATTAAAAAAAATGCCACATTAAATATTTTAATGATCTCTCTCTCTCTCTCTCTTCAACCTTGTAATTCTATCTTTCTTCATTTTAATTTTATTTTTCTCTCTTCTCTCTCCTCTCTTCTCTACCCCTCTCTCTCACTCATAGCTTCAATAACTCTTGGTTATTCTTCAATTGAATTCATCCTCTCTAGTGAGTCACATCGATAAAAAAATTGGCGGATATTGACTCCTGGTAGATAAGCAATTGAGAGAGATGAAAGAAACTCAAACCTTGAAATCATAGAAAAAGTGAAGGAAAAAAAGTGAAAAAAAAAAATCTCTGATATATGTCATTTTTATAGTATTTTTTATATTGTTTTTGTTAGGACTTTTAGTAGTTTTAATCACTTTAATTAGTTTTTATTCAGTTTTAGTTATGTTTTTGTTCAAAGTTTCCTTGAAACATAACTCACTTGATCTTAAAGAAATTTGTAGGATTTTTGATATAGAAAAGAGCAAAGTAAAAAAAAACCCTAAGAGGCTAGCACGCCCTGACCGTGCAACTCAGCACGCCCGTGCAGGATTCAAGGAAAATTAGTGTCTAGCACGCTCGTGCTGCAGAATGATATGGAATCAAGGGCGTGCTCAGCTGAGCACGACCTGTGCTGCATCCATCTTGGTAACTCAAAGCCTAGCATGCCCTAGCCATGCAAACCGGCATGCCCAGTGCTACAGATTTCCTTAGAACTCAGGCTCCAGCACTCCCAGTCCGTGTAACATAGCACACCCGTGCTGAAGATCAAGTTTTGCTTTGAGCCGAGAACGCCAACCCTGTCCTTACCATTTGCATGGGCCCACATTAGATGCTTTCCTGACGTGCCAATTAAGTTTAAATCCTATTTAGATGCATGAGAGAGTCCTAATTGAGAGAAAAGTAAAAGCCTAAACAGTCTCCTATCTCCAAAAGATTTCCTACTCAATAAAGACTCTATTCCTAAACGAAGTCGGAGTTTTGCCTAGAACGTCTATATAAAGAGAAGATCCATTCATTGTAGAGTATCTCTGATTCTGTTATTTTCTACATGGTTCTCTCTCTTTAAGACTTCAAGCATTCAAGTTGTTGTCAAGATTCAACAAAGCTGCTCAAGCCAATTGTTGACTAGTTTTTATTTCTAAACTCTTTTTTTTGGTTTATTATTCTTTATGGAATTATTTACAACTTTAACTGAGTTTTATTTAATTACTATGTCGAACTAAACTCTCAAACTAGGGATTTAATGTAGCTTAATTTCGATTGCAATTTATAATATTAGGTTTGCTTTTCTTTGTTCAAAGTATAATTTATCATTGAACTTAATGCTTCCAGGCAGAGTTTTCCCCTGGATTGATTGATTTCATTAATCACTATTGGGAGAAGGGTTTTTGATATAAAAAAGGTAATAAATTGCATGGGAATAATAAGTTGATGCGGAAACTATATGGTTTGACTCATGCGGGTTTTCATAAGTTAATAACCTTAGGTTATGAATTCATAAACAAACCATAAAACTTAATTCATAAGTTAATAACCTTAGTGATGAATCATAAACAAACATAAAACTTTAATGAATTTAATTCATTTTGATGCACTATTGGAAGATTAGGTAATTAGGACCAAGTAAATAGTAACAATACCATCGGAAAGAGCTTGTTAGTTGATTTAGGGTTTACTTAATGATTTAATTCATTTTTGATTGCACTATTGGAAGATAGGTAATTAGACCAAGTTAAAATAGCTAACAATACATCGGAAGAGCTTGTTAGTGATTTAGGGTTGTTTCCCCTACTTGAACAATTTAAACTGATTAACAAACTAATAAAATAAATTGGATAGAATTAAATGAAATCAAAATTCCTAGTAGTTTTTAATCCTTGGTTTCTTTTCATCAAATTGCCTTACTTGATTTCTTTTATTTCTCTTTTCCTCATTTAGAGTTTCGTTAAAATAATTCTCCTTGTTGTCGTCTAAATAATAGTAAGTTATCAAAATTTTGGTACTTGGTATACAATCCTTGTGGGACGATACTCTACTCATTCTTTATTACTTGTCAAATTTCGTACACTTGCGAAAAAGCCTGTCAAGTTTTTGCCACTTACTATCTGAGATTGGATAAATAATGCCAACATCCAAAAGCTTAATGATTTTAGCTTTGACTACTTCCTTCATGTTTGGATTTAATCTCCATTGATGGTCAATTGTAGGTCTATAGTCTTCTTCCATCAAGATCTTGTGCATGTACACACTTGGACTTATCCCCTCCAAGTAATGCTTTCCTATGCTTTCCTATGCTTTCCCCGCAACAACCTTTTCTCTTCATCAAGTGATAAGTGAGAGGAAATAATGACAGGAAAAGAATTATTCTCACCTAAGAATGCATTTTAATTCTTGCTTTGGTAATTCACTTACTTCCTTACCTTTAATGCTTTGATTGTTATTTAAAAAAATGATTAGTTTGTTACTGTTTTGTCTCTCTTTTTTTAATGAAAAGAAATCTATATTTTTTAGATCAACCACTAATATGGTTGACCTGAGTGAAATTGACTCAATGTTTTTTATAGAAATTGTTAAGTATTTGATTTTTAATATTGATAAAATTTTTATTATTGTACTTTTTCCTTTTGTATCACTCAAAGTGTCAACTTTCAGCTTTTCATACAAAATAAGGAAATGATTAATCTATCTTAATTCTATAAAATTTTCATTTCAAATACCTCGATAGCTTTTCACCTTCACAAATCTTAATGTTTCCTTTAAAGTTAATGAGATATATAAGGGCAAAAAGTAAAAATATAATACTTTGTTTTTGAATTTTAAAAATTGACACTTCAAGCAGAACAAGAAAAACCTAAAAAATGGATAGCTTGAATGGACCGGAGGGAGTAGTTTTTCCTAATCTTGTTTACAAGTCAAAGAAGTAGAATGTGAGGAAAGAAAAAAGATTTTACTTTTTCTTATTTTTCTTTAAAGTAAAAAAAAAAGAAAAAAATTTAAAATTAAAATTACTCATAGACCCGCGTATGGCTAAACCATTTTTTTCACCTTGACCTTTTCAAATTGTTTCATTTTCACTATAAAACGACCTTTGACACTTACACACCCTAAATTGCACTTTTCATTTTAATTATACCCTAATTTAGCATTGGACTTAATTGAACAATAAAAAATATTAATTATGGGAATGACTCCTGCACCATAGGTTAAATTAACCAAATATAATTAAAGTAAATAAAACACCCCATTTTTCTTCTCTTGCTTATAATCTAATTTACGGCTTTTCTTGTCAAACAAAACTATCTAAGCCACTCCCCCTCTCTCCTTCTATGTCTATCTCTAACTTACACTCTCCACCCCATGTATAAAGTTGATCTCTCAAAACTTAAAAAAAGCGTCCTCTTTTGTTATCGTGGAGCTTGAAATGGGAAGGGAGAAGGAGCGTATAGAATGGTATGATTTCGTATTACTCATGAATTTTTGAACAAAAACTAAAATTTAAAATTCTGAGTTGGATTTGATTTCGTTTTTTGGTTATCAAAATTGGCCAAAAAAGAAGAAAAACTTATTATTCTAAGGAAAATAGTAGCCGATGGAATGCATTTACAATTGCATAAAAATAATATTAATCATTGAGAAAACTTTTCAAATAACAACGACAACAACAATAGAAGGTTTTACTTAATTGATCATGAATTAAATGATGAAAGACCAATTAGAAACCTTATTTGGGAACCAAATTAAGCTACAAATTTATAAGTGAAGTTATGATTTTATTTTATAGTATTATCAATAATGAAATAAGAAATTCTACTATCATATCCGTTACATAATTAATTTGGACCTTATTACTTTTCATTCTATACTTTTATTATTTTTATAATGAAAATTATTGGTGCTTATTATATAACTTTCCCCTTGAACCGTTGCCTGT
Organism: Jatropha curcas; assembly: GCF_014843425.1. The sequence continues at coordinate 1,296,200 of NW_023591781.1, forward strand.
CAGTAATGATGCATTTCCTAGAGGTCCATTTGTGCAAAGGAAGGAGAAGATTGGAACTATATGAATATTAATTTTTCAGCTTGGGCAAATGAATACAATGAGTATCCTACTACTAGTTAAAATAATGCAATCAATGCATCAATTTCAGAGGGTTGTGTTGAGGTTGATATTGAAGAGGAGGCTTTTTTGAATCCACATGTAGTTGATTATAGTGATGATAGTTCAATTGCGGAGGATCACTTGGATGATGAAGAGTGTTTGATTGCAAGAGAAAATAAAAGGAAATTGAAGACTACAATTATTAATCATGGGAGAGGCTTAGGACTACATGATGACAATCACTTGGGACAACTATCACTTAATATTGATGGTGAAGTTGTAGTAAATTTAAATGGGAACTCAATATATCGAGCATTTATAATTACTAGTGACTATAAGGAATCAGATGGAGAGTTCTCCTCAACATATAGTATTGAAGAGGGTGATATAATGATATGGAGATTAAGGAGAAGAAAAAAAAAAAGAGAGAAGAATGTGTACAATCCTGAATGTGATCACAAGAAGTTGCAATGGGCTGTTGGGTTGATTTTTGGCAGCAAAGAACAACTTGTAATGGCTGTAAAGAAGTATGCATTGTTAATGGCTTTAATCTGACTTGGAAAAAGTGCTAAATCATTAAAGTACCCTAAATTTTGCGGGTAGTTTTAATTATACCCTAAATCCAATTTTCTTCTCCTAGTACCTAGAACTTCAATTTTAGTTATAATAACACCCTAATTTCAAATTGTATCCAATTTAACGAATAAAATATTATTTTCGCTAGACTTATACTCTCTCTTATGGTCAGATTAACTAAAAATTCACTGTTTAACAATACCCTAACTATATTGGTTCGAAATTGAAATTCATAAAAAGCCAAGTAAAATAATACATTAATTTTTATTTTAATATTTATATATATAAATATAAAAATTTATTTATTTATACGAAATGGTGGTAGGAAGGAATCTAATTTAAGGGAAAAGGTTAAAATAGGTTCCATAAAAGTAATATTTTATTCATTAAATTGGGTAGAATTTGAAATTAGGGTGCTATTGTAACTAAAATTAAAGTTTATGGTACTAGGAAAAGAAAGTTGAATTTAGAGTACAATTAAAACCACTCGCAAAGTTTGAGGTATTTTAATGATTTAGCTTGGAAAAAGAGTGTAGACGCTCAATTTTTGCCCCTAAAAAGGCTTAGTGATGATAACCTTTTTCGACACGAAATCGAATCGGGACATCCAATCGCTCTGATTTTTGAACCAGTTGTCTGTGGTTAGGATAATTGAGTTGTTTGACCATTTTTTACTTTTTCAGATTTTCGGGCGTTTCACGGTGAAGCCAGGCTCAGGAGGTGCTTCGGGTTTGCCCAACACACTTTTTGGTGCACTGTCTCGTTTTACATGCCAACTGGTCCAATTTAGTACAAATGGACGTAGTCTGATTTTGGGGCTCACCAGTGGCACTTGTCATCTAAGCCCTAAAATTGGGTAACATTCCCATTTGGCTATAAATAGGGCATTGGGAATTGTGCAAAGGGCGGATTTTGGGGTTGCTTAAGGGAAACTCTTGAAATTTCAGAACTCAAGCTTTGAATCTAAGAAAAACTTGTGTTTTCTCTTGGATTCTAAGTGTTTACATAATCATTTACAGTAAACCTTTCCCCATTAAGTGATTTAAGTCTTATAAACACTTAGATTAAAATTGATCTCGGATTTATTGGTTCAAGTTTAAAGCTTTTTGGGTCTTTGATTAATTTTCTCCAAATTCTTTAGATTTCTCCAAACAAAGGTCACTCCTGAGAGCCTTTAACTCTTTCCTAATCTTTTTCTTTTATTCTGGTGCATTGAACACAAGAACTACGTGGACCTGATCCTCCTTTTTCAATTAAAAAAATTGGAGGTACGTAGGCAGCCTTCGAGTGCGGTCCAAATATTAATATCCTTCAAAAAATGAATAGAGTATGGCAATGAGAGGGCGAGTAAATATGCTCGCACTAATACTACAAAACAAGCTACGAAAAAGAAAAAGGTAAATTCTGCTTAAAATATTTGTCGTTGTTAGGGAAAAAGTAGTTTTAATTTAACCTCTCATTGTCGCTTAAAACTTTTAAAAAGCAAGATGCTAGGAATTATGGGTCCCGAATATATATGGCACAACCCAAGAGGGGGGGTGAATTGAGTTTTCTAAATACTGAAATAAATTTTAGAAATTCTAAACAGAAATTAGAATTCTAAGCACAGCAGAGAACACACAGAACTTTGTGAGAATAGAATATGGATTAGAATATCCTCACAATGTTCTAATTACAAAAGATAGAAATTCTGTGCAAAGTGCAGCTATTGATTAGAACAGCTTTACACTGACTTATACACTATCAGAGCTACTTTATGAATGAAAGTTATAGAAATTGAAACTTCCTCATTGAGAAAACATATAAAGCTATGCGAAGACAGTTATTAAAATCAGAACTTCTTCACAGAGGCCTTAATAAAATATCTAGAAACAACTTCTATGATGGAGAGCTATCAAGATAGAATTATCCTCATAAAGTTAGAACATAAAATAGAAACCCATCAGTGAATAATACTGGGAATAGAACAATAGTTAGAACATTGTATATTCAAACTTCATTAGAATTACCAGAGTTCCTAATGTTTCAGAATAAGATTAAGACTTTATTGCCGTTTTTAGAAACATCTGAATTATTAACAATTTCCAGCGTTTCTAAAAATTAAAACAAGAGTGCTAAAGAGACAGTATCAACCCAAACTTCAGAAATAAAGGAGAATCAAAACACCGAGAGTTTATAAGTGGTTCAGCACTAAACTCGCCTACATCCACTCCCCAAGACGCATCTTTGAGATCCTCAAACTAAGTTATCTCTTTTAAGGGTAAGAGACAAACCAACAGTACAAGGCAAAGATCAAAAACCTAGATCTTACCCTTTTTGTCCCACTAGATTTTCCAAAAGGTTCTAGTTAACCTCAAACCCTTTCTGTTTTGGTAGTGAGTACAGAAAACTCGATTTCAAAGACATTACTATCCTTACACATGGAGGAAAGGTCGCTTGATAACTCTTACTCAATTAGCTTCTAACCTAAGCTATTATACACAAAGTTTAACAAATAAAGGCCTGTTTTACTATAGAATACAGATTCTAAAATAGACAGAAAGAAACCGCCTATATTTAAGCACAGGGAAAAACAATTTTATCAGATTAGAAGAGAAGATCGATTAGACACAGAATTTGTTTTTCAAAAGCAATTTGTAAAAATTCTTTTTCACTTTTAAAATATTTAAAACGTTAAGAGTAGAGATGAAAAGGAAAATGGGTAGAGAGTAAGTTTTGAGAGATAAGGATTCGTTCAAGAGAGAGTTGCTCTTAAAACAAAAACTCTTACTTCCCACTAAATTACTAAGGCAATGAACGTTCCTTTATATAGGAAGCAAAGAAGCTGTCGCCTTTTGGAAAGAGGAGATTGAAACAGAATTATCTTCTTTCCTTATTTAGAAGATATGAAAATCTTTGTTACAAAAAATTTATTTTATCCCTTTTGGTAAGAAATAAAAACCCGATCTTTCACTTTTCTTTTAGAAAAGATTTTCGACAGCGTTATTTGGAAATATTTTTGGAAGGATAACTCTTACTAAAACCGAAAGAGATTCTTTTTCGTTTTTAAGGTAAGAAAATATTTTTAAGTTTGTATTAACTTTCAAAAAAATATTTCCGAAAGAGAGTGAATTTTGTATTACCAAAAACATTAAGAGAAAGAATCTCTTTAGTTTTAGGAAATAAATCTTTTCGATTTAAAGGGAATTTATTTTTTCGAAAATAAATATTGAAGAAAACTAATTTTCCCGAAAAATATTTGAGAGAGAAAAAGATTTTTGTGCTCATATATGGATTTTCTCCTCTATCCTACGAAGTTTCTCTAATACTAGCTTACTTAGGTTTCTTTCGAAATCTTCTACACTCGATGTAGGATTTGCCTTGTACGATTTCTTTTCAATTGGAAATTCTGCATAAAATAAAATTAGCACACATAACATTAATTTTTAAATTTATTTGTTTGTATTTAATCATTCAAAATCTGAGATTTAGAAATTGACCGTTTGAGCCAACAATCTTCCCCCTTTTTTATGATGAACAAAACCAATAAATTTAGGCAACATAAAACATGTGTCCCCCTGGAATTTTATGCATATAAGTTCTAATCATGCCAAAAGATTTTATATGAAAGCAAATTAGAACATGTATTTTTCCTTCCCCCTGCATAGATGCCCAATAAAACTGTTTTATGAAAATTAAAACTAGGGAGGTCCTTTTTTTAGAAACTGATTTTTAGAATACCAAGAAAAAAATAAGCAAAATATTCCTAAGTTCTAACAATCCAGAGCATATGTATATTTAGGAAACTAGCAGAGATTTGACAAGATGTTCTAAGTTCTAATAAACAGAACATATGGTCAGAGCAAAAGAATAAAAGCTGAATATTAGAAATAGAACAAAGGATCTATATTCAGTCTGCAAAACAGTCGTTATAGAATAAGAATGTAAGTTCTAAAATCACATATCTTATCATGTAGCTCACCAACATAGACCATATAGAAAATGATAAACATTACAGATTAGAAAATAATTAGCACCACAGATAAACTACTATATAAGTACCTTGGTTTGCCAAGTACGTACCAATAGTGTTCAAAATAATCACCCAAATTACTTGTTCTCCCCCTTTTTGTCATTCATGTAAAAAGGCGTTATTAGACAAAAACACAGCAAAAATAAAGAAAAAAATAAGCAGTTCAAAATAATCCTACGAAGATAAGCAAAAATAATTTGTTCACCAACATATAGGAATATAGATCAAGAGGCTTTTAGAAGCAGTTCTTAAAGTCTCTTAGAACTTTCTCAGGGTTCTGAGCTGGAGCGTCTCAGAAGGAACTCTCTGGGCCTTTTCGAAGAAGGGTTGTAGTGGAGGCTTCTTTCCATGGATCCTTGTGTTGCAACAGTATGCTTCCACATCTTTGGCTTTTTCTGAGGGAGGGGGATGTAGTTTGTCCCTTTCACTTTGAGAGTGGCCAACTTCCCTCGTGTTCAACACCTTCATTTTCTCCTAAGGTTTTGATGAGTGTTGATTTCTGTTCAATAATAGTTTGACACTGCTGTATGCCTCATCAATTTCCTTGTTCATTGCTCCTCTATGAGTTCCTTTTCTATTCTTCCCAGCATTCCATTTTCCTGCTTTTTTTGCGTAATAAGCAACTCAGACTCTTGTTCTGTCTTTTATCTTCAGTGTCTTTTCTTCATAAGCGGCTAATCTCTAGGCTTCTTCAATTTCAGCATCACTACTTCTTCCACTTTTCTTCCCCTTTTCTGTCTTCTCCGGCCTTCTTTCTATCTTTCCTGTTTCTTTTTCTTGATTCCTTTCTTTCTCTAACAGTACTTCCTTTTTGTTTCTTCTTTTCTTGCTCTTCTAATTCCTCTTCCTTTTCCTTCTTCCTCTTCTTCTGCTTCTGATAACTTTCTTTTTCCTCTTCTTTCTCTTCTGATTTCCTCTCTTCTTTTTTACTATTTCTTCTAACTTCCCCTTTTCCTTTTTCTTTCTTTCTTTTAGCTTCTCTTTTTACTTTCTTTTGTTTTTCAATTTCTTCTTTTTCCTTTTTTCCTTCATTTTTCTCCTCCTTTTCTTCTTTTTCTTTCTTTTCTTTTCTCTTCTTCCTCCATCTTTCATCTTCAAGGACCTGCTGTCCAGCTTTAGAAAACAGAACTACCAACATTGCTCAATCCAAATTAACATCAAAAACTCAAAAAACTGGGTTTGTAAGATCATCCGTAAGGTAGCTTCTCTGGGATTATTCTGCAGCTTTATCAAAGATAATGCTGACATAGGTGTGAGGGGTTTTTCTTTCAACAATGTGCCAACATTATACATAGTTCTACCTGATTCACATTATGTCAAAGAAGCGCTCTTGGTGATTAGATATTAATGAACAATAAGCTTGTACAACCATTTTCATGCTCTCTGTTAAGTTTAGAGCATTCTATCGAGCCCTGTTTATCTGCAGGGACACCTTTTTCACTATCTTTCTCACAAAATCTTTCCTTTTGTAGTTTGGCTAACCCTAAGATACATCTTTGATTTTGGTCACCCTAGGACCCAGCATTTGGATACCAAAATTTTCCCAAATTCATCATACGATTACTTCTCTGGTTTTCACCATGAAGTTTCACAGAGATCGCCTCTATTCCACTAACTTTCAACGAAAGCCATAAAAATTCCTTCACTAAACTCTCATTAACATAGTGCATTTAAAGACAGAAAGTTCATCCCGCCTTGGAACCTCAAAGAGCTCCTTAAAATTAAATTCATCACCACAAAAGAAAACTTCCAGGTCAATCATATAAGAAGCATGAGAGGGTAATGTTGAGAGAATCGACTTAACCTCTGTTATGAGCTTTCGTTGCTTGTTTCTGTGAAGTACCCGTTTCGGTTGTTCTTTTCTTAGTTTTTCTTCTGCCTTTCTCTGCCTTTAAACTCCTTCTGTTCATTACTTCTTTGAGAGCTTTCTTTCAGAAGTTGAAGCTTGCTCGGTAAAAAGAGTCAGATGAGGAGTTTGAAACTGGATTCGGCCTTGTTGCGGGATTTCGAACCACCAAAAAACAACTTTAGGGTTTTGTTTTTCAAAGAATATAAAGAGAGTGCTAAGCAGTTAACAAACAAAATAAGAGACGCTTTTAAAGTGGCGGAAGAAAGAAATAAAGAACAGTTTTTAAATGGAATTCAAAACGACAAATATAGTACAAAAAGAAACAAAATAAAATAAAGGAAAAAATGAAACAAAAACAAAAGAAAAATAAAATAAAATAAAACCTTAAAACCGCCAAAGCACTAAAGATACAAAAGCATTAATAAAAACAAACACAATAAAATAACTGTTTTAGTCTAAAGCAGATTCTTTGATAATTGACTTTAAGAAAGTCCATATTCAGAAGCAATGTGCGTTTTTTTAGACAAAAATCAGTTTTCACACAGAATAAAAATTAGAACATTAGCCAATTTTCTATTCTTCGAAATTAAAGCAGAGTTTAGAACATACTTACAGAGTTCTAAAGTTACGAGTTTAGAACTAACATACCAAGTTCTCTTCTAATTGAGCAGGAATTGACTTTCATTACCAAAGGTTTTATAAAGAATCTGCAAGTGTTTTTCTGTGGGAATGAACTCAATCACCCAATATCACCTTTTTGTACATGATACGTATGAAATGATGTCTGAGTTCTATATGCTTGGTTCTAGAATGCTGAACTTAGATCTTGGATTAAATTGAATGGCGGCTTTATGTGTCACAAATTGATAGGCACTGTTTCTAATTTCAGTGCCATAGTCTGCCAATTTTTTTTTATCCATAGAACTTGCTGCAAACACAACTTCCAGCAGCAACATACTCTACTTTGCAGTAGAAAGAGCAACGGATGTCTGTTTCTTTGCAAACCATGATACAAGGCGCTACCCAGGAAATTGACAAGTCCAGACCGTGCTTTTCTATCTATTCTGCTTCCTGCAAAATCCAGAATCACTATACCTAACAAGATACAAATGTATCATCTTAGAATTACAAGACCCACATTAGGAAGTTTCCACAAAGATATCTTAGTATTCTCTTTCACAGAAATTAAATGAGATTCTTTGGGGACACGATTGAAATCTAGCACATAGACAAACACTTAAAGGTTATGTCTAGTCTGCTTGCCGTTAAGATATAGCAAAGAACCAATCATACTTCTAAACAGGCTGATATCCACGTCCTTTGCTTTTTTCATCTTTTCTAATTTTTGACGATGGACTCATCGGTGTACTTACATACCTTTGGCATTTTTCCATTTTTGAATCGTTTCACAACCTCTAGTATATTTTGCTTGATAATGAAAAAATTCCATTTTCACATTGTTTGATTGAAAGCCCTAGGAAAGAATTTTAATTCTCCCATCATACTCATTTCGAACTCACCCTGCATAATCTTAGAAAAATTCCTTACAAGAAGTCGTCAGTAGAACCAAAGATTTATGTCATCAACATATATTTGTACAACTAAGAATATCATGCTTGCTATTTTTGAAAATAGTGTTTTGTATCAACCTTTCCTCTTGAAAAACCATTTTTCTAAATAGAAACTTAATTCTTTCATACCAAGGCTCTAGGAGCTTCTTTAAACCATAAAGGCTTTAGTAAGTTTGGTAAACATGATTAGGGTTTATCAAAAAATCTCAAAGCCCGAGGTTTGTTTCTAATACACCTCTTCATTAGAGAAAACCGTTTAGAGGAAAAGCACTTTCACATCCATTGATACACATGAAGTTTTTTAAAGCAATGCAAATTCACAAAGCATTCTAATGGCCTCAAGTCTTAGCAACCGGAGCGCAAAGGTTTCATCTCAAAAATCGATGCCTTCTTCTTGGTTTGTACCCTTGAGCCACTAATCTTGCTTTAATTTCTCACAACATTACCTTAGTTTCATTCAAGATTATTTCTAAACACCATTGTTCCAAATAACAGAATGGTTTTTCTTAGGTCGTTAGAAACAAGTTTCCAAACTTGGTTTATCTCAAATTGATCTTATCTCTTCTTGCCAAGCAAGAATCCACTTTCATCATTTTTGAGCATCTTCTAAATTTTTAGGTTCTAATGAGAAACGAAATGCAACATTTACCACGAAATATCTTTAAGTTGAGCTTCTAGTCATCATCCTTCTGCACACGGGATTATCACATTAATGTCTTCTTGGGATTCAGCATATATATGAATCCGCCCATTTCTTTTGGTAATCTGAGAATCTTCATTTCATGTTTCTGGCATTGGCTTTCAAACTATGTTCTGAATCTTTCATGTTCTAATTCTGGTTCAGCCTGATTATTGATGTTCTGATCGCTTTTCTAAGCTGTTCTAGTTGTTCCGGATTGCTTCATTCTGCTTCTCAAGATTAGAATCTTAACATCATCACTTTCTAATGTTCTTAGAAGTAGAGTCAGTTTCATCAAACATAACCATTGAATAGATGCTTCTACAACCAGAGTCTTTTTTATTAAATATTCTATAGTGCTTTACTATTATTAGAATATTCCCAGAAAAATCCCCTTCAAAGATTTAGCATCAAATTTAGCAAGATGATTTTTCTTGTTATCTAAAATTTAAAGCATTTGCCACCCAAGATATGAAAATAACCAATATTTTGGTTTTACTACCTTTGTATAGCTCAAATGAGTCTTTTTAAAGTTCAGATCTTACCAAAGCCCTGTTTAGAATATAACAGGCCAGTGTTAACTGCTTCTTGCCCAGAAATACTTTGGTAGTTCTAAGAATCACTTAGGGCATGGTTTCTAGCCATCCTCTTGAAGTGTTACGTATTCTTGCGTTCCACCACTCCTATTTTTGTTGAGGTGTTCTAGGTGCTGAGCAAGTTATGGAAGATTCTCTGTCTCGTTGCAAATAAAAGCATTGAACTTCTGATTTTCAAATTCTCTCCATGGTCACTTCTAAATTGCCGTGATGTTGTGATCCTTTCTTGTTTTCATGTATTTTCTTTGCACAGGAGATGTTATAGTCATATTGAACTCATCCCTTCATTTCTCAAGGAAAGAGTGCATACCAGGTGAATCTAGAGTAATCATCCACAATAAACAAAATGCAATTAGAATTTTCCTCCAAGACTAGAAGGGTAATTGACCAAATAAATAAGGTCTGTAGCAAATTCTAAAGGTCTAGAAGTACCGCGAAACCTATGCCCTTAGAATTTAAAAGAGGTTCTTTGGTTTGTTGGCCCATTTTGACAAGCCTCACAAATGTGATCTTTTTCAAATTTCACACTTGGCAAACACGAACCAAAATCGTTCTTAGACAGTTTAGAAATAGGTGGCCATGCTTGCATGTCAAGTCTTTTCTATGCCATATACCAACTAGATTATCAAATAGAAAACTAAACAATATCCTCGGTTATGCATATCAGAGAGATCTTACTAGGTATATATTTCCAAACCTTTTTCCAGACCCCGAATAAAGGATATATATATATCATTGCCATGTTCTGAACTTCACAATTGAGAAGGTTACTCCAATATATTCACTCTTCTATTTTTTATCACAAATCTGACTCACACTTAACAAGTTATAATGTAATCCTTCCACAAGCATACATCTTCTATTGAAGATTAGAAACCTACCACACCAATACCAACGGATCTACCTTTTGCTTTTCTCCAAAGCTTACCGTTACCTCCCTTTTCCTTTTCTAATCTGGTGAACTTCTTGTTTGTCAACCAAGTCAATGCCCTAGAGTAAGCGCTGCCATGTACCCACATCTCTGTTTTCAGTCGCTCCTTAGGCAAACTTGAAAAGATTCAAGCAGATTTAGGTACCCAACTCATAATTGGGTCCATTGGAGGTTAGTGGTAACAGGTGCACTTTTGATCTTTCTTTTTTGTTGAAACTTGATGTTCTAAAGTCACAACATTTAGAAACAGCATTTTTCTGATTAGAAACTCGATTCAGTTTTAGAAATGCTATTAGAACTTGTTTTTTTCTTTAGAAAATGATTTCTGAAATTGACCCTTTTAGAATTCTAATCTCAGTTTTTCAAGATTCATTTTCAAGAATTCAGAATTTTTGATTTCTCTTCCAAGATGTGTCAAGATTTTTTTCAGAAAATCATATTTACAACTTTTAAGATCTTTTGATTTCTAATAATAATCTTTGCAAGTAACCTTCTTGATAAAAAGCATCTTTTAAATGATTTACTCTTCAGATTTTAATTTTCTGAAATCTTTCTTTTAGAACTTGTATGCTTTCTAACAAGTTTTTTCAAATCTCATTGCAAATATTATTGTAAGTATTTAGAAGATCACTTTCTGATTCTGGTTCAGAAATACCTTACAGGTGCTTTCATTCATTCTCAATGGATCGTTGGCAATTGTTTCGTTTGATTCCAGCTTTCTGTGTTTGAAGTCAGAGTGCTGAATTTCCTTATATATTCAGAGGTGCCCGATTAGTAGCCAATCAAAAACAAATATCTTTAGCAATTCCTTCTTGATCATCGTGCTTTCAGGATTAGAATTCATTTGAATCACTCTAAAGCAAGCTACGAAAGCCTGGCTTCGGCTTCTCTTTCGTTGACTTCTTTTTCAGTTTAGGACAATTAGGGCTTGATATGCCCAGGTTTGTTGCATTTCATAAAACCAACCACTTCAGAAGGCTTCTTTCTTAGGCAAGTTTACTATTTTTAGATGCGCAAAGTTTCTTATATTATTAAACTTTTTCTGTAGCCTTCCACCATCTTCTCTTCTTTTTT
>NW_023591781.1:1308086-1322482 GCF_014843425.1 Jatropha curcas
GCCTTGCCATTCAAAAAGAGCTTAGCTGATTAAGAAAGAACAGTGGTACTATTAGCAGTGAGGAGAAGTGGAACGAGGTAAGTGTTCAAAGTTTGACCCGGAGTGGGCGAGTATACAATCCCGAGAGGCAAGCGCTGCAAGGCTTAAGGGGAAAAGGTGCTGTTGGCCAGGAAAGAGAAAAGAATGACAGAGAAAGGCGAAGAGAAGCCAAAAGAAAAGAAAGAAAGAGGAAGGTAATAAAAGGACAAGAAGAAGGCTGTGAAGTTGGAGAAAGCAATCAGAGTAAGCCAACCTAATTGGGGTGACCGCTAGCTCAGTGCTGATCAGTTGCAAAGAACAAGAGCTGACATTTCGATCTGGGATTTACTTGATAGCGTCTGGAGCATAGGTTACTTGATAGACTTTTTGGGGACTGCTGGATTTCAGTTTCGTAGTCAGCAAAGAATAGGCCGAAGTCACTTTCTTTGACTCAGACCTTCCACCAGAAGGAAGAAACCACGGTAAGACCATTGTACATTCAGACACTTGTTAAGGACGAGATACCCGGAATAGTGATGGTGGATAATGGATCAAGCATTGTGGTGTATGTCCACTGAAAGATGCTGGTCTAAGTTTAAAATCGAGGAATCAGAAGCTTAAGCCATCAAAACATGGTGGTCCAAGGCTTATATAACACTAAATGCGGAATGCAAAAGGGACCTTCAAAAGGCAAAGATATCCACGGGAGCTGTGGAAAGCTGGGTAACGTGTTTGTGCTTGACATTTTAGCCAAACTAATGCCTCTTTGTTGGGAGACCCTGGCTTCATCCTTTGTTGCAGTTTTCCATCCACCTTGCACAGAAAAAGTAAATCCGTGGGGTACAGATGTTGGGTGACAGTTACGCGCAAGAGGAATCTGAGTGTGGCAATAGTGGAAGTTTAGAGCTGGCAGTACCGTTATTGGGTTTCAAGGTGGCAGTAATTGATGCGTCCCCCACCAAAGAGCAAAAAAGTGCAGTGAATAGAATGAGTCCTTTCTTAGGAAGATGATGAAAGAAGATGAATTGGCAATACGGCAACGGTTTAGGCCGGGCAGCTACAAGGAAGGTTGAGCCTCCTCTCATCGGCATTAGGGCAACAAGACAAGCAGCGGAATTGGGGCTACCTCTGAGAATAGAAAGAAAGAAAATATGAGGTTTCGGTCTCCCTATTGTTTTCCCCGGATGAAAAAATCATATAAAGAAATAATAATATGAATGTGGTTTTTAACTTATTATTATTTTTTGGAAAAGCGGTGATAAAAACCCTTTTTTTTTGATATGCGATGCCGATAAATCGGTCTTATAAAACATTTGAGTTGCCACCCATTATTTCGGCAATGGGACCGTTTCCAATTTATTTTTATAGAAGTGACTTCATTTAACCCAATTTTATTCAAGGCCTATTATTGAGAAAAAACTGGTCAGACGAACCAATGAGGTTCTGGATAAGGGAATTAGGTATTTCGGTCTGTTGGAAACCGACGCCCGAAAAACCGGCCTCTTTTTAATCTACGATTTCTAATTGATTTTATTTTTAGAAAAGCCAATTATTTAAACCCAACCCGAATAAAAAATAAATCGAACCGAATTCCCTATGTGGAAATTAATTAACCGTATCCAAATTTAGATTCATTCATGCATTCACACGAATACAACAGATAAATCATATCATCCATCATCCATCCATAATACATATCAAACAAAGTAAAAGACCCGCTCTTGCCTTATGGTTAAAGGCGGGCTACAAACTGAGCTTAGTAATGTAATAATAAACGATAGGAAATAAAATCTTGAAAAATCTCATAATCATCAATAATTAATTGACTTTGCTTGATTAAAACTCAATTTACCCATTATTGATAATTTCCCGGATTATATTTAAAGGAAGATTAATTTACTAAAATGAAACTGCACTAAAAATAATGAAAATGTGCTAGTACTGGAAGATAGTCGCGTCACGCGGGTGTTCTACGAAGAACAGTCGCGTTACGCACCCCTTATTTTTTCCCTTATCTTTAATTTCTTAGAACCTTGTATATGGGTTGCGTCACGCAGCTGTTCTATGAATAATCAGGTCGCGTGACGGATACTCTGGTATGATCTGAAACTAGAAACATCGCGTCAGCGCAGGTGTTGCTATGAAGAACAGTTTGACCTGGCGAGGTATTAACTATTAGCTACGTGACAGCACTGTTCGTGACATTATTAAAATCCTTAGGTATATGGATTATTTATTTAAAACAAAATATTAGATACAGATATAGAAACAGAATGAAAATGAGTACGCGAACAGCTGCGTCACGCAAGTGGTCTAGTCCAGGTCAGGGGCTTTTGGACATGAACAGTCGCGTCACGCGTCACGCAGCTACTACCTGCGTGACGCGGCTGCTCTGGTCCGCAACTACCTTTCAAACTAGTCCTTTTTACGTTTCTTTTTTATCCAATGTAATTATGATGGACCCAGAAAGACTCTCAACAATAGGCAAACTTACGTTTTGTCAATGGCAAACCAATTAATCAACGCAAAAATGAGATTTTTAAGAAGTAAAATGCTAGAAATAAATAAAAATAAAAAGAATGAAGTTAGAACCGTTGTTACCTAGCCCTCAGATTTGAGGATTGCATACGCTGATATTGATTTTAGAGATAATGTTTCACAATCCCAGGAGCACAATCGTCAAGTTCTTTCATGAAAATAAAATTGTTTTCCTCCCTTTTCCTCTTTTTTTATCTTTTTTTTTTGTATTATCTTTCTTTGATCTTAAATCTAAATATCTATGACTTGATCTACCTCAAGTTTACTCACTGGAGTTCTTGAGAAAGAGCTTTAGTCGTTTTTTAGATATCTAAACTTAGAAAGTTGTATTTCTTAGAGGAAAATGAGAGCAAAATGTCAAAAGTGTTTTTTCCAAAAAAAAGTCCTGTTTTTGCTGTAAAATGTTGTATTTATATGGCTAGGGCAACAGAGCAATCGCGTCATGCGGGTAGAAGTGGCGTGACGCACCCGTAAACCTGCGTGACGCGACTTACTTTTCGTACAGTTGCCTGCAGGTCGTTGCACGGGGCGTATCCCATACAATACAGTGCAGGCCCGTTTGCACGGGCCGGCGCCCAGAGGGATTCAGTCTTTTAGCTGCGTGACGCAGCTGATAGCCGTCACGCATAGAAATATTTAGACAATTGTATCGGTACTGAGCTGCGTTGACTGCAGCCCCCTTAACACGGGTTCCAGCTCCTTTTGGGGGTTTGATTTCAATTATTGGTTCAAACACTTCGCGGTTTATTGTGAAAACCTAATCCTTTTGTCCTCATTCATCTGGTTCAAAACACTTCCGGTTTATTGTGAAACCTTATCCTTTGTCCTCATATCATCATCGGGTCAGGTGGAGGCATAAAATCACGCGTCAACAACTACTAACCACTTAGATGCTTTTATGCTCGGTGCTTATGCCGTCTTTGTTCAGACCCAGCTCCTAGTCCATCACCCTCCTCCCGTTGAGTTTGATCCATTTATAGAGGCGGAGGAGTTAGATAGGGGACATGATGATGCCCTAGTACAGGTGAACCTCATCCACTCTTGATATCCTGTCCTCAGCTTTGCCCCAATATCTATTTTCCATTTATTCACTGGCTATGTTTTACTCTTACAGCAACGACAACGTGACAAGCGCGTGAGAGGAAGCTTTGACTTTGAGGCTCCACATACGACTATCGTAGTTGGCAAGCTGGAGCACGCACCGAGTGCATCCTTCTTTTTATCTTGGACTGCATAAGTCAACCTGCTCAAGGCATACTGGAGACATATCTGGTTAGTCCGTACCGGATGTCTCCACCTAGATGCACCCATGTGAATGATCTTTGTTCTTCTATTCTGCTTATTACTCCTTATTATTCTGTTTTCTCATTGTTTGCCCCTGCTCCACTCTATAGGTTTCCATTGCTGACTATAATGAGGTGAGCCAACTGTATGAGGCGGCACGCCTCAAGCTTGCTGTGACGAGGCTCTCCAATGAGCACGTGTCTGTAAGTGTAAACAACCATAAAAGAAAATATGTGATGCATATGCCATGTATGCATACAATGCAACTACTATTATCTTTGAATGTGCGTAGAGAACGAGCGTGGCACCTCCAGCAGGTTGAGGTCGGGGAGCTCAGCGTGGTGGTCATGTTGGTCGTGGAACTAAACGTCGGTCAGTTAATGTCGAAGAGTCTGAGGAGTCCGATAGCGAGGACTCGGAGGAGACCGATCCAAAATGTCTTCAACCTGCCATAACTTTCGCCTTTTTAATTTATGTTCTCTTTGTGCATGGACCCAGTTTGGGGAACAGTTTTTGTAATGAATGATTATTCTATTTATTATATGAAAGCCAAGAGCCATTTTCTTTCCATGTCTCTGAGTGATATTTAATTATTTGTGCTTCATATAGCTAGGCAGTACGGTCGTTATTAGGTTGTCCCTGATTACACGTGGTTCGTGGGTGGCCTTTTTACACAAAGATTTCTGTCTTGCTTTCTTTCCACCTAGCCTAGTCGCATGACTGTACCCATTTCTGATGTGGCCGATACCTCTTCCTCAGATTTGTATCGCACTTGGCTGCAGGCTTATTCTAGAGCCGGTGCTGATTCAGAGTGAGCTAATCTATTGACGGCTAGATTTCTGTTAGGACTGGCATGTAGATGCTTTTATCCTGATATGAAATATATTAAACAATGTGCAATTTATGTAATGTATGCACTTATTACGAATGAAATGACTTTTTACTTATTAATTGGACTTCGCCATAAACATTTCAAGCTACACATAAAATTTCTTCAGCCTATCCTTATTGACTGGTTCGGTAAACTCATTGCCTCCATGTCTAATAGCTTCACTGCACCTTTGGAAAAGATCTTCTTGATTAGGAATGGGCCCTCTCAGTTAGGCTTAAACTTTCCCTTTGGATCGTGAGTGTTTGTCCACATTTGTTTCAGAACCAAATCCCCTACTCTAAGTAGCTTTGGATGGACTCTCTTGTTGAAGTGCTTAGTTATCCTCCTCTTATACAACTGATCAATGAAGCGCGCATCGAGCATTTTTCCATCTAGAAGTGTTAATTCTTGACAATAATTTTCTGCCCATTGATATTATGGAATCTTGGACTCCATCATTATGTGCCAGGACTGCACTTCTATCTCAGTAGGTAGTATAGCCTCCATTCCATAGACTAAAGAGTAAGGGGTTGCCTCATTCACAGATTTGGCTGTAGTCCGATATCCCCACAAAGCATATTGTAGCTTGCTTGCTTAATCTCCATGAGTTTCTTTCATTTTCCTCAAAATCTTCTTGATGTTTTTGTTTGCGGCCCCACTACTCCATTAGCTTGTGGTCTATAAGGTGAAGACTCATGGTGTTCGATTCCATGTTTCTCTAATAACGATTTTACTTCCGCTTGGAACTAAACTCCATTGCCTGTCACAATATGATGAGCGATTCCATATCTATAGATCAGGTTCTTTTCAATAAATTTAGCCATTTGCTTGGCGCTGATGTTCTTAAATTATTCTACTTCAACCCGTCTTGAGAAATAGTCCACTGCAACCACTATAAACTCGTGTCCATTAGAAGCAGGTGGTGAAATCTTGCCAATGATATCTATTCCCCAAGCTGCACCGTCCTTGAGAAATAGGTCCCACTGCAACCAACATATAACTCGCCTGTCCCATTAGAAGCAGGTGGTGAAATCATTGCACATGTCCACTGCAACCACTATAAACTCGTGTCCATTAGAAGCAGGTGGTGAAATCTTGCCAATGATATCTATTCCCCAAGCTGCAAATGGCCATAGCAAAATAAAAGGATGTAATTCTGAAGGTGGAATGTGATTCAGGTCTCCATGAATTTGGCATTCGAAGCACCTTTTCATAAAAGAAATACAATCCCTTTCTATTATCGAGTAAAAGAAACCTTGTCTGAGAATTTTCTTAGCAAGCGCTTTTTCGTTCATGTGGCCGTAAACCCCTACATGGATCTATTCCATAATCTCTTCAACTTCTTTCTTCGAAATACATCTTAACAAAACCTCGTCTGACATTCTTTTGTACAATTGACCGTCTAAGATTGTAAATTGTAATGCCAAATGCTGTATAGCTTTTCCGTCATCTCTAGTAGCCGAATCTGGATATACCCTCTTAGTCATCCATTACAGGACATTATAAAGCCATGGGTTCTCTTCCTCCTCAATGTCCATAATCTTTTCGCCTTTATAACACAGGATGCTACAAGAAGACAGCATAAACGGTTTCTTAGGCATTAGCGAAATCTCTTCACATGCTGATGCAAAGTTAGCCAAGACATCTGGTACTGGGTTGTTTACTCTACTTGTATGTGTGAAGGTTAACTCCTTGAAGTTTTGAACAATAATGCGCAGGTAGTCAATGTAAGGTTTCAGCCTGTCTTCTTTGACTTCCCAATTGCCGTTAGCGTGCTCAATGACTAGTTTTAAATCACCAACAACCTTAACTTCTTCAGCTTTAATTGTGATCAGACCTTGTAACCCAAATAGGCAGGCTTCATATTCTACCATGTTATTTGTGACTGCAAATTGTAACCTTTTCAACATCAGGATAACTTCTCCTTGTGGAGATTCTAGCAAAATGCCTACTCCAGTTCCTTTACTATGAGTAGAACCATCAAAGTAGAGCTTCCAACCTTTCTTTTCTATTAAACTCAAATGTTTATCGGGAAAGTCAATCTCCCACTGTTCATTATCTTCAACTGGATGTGCTGCTAAGAAGTCTGCAATTGCTCGTCCTTTGACGATTTTCTTTGTGGTATATTCAATATCAAATTTTGATAATAGGATTAGCCATCTTATGAAATTCAACGCTTCTTTCTCTGTTGAGTGTTTTATTTATCTTTTTTAAGAAATTTTCTAAATTCTTTTTATTTATTTACGATTTGATTGGATGTATACAGATAATTAAACTTTAAAACTTAATCCCATAGAGATAATTAATTGGAAATTTAAAATTTAAAATTTTTAATTCTAATTTTTATCTTCTATCTATTTTCTATTTCCGTACAAATATCAAACGCCGTTCCCATGTCCTTTACAATCCTCAAAAGTTCTGTCAACGACTGATTCCAAAGTCATGCATCTCCTCCTTCTCAAGAAGAATTAGCTAATCAGCTCCATCTTGAATTTTACCCTTTGCAAACTAGGAAACACCGCCAAATCTTTTGATTTCCCCGCAGGTATCTTACATATTGTGAATACTCAAATTTTGAGGCTCAGAAAAGCCTGTTTTCTCGTACTGCAAACAGGCCGGCAGGACCGGAGGCCATTTTGGAAGTTCACCAAAAGTATGCCAATATGGTACTTAAAACGTCCGGGACGTCGCGAAGATCACGGAACTGGTCCCGGAATATTTTTTGGAGGTCGGGAACTCCAGGAAAAGCCTCCAGAACGAAAAATTAGCAAACCCGCCGGCCCCGGTGGCTCATGCCGCCGGACACGACGGCTCTGGCTGCCGGGCCGCCAGAACAGTCAGATTTTTTGCCTATAAATTGGCCCCGAAGCCCTCAGTTTTACTCACTCAGTCTGTGTTGACGGACGCTCCTTCTCCCCTTCGCTCCTTGCGATTCTTTCAGTCTGTTGTGACGACCGCTCCTCATTCTCACCTTCGCTCCTCTGCATTCTTATACTGCTCTTTCTGCATTTGTTAGGCTTTATTGCTTTCTTGGCTTTTGTTTTATTACTGCAGTCACTTAAATTGAATAAATTAATTAATATTCGCGCTTAACGAGCAGACTTAATGCTGGAGTTTTCAAACTGAACTAAGGAAAGTGTCCGTCGATTAAATCAGGTAGCATGAACTAAACCTCATGCACTATTTAATTTTAGCATTCATGCCACGTTTCTCTTCCACTCCAATAATTCTACAACTGACCATAAATGCATTCACTCATCATTACGCTCACAATTTAAACCCGCCTCAACATAAATAAGTTCAGGCTAAATGCCCGGTTAATTAATATCAGGATCAGTTCACACAAGCCTAAGCTCAGACCAAATATTGGTCTTAAAATACCTAGCCTTAATTAATAGCGTATGGTATGGAGGCCTTTTATTCGAGACTGGCGGCTCGGCTTAAGTCAATTAATCATAATGTGGCTATGATAGGGCCTTAATTAAACCCATGTTTTTCGCTTGACAATAAATTGCCGTTACATTATTGCAATCAATTGATCATATATACTTTTTGGCAAACAAATTGCCTATAGTTGAGATTAATGCTTCATTTTTAAGAGGATAAAGACAATAATCGTTAAATCAAATTTGGCATAAACACCCTTCACATAATCAGTTTATGGTAAAATAAATGCCTTAATCAAATTCCAAATTTGGCGACAATTCGCCCAACATTTCAACTTTGCAATAAATTTGCCTAAATCAATATTTGGCTTTTAAAAAGCCTTAAATAAATCGAAATTTTGGGCGACAATTCGCTAAATCACATTATCCTTTCGGCAACTAACAAATTGGCCGTAAATCAACAAAACTCTTGGCTAAAAGCTTAATCATTTTGGCAAACAAATGCCCAATCCATTCATCAAATTTTGGCAACATAAGCCCAATCAAAACACTTTCCTTTGGCACGAAACGCTCAAACAAATCAATCAAAAACCTTTTGCAATATGCCTGAACAAACATGCCTACAAAAGCAACACACACCTTGATCATATAAGCATAACCATTCCAAATGCCCTTTTTAAAAGGCTCAATCGATACTACGTGACTCTTGATCTTTCCATCGATACGGAAGACGTAGGCCACGTTTAAGGCAGTATTTAACCCCGGCGGCAAGTCGATAATCATCGAGAATCCATAAAATATTTTCATTAAGTCATAACTCATCAATCCACCATTGCAAGAGCATTCATTCAATCTGGTTAGTTAATCAAAACAGACATAGTATCGGGACCCACCTCGGGTTCGAAGATTGTGCCTTAGATTTTGGGATAATTAATCTAGTAATTAGGTAATTAAAATTGGCAGTCCTTAGGGTTTTTTCCACTAACGATTTCCCTAAAAAGGTTAATTAAAATTGGAGTCACTTAGGGTTTTTCCTAGTTTACCCTAAAATAATTAAACAAGGTGGCGACTCATACATTCACGTGCATTTCTGCCCTTGTCACATGCATTCGTATGCTTGATATTCGGGGGAGGGGTTCACAGTTTGGCAACTCTGCTGGGGAGAGTATGTAATCATTTTTTTGCATAAAGTGGACTACAATTGTTGTGTAAACTAATCCGCCCTTTTTTAAGGTATTATTTTACTATGCTTTGTATTGCAGGGTACCCTAACAAAGATTAAGTATTCTTTCTTTAAGAATGCTTAATAAAAAGAATTTGGACCTAATCGAAATTTACTTTAAATCATTCAAATTTGTTTATTTATTTGCACGATTGAGAATCTTTTTCTCCATTGCATAAAAAATGAATTTCAAATGAATTTCTTCTTCTTCTCTTCCTGTCAAAACCTGAAGTCTGGGATAGCAAGTAGCGCTGAAGCGCAGGTCTCTTATGATTAACTGTCGACGGACAGCCCAAAGTGTCCCTCCCTGTTACCCTCTCTATAATTACGGGTCAGAAACAAAGTCCCTCATATCCTTTTGGGGGTGGCATTGAGTATGAAAGGGTAACTGAATAGAACTCCACGCGAACCTCCGCGATGATTACCTTTTGGTATTCACATGCTGGGTTCAAGGTATATCTTACTCAACCGGTTCAATCAAGGTCTTCAATAGCCAATTCTCTATTTTTGATGTCCTATAAGCCTATACGACACATAGTCGCATCTTAGTGGTCTGTACTGCACCCATGATCTGAACATTAACCATTAAAAATGAATTTGATGTTGTTGATGTTGTGCGGCATATCACGCATTCATCCATTATTCATCAAAAAAAAGGGTCGGATAACATGATTAAAAAAAGAGAAATCTTAAAAAAAAACATATCCCATTGTCAAAAGGCGTGGATTAAAATCCTAGTTTTGGGTCCTTCGAGACTTTCAAAACTAACTTATTCTTGTCCCTGAGCTGAGAAAATTCTACATTTTCTTGGTCCTAGAGGCCAAAACTTCACATTTTGGCCCCTAAGGACCAAAAAATAAAAATTTTTCTTGAAGAACTTTAGGGGCATTCAAAGAGTCGAGGATGTCCCGAAGCCCTAAAGCATCGTCTATCCTTACTATATCACTATTCCATTGGGTCTCTTGATTGCGCTAGTGCCTATATAAATACCATTACGATCTTTCTTACACAGAGCTATATCTCCTGAGAGTCCATCCAACTATCGGTCAAGTCAAGTACTCTTAACCTACATACACTTTACTCTACCTTCACACTATCACACAAACCTAAATTGAAACAAAAAAAACAAAAAAAAAACAGAAACCTTTATATAGGGAAGTTCTTATCGTTTTGACTATGTCCTATTCACAGGTACCTCCTCCAAAACCTTACAGGTACCCCCTGTTCAAGTGCCCACATCAGTGCTAACCGCATCTACAGTACTATCACCGAATTCACCAACTTCACCAATGGCATCACTTACAGACATCAAAAACCTCATAGACCAAATGGAAGCCCGAATGGAGGTTAAAATGAATGAGGCATTGGCTGCCCAAAGAACTGCCCTGTTAGCTGAACTAGGGGGTGGTAATGGAAATGGGGCTTCAGTTGGGGGAAGTGGCCATGCTACCTCCAATCAAGGACCTGGTGCTGCATCTGCATCCTCAAACCCTAACCTCAACTTGGATGACATGCCCTCTAGAACTGCTTCTGAGCCGGAAGCTCAGAAAATGAGAGAAAAACTAGAAACCACCAAACAGAAAAACAATGAATCCTTTCCCTCGTTCCTTACGAGGAAAAGGGCCAAGGTCGCCCAAATGATCAGCCGGCCCTCTGAACGCAAGATTACCCTACAACAATTCAGATGCCCAACATGACATTAGTGAGCGAAACCTACTTGTCCCAACGCACCCTGAATGTAAGTGGGTGCCTCTCACCCCGTTTGGCCTGAACAGGTCCGAGTCTCCTTGCTCTAGTTTGTTTCAACCAATCTTTAGACTGGTGCTAGCATGTAAAAGATGGTTGTATAGCTTTGGATACGTTCCAAAATGAAGAATGTGGAAGAACATATTGCAATGCTGGCTTTCAACACAGCAGTACATATAATATCGATAGATGGATGATTACCTCCTGGAGGGAACCTGAAAACACACTTAAATCAAAAGACAATGAGCCTTCTCCTTCGTCCTTTCGAGGTGGAGATCCAAAGCTGCTCAACATGATCAACCGACCCTCTGAAGCAAGAACAAGTTGAACATAATAATCAAGAATTTGATGGCCTGTCTTAACCGATCAACAGCTTCAACACAGTAACTTTGCCCTACGTTTCAAAGTCGATCATTGCAACTGTAACTAAGGTGAAGACTTAATATCCAGTTGGGTCAACTCAAGAAGAGCTCCATAAAGAAGCCAAATCATTGCTGGGTTCCTGGTGAGAGAAATGAAATAGCCAGTCTAATCCTCACGATCTTAATTGTTGGGAATTTGGGAAACCATCAGCCAAGGCTGAACAGGAACAAGTTGACATAATAATCAAGAATTTACTGCCAGTCTACCAGTCACAGCTTCAAACACAGTACCTACCAACATTCCAGTCGCTCATTGCAACTGCAACTAAGGTGGAAGACTTAATCCAGTTGGGCCAACTCAAAGAGGACTCATACAAGAAGCAGAATCATGCTGGATTTTAAAAAACCGCCTACAAGACCTGGTTGACAATGGGTCTATCATCCCCAAGAGCAAACTAAACATCAACCAATCCCTTGCCTAACCATGGGATTAATGCAAAAAAAAAAAAATTGCTGAACAAGAATTTCGATCCTCGAACTTTTCTTAGAAAATGAAATAAAGTTTGGTATCTGAGAAGGTTAGACAACCTCCAAAAAGACAAAGGAATTGGTTCAAGACCAACAACAACCCTGTCTTGATCGGATTTAAGCATCAAGAAGGACAAAGTCACTAACAGTCAATCCAATCTCTAGTCCATGCAACAGTCCACCTAGAGTCTATCTTTTAAGGTCTAGTTTTTCTTTTTATTTTCAATTCCATTCAAGTTTTCATTCAATTCAATTGTAATATCTAAGTGTCTTTTGTAACACAAATTTTGTCTTATCAATAAAGTAAGGGATTCAGTTTAACTTTCCCATAATCATGTTATACCTCTTTCCCTATCCTTCCCTGTAAATATGCCAAAAAAAAAGTCACAAAAAAAAAATAAAAAAAATGATGATAAACAAGATAATAAAAATTGGCAAGAAAATCATTCATTGCCTGCTCAGTCAAATCAAAAAACTGGGGGCATCACTAAAAGCAAACTAAAGGCGAAGTTTGAAGGGTAATCATGGAAAGGAAGTCCAGCAAAGGGTTACGCAAGAACTTCAAACATGTACCAAGGTTAAAGCCGATTGAAGGGGTTAGCGCCAGAATGGTTTCTTCCTTCCGAAAACCCAGAAATGGAAGATGCTCGCCGAAAGAGAGGAGGTGTCGAAAATTTTGAGCTAAATAGCGAACAGAATAAAGAAGTTATGTTTGGAATTGGGTTGGGTCGCGAGCGAACTCGCAACGGCTATCACATCGACACTAACTCAAAGTCATGCTCAGAATCCAAGTTGCCTCACAGAATTCTTTATGGGAAGAGGCTGCTTCTAAGCAAGCAAAAGGAAAAAACAGAGGACAAGAAGGAACCCCTGGTCAATAAAGGAAGCAAACAAAGCAAGAAAAAAAATGGTAAAAGGTGAAGCTAAAAGAAAAGAAAAATCAAGGACAAAGCCTGAACAGGAAATCAAGTTGTTCAAACGGGTCAACACAAGCTCTCCGGTTAAATTCCAGCCCATCAAGGGTAGATGACAAAGCTCACTTCAGCATAAGGATCAAAGACCCAAGCGGCTGCTCAGTTTTTGAAAAAAGCAAAGTTAAAAGAAAGCAGTCATTTCCACAAATGGATGACAACAAACACCTTGAAAATCGAAGCGCCAAAGCAATGGCAACAAGTACAAGTGTCCTTATAAAACAAGGAATCATTTCTCAAAACAAGGAAAAAGGAAAAGAGTCTCCTCAATTCCTTATCGAGAGGAGAACCATTGAGAAATAAGTTTCAAGTTCAAGAGGAACGATGAAAGTTTCAAGAAAAGGAATCCCATAATTAACCTCAAGAATGTCAAGACATGGCAAAGCACAAAACTCCAAAAGCATAAAAGCTTCTTTCAACACTCAAAAGCCATCTCAAGTTACCACCACAATGTTGGGTATTTCAGAACTCCTTTGTGATGAAATACAAGTCACTATTTCAGGTCAACCGAGTGGGGTAAAAACCACTACAACAACAAAGCAGATTCGCCTAAGGGTCAGTCAACTATTCATACGAGCTCGAGTCAATAAGTTTGATTCAACATCATCAAAGTCGCGTTGAATGTATATTCCAGTGTCAATAGAACATCAAGTCGGGAAGGGAATCCCGTAAAGACATCAAGCCGGGAAGGAACCCCGCGAAAACATCAAGTTCAGAAATTGAATTCTGCATCAACATCAAGTCGGGAAGGAATCCCGCAAAGACATCCATCGGGTGCAAGGAATCCCCGCAAAGACATCACGCTCGGAGAATCCCACGAAGAAATTCATCTAGAAAACTGAATTATCTGTATTACATATCAAGTCGGGAAGGAATCCGAAAATCAAATCGAAAAATATTTCCACAAATCAGCAATTAAGTCGAATTGAATTTTGCCCCAACAGCAAGTCGGAAATGAAATTTCGCACCAAGACGGAGGAATTCCCGCACAATATTAAGTCGGAAGATGAATTCCGCACCAAGCCGAGCACCGAAGTTCGCATCCAAGAAGGAAGCTACGAAAAGACCTGATTCTCCCCATCCCACGAAGAGTTCTTGGGAATACATAGGCAGCCCAATAGGCACGATGATCACAACACTAAACATAAGTTGGCAATCATAAAAGTATTTTTCTCTTTTGCCAATATAAAAATAAAAAAAAATAAAAAAAGAGAAGAAAAAGAATAAATAAAAGCTGGAGTTGAAAACCGAAAGGACGGCTTAAAGGCAAGAATGAGCCCGCTAGGTCCTGAAAACCCGAAAGGCGGTCAGGGGCCAAAAAGTTAGGGCAAAAGAGGCCTGCTAGGGTCTGAATAACCCCGAAAAGAAAAAAGGTGCCCTCCGGCTTTTTTTTTTACTAAGGGCAAAAGTAAGGCAAAAAAAAAATCGCCTTTCAAAGGTCTCCTTGGGAGTATATAACACTATTCCAAA